>CM073770.1:53958359-54479737 GCA_037158775.1 Hetaerina titia | reverse complement strand
ACAAATTTTTCAAGTTTTGGCAAAACTCAACGTCGGATATCAAATGGAAAAATTTGATTGCAAAAATAAAATATTTTTATGGAATTTTTTCATCAATTGTGCATTCCGTTAATTTTAATTCTTAATTAAGATTAAGTTTTATATGCCAGTGGATAATGAAGGCCAACGATAAACTTCGAAAAAATCTTTTGAGAATGGATCAGTAATCGAAATAATTCTGACGCTGAATCCTATTCATCTCTTCCTAAGTCGACGGAAGGGAAACTCCTCAGCCAGTGGCGAAGGAACTTTCATGTTCTAGGGTCTACACGCCCACCCAGCGGTAATCAGAGCCGTGACCTTCTCATTATGTACTTCGGAGGGAGAGCGCGCTCCTGGTTGGCTCACTCGCACCCACCCCGACGCCGGAAACCTCTGGACTATTATGAAGTCCGGAAGATCACAAAGACCGCCCACCGCTGATCCGAAGGCTGTTCGGGCACACCAACAAATTTTCGGCCATTCATTCCCCTAACTCCACTCCCGTATCCCCATTATCCACCATGACCCTCCATCCCCCTCCCTCCCACCATCTTCCGCCTCAATCAACCCCGGACCGCCCCAGGCCTTCTCCCCCGCTTCCTCGACCCACCCTCCTCTCGCCAGTGTCCCTCCCCACTTCATCCTCCCGCCGTCACTTGAATTTTTCCTCACTCTCTCTCGCTCCTTAACCCTACCCGCTCACCGAAGCAGATTAACCACGTCAGGACTGCCAATCTTTCGGACTTGTGACTGGATTTAGCGAATTTGTTTGCTTAAAATTTTAGGCGCACGAACAAACTCGACCCTTTCCGTCTCGGCCCTGGAATAAATAGACGACAATTTCTTCTCCATTTTCTTTTGCTGAGATTAACCATGGTGATATAATGAAATAATACAACTCCTTGGCAAGCGGCCCTTGTTTGGCTCTCATTTATAATTCTAACAAGTCACATTTATTTTATCTACTGCGCAACCAAAAATGTTGAATGAAGTTAATTCCAAATTAGCCGAAGCACTTAACTTTTCCACGGTATGAAGAGCAATGTGATCGTTCACAGAATCATGGGAATTAAAATGAGGGAAAATGGGCACTGTTCAACCATTTACGGCACTAAAAAGGTCGCTACATAAGCTTGATAATAATTAATGTCTCTTAAAATGCCCTAATGTTTATTACTTAGGCAGCAGTAGTATTTCTTGCGTTGACCCGAATCGAAGGGTCATTTCAGTAGCTCCACACCACCCATTAGTTCTTCATAAAAAGCTATATCAATCGAGACACGACCTAGAAAACATTGAAAATATTTGAGTATTTTATTCAAGATATTTTTATCTAAGAAATATTTTGGTATAATATTTGAATAATAATTTAGATGAAAAATGGTTTTTTTTTATTTAGCAAACGTCAGATGGTCCTGAATATAAAATAAATAATGAATGTCTAGCATCAGTAAATAGTAAAGGCATTACAATTAGCAATGTTCAAAATACTTTTAAATGGAAAAAAACGTTGCTTTATTTTTAAGGCTTTTCTTTTTATTGCCAACGTAAAGGCACGATTTAATAATTGATATCAACATATCCAGCGTACCATAAGTTTTTCTTAACGAGTTTTAACGGAAAAACAGGGCGATAACCTTATAATCATTTCATCTTAGTTTTTTTCTTAAAAACGTACCATTTTAGAAATCTTTTTTCTTCCTCAATCGTCCTATTTAGGAGAATGAACCATTGGTGAGAACAGGGTTTCTTTGGCCACCAAGGGTAAATTAATAGGAAAAGAATGATAAATAAATAAAGGTAAAAAATTTTTAAAAATGCTAACATTAATGATATATTTTCAAGAGATACAGAAAACAGTACATAAATTAAGAAAATTCAATCATTTATCAGTAAAATGATTTAGTTTCCACGCTAAACACTGGTTTAATTGATTTCTTTGATAAAAGATAAAAGGGAGTCTCACAAAAATCCCCATCGGTCATAGTTAAAAATAATTGTGTTCACCCGTTATTTCAAATGTTTCATTCGAGCGGCGACTCAGCCACACATTGAAAAAGCTGAAACGGTCTGTTCCGGTGGGATGACTTGAGCTAAATTTGAATTACTTCAGTTTATTTTAAAAATGTTAAAGTTTAGCTCCGCTCATATCAATAGTTTTTTTTAGTTTTCGCATCCAAAAAAACCCATCGCGTACGCATTGGAACACGGGCACACAAACAGGAACCGTTCAGGAAACTCAGGAAAATTCCTTCAGAAGACCACAAAACATAAATTTCCGTTGAAAGCGATGTGGATTTCTTTCATGAAAACGATCATTCTTCCCTTTAAGCATTGAGAAAGAAATAAGAGACATCCACTTCAAAATATATCAATTTCAAACACGTGAGTGTGCTGTAGAAATGGCAAAGCAAGTTTTTATCATTTCAAGAAATTTTTGTTGGATATACAAAAATATCCTTTCTTCCCGAGATGCCAAAAAAATTCACTAACTTACGAAAAATCAGCTTAATCCCCGGAACCACACACGCTGGAAGGCTGAGGAAAAATGTTGGCAAACAAGTAAACCTCAATTCCTCCTCTCCCACTGAGGTCTATAGACCAGTCCTTTCCCCTTACCACTACCCGTCCAAGCAGAAAGACCCTCCTCAACCCAAAAAACAAATGCCTCCCGCCTTAAGGGACCGGAGAAATCACTTGAAAACCATTAAAGGGAGTACGCGAGACGGTACACCCAGGAGCCGACCCCCCTCCAAGCCACCACTCCCACTACCCACCCACCCACTCACATGTCTCCAACCCCCTCCCACGCCAATTCCATTTCTCGTTGGAAGAAGGAATGGAGGTTCGGTGGTGGCCTCGTTTCCCTGCCCTTCCTACCCCCCTCCCCCCGGGGGGAGGGGTGGTGGATGCCTCTCTGGAAATTATGTCAATTAGCAACAGACAATCAACGCTTTGTGCGTGTAGCCCGTGCCTCGGCGCAATTCTGCATCTTACCCCGAGTCGCATGGCGCGAGGAAACTAAATACTGAAGGAAAATTGACGGCTTAGTCTTGCGACTTAGAAAACATACAGCCATTTAGCAGACTAATGGTTTTGAATGGTTATGCTAAATTGGGTAACTTCAGGCGTGATGTGGTGGAAGTCGAACATGATGAATAATAGATGGTAGCACTTTGTAAAAGTGCTACCATCTATTATTCCAGTGTAAAAGTCCCCGTTGCCTTATCGTAATGACTAAGCCAATACCATTGTGAAGGAGAAAATAATTAAAAAAAGAAAAGAAAATACGAGTAGCTTATTCTAATTTGGATTAAGACGTCTAATCCATAAACGATACGTTTTTGGAAGATCAAATGAAAATGTATTGGATTTGAAGTATCAGTTATTCAAGTAGTTCAACAGTTCATAATTTAGTTTCTTTATACAATTGTGAACCAAAAAATTGAAATATTTTGGCGTTTTCAGTCCAAATAGTAACTGAAATAAAAATTAATGATGAAATAACAGCCAATTTCGTTCTCCTATTACCAAATAACCATAACATTTAAACACAATTATTAACTAATTATATGACTATACTTCTACTCGAGTTTCTCTATGTTTTTCGCAAAGTTTATTTGAGCAATTTCTTAAATGAGCCACCGTACATCCGTCTGTCATCCTTCACGTTACCCTAATGAAACCGCGATATATAAAATTAACGCCATATCTATTAAGATGATAAATGCAATAACCAAAATCGTCACAAAAGAGAACACACCGTAATCAAAGAATGTTTTATCAACAAAAATAGTAATTTTTGCTAGCTATAAGAGAGAATAGATAAACCAACATATGTTCTAGTCACGAGAAAATTAACCCAGCGGATCATAATGGAAAAAAACATTCAAAGGGAATTTGTCAAATCGATAAGAGAGACATCTGCATAATTATTGTACTAATGATATCAGTCCCTAATCGATGTATGCATTTTGTAATAAGACTCCATATTCTTCTTCGCATTGATATGGCCATCAAGGGACCCAAAGCCAATTTCAAACCCTTCTCCTATAAATAATACTTTAAAAGTATGAAAAGTGACAATAATACAAAGGCTGACACATACAAGGAGCCAAATCGATAACAATTAACACATCTTACTTGGCATCCATGCGTATCGGTTACTCGTTAGAAAGTAAAACTTTTACGAAGAGCAGGAAAATGAATACCAATACTACCAATAGTATTAGCCAATTAAAAAAAAACAAAATATTCTGGTTAACAAGCATTTGGTGATTGGCAATTACTCGCAACAGCATTAAATTTCCATGCAATCATTTGAAGGTGATAGAAAAAGAATAAATTTATACATTTTAACCGACAAATAAAAACATGAAATTTTCCACGTGATGAGAAATTATAGATAAAAACATTCACTAACAAGACAGAGTTACATTAATTAGTTTTTCTTGAGTAAAATGAGCCATTTCGGTGATTGCTAGTCCAGATATTAGATTAAATCAAGATCTTAATTCATGAAGGTAAGGGAAAAAGGAATATATTAATTCATGGTTATCCGCCCCTTTGGGGGAAATGTTTTCAAAAAGATTTCTTAGCTCTTGTCTGAGCTGTAACTGTGCGACTACTGTGCAACATTTATGATTTGTAGACCGAATGGTTTAAATGATTCAATGATTAATTATTGAGTGTAGTCCACGTAGGTACATAGGTATAACTTATATAATTTATAAATATAATATATTCATTAAATTAAATACAATCATATCAAATGCATCTCCAGCATTTGAATGATTCGAAAAAAAAAGCAGGCACCTAAACTAAATAATAAAACTAATATACCTTACTTTGCGCCATCAGTTACTAGCCATAATCAAATATTTCACTATTATTACAGTGAAAAACATGGCAAATGACTGTTTACAATTTCAAAAAGGTTGAACTTTTAAGGATACTTCTCAATAAATCCCAATAATTTTACATTGATTATTTCTGTCTCATTTTCAAGACTATTTACATTTTCCGTAAGGAAAAATGTATTTCGCAACTTAGGAAAACGTATAAAACTATTATCTCCTCAATATATTACTGAGTTTTTAACCCTGGTGTTCATTTTGAAATTCATCTCAGCCACTTCTTGCGCAAGAGAAAGCCGAATTAAATATTAGTTTTCAGCTTTGGTTAATTGTATCCATAGTAACTTTGTGGAATTGCTTCATATCAAAATGAAATACACTATGTTATCCCACATAAGAGCTTTATTGTACGACCCGGGTTTCGTCGAAGATCGACATCATCCCTGATCATCAGACCTGATGATGTCGATCTTCGACGAAATCCGGGTCGTACAATAAAGCTCTTATGTGGGATAACATAGTGTATTTCATTTTGATTAGTTTTCAGCGTTGTTCATCAAAATTAGCCATCCTTAAAACACATGAAGAACACCTTAAAGTATGGGGGAAGGGGAATATAATTAAATAAGCTGTAGTCAGTGGTCGTATATTGTTACTTAAAACACACAAAGAGCCATCGGACAAAAAAACGTTAAAGAAGAACCTGTTAAATATACGCGCAATTTTTATAATCAGGAGTTACATTTTTTACCCGTGCTGAGTTCTAAATTATAAAAAAATACTTTTTAGCGCGAAAACAAATTCTGGGATTAGTTTGAGTCGCGTTATTCAGTTCCATTCAGCTTTATATGTTCTGAATAAGAATTATATGTAAGAAAGAGACGCTTCTTATTATGCTTCTTCTGCTACATTTCATCCCAGCGATATTTTCACTCTATAAGTCAACCAAGTGGAAGAGTGATTGATTTTAAATACCGCATTTGCGAACGAGATTCTTGGGCAAAAAATTAATTTTGCTTCGGAAATTTAACGAAATTAATACTTAGAAATGATAAAAAGGTCGATTTCAACACACCGCACCTCATTCTCCACTCTCTTGTTTTGTTATCTCTGGGGCTGTTGAAATCATTTTCTTCTCCGAGGTCAGAGAAATATTGTGAAACTCCAAAAATTAAAAAAAATACCATTGGAATGTTATATAAACAAACAAGGCATGCTTATTTTAGGATTAGCTCAAATGAAAAAAAACCCGCCTTCCACGAGTATACTTACATCGAAATACGAGAGTTTTCAACCGAAGTTTAATCTTCTGTGATTCCAAAGAAAATATGGGGAAATGAGAATTTGGATTAATTTTAATACGCAATCGTTTTACAAATTTCCCGGCCTCGCTTCCATAGTTTTGCAGAGCTCGGTAATATTAAATTACTCAATTCAGGGGGTCGTGCCTACATTCTCTTCATTGCCCAATCACTGCGAAACTTTGAAAGAGAAAACAGAAGAAGCTAATATAAGGTTCCTTGTCCCAAATGAATGGCTAAACAACTTACACCCCCCTAGACAAGATTATATTCCCAAAGCCCGGAATGCGATATGCATGAACTTATAGAATTCAGCAGGAGGAAAAGCACGAGACCTTATTCTGTGAAGAGAAAGACAGCCGACTAAGGAAAGGAACATTCAGTAACCGAAGAGAGAAAGAGAGAGAATTTAGGTCTTCTTAGAGCGGGTTCAATCTATCTAAGTGGTGGAACCAACCCCAGCATTTAACTCTAATTTTATTTGTTAGAGTAAAGCTCACTTCGTACCATCCCTTACCACGTGTGAGTTTCCAACATTCGCAACAAGGTAATTCCTTTCGCTGCCGCATATGAATATCAAACAAGTTCTTACTCTCAGAAAATCTTGTAGGTTTTCAAAATTTAATAAATGTCACCTGACTACACTCTCGGGTCCTTCGAAGGAAACCGCTGACAAATATTTAAATTAAAATTTCTGTGCGGGTGTTAACGTTGGGAGTTTTATGATAGTTTTTGAAGAAAGGAATTGCCACGACGAGACTGCTATGAATGAAAATAAGAACGTCAGAAGAAAGGGTAGGAAAATAATTTTTATTAATTTGGATTATCGTCGCCAATAAGCAGCTAGCACAATGTAATAATGGAGTTTTTTCATAAATGAATGAGGAAAATCGGTGAGTGGCAACTAGGATTAGGTTTGCTTCGACGGCATAATTCATTTTGCTCCACACAAACTTACGTACTTATGTGATTGAAATTTATATAGGTATACCGATGATTTTTCCAGGTTGGATTGCGAAGGCAGTGGACTGCTCTTAAAGTTCATGCAGACCACAGATTAAATATCTTACACACATTAGAAGGATGTCTCTTTAGCGGTGATGTTCAAAATGTATTATTGACGCTATAGTAGGAGAGATCATGCAAATATAACTAGAGAGATTAAGTGTAGAACAGATAGATTTAGGATGGCATTTTTCTCAGGAACGATAAGCGATCGGAACATCTTAATCCGATCTGCTAGAGTTGGGGGATATTTCGCGTCAAAAGTAGTTTGGCGTTTGTTCACCCCCTGGCACATAACCTAACAGTAGTTTGCAGGGTAGTATGTAACTTTATATAATTAGGTTTATTGCGACAACATTTTTTTCTAATAGGGTAGTTCTGTGGAGTGTAGAGAACCAATTGGGTCACATTATGTAAATTTAATATTAATCAAAATTTTTCAGATATTTAATAATAGGACTTATCTTGCGATTAAGGGTGTTCTGTCGCTTCGATCATTTTTCACCGTAAACGCAATCTAAAAACACGAATAGATACAAGGAAGCAGTGTATTAATATTAGATTAAGGGCAATTACACCAATTATATGGATAGTCTAAGCTATCTCTCTTTCTCTTTTTCATTGAGCCCGACACACCAGGTCACATGCATACTCTCCACCCACAGTTAGTTGATTTCACGACGCCTAGACGCATATACGAGTACATATCTAAAAAATTGTTATTATAGTTGTCTACAATAATAGTGAGCAGAAGTACATTTATTCATGGAGTAACAATCACCATTTAATGAGTCAAATCATATTTTCAGAGATTATAGCTTTAAAATGCATTGTGTATAAACAAATGATCATTCCGGATGCATTAAATTTGGTCATTTCACGACGACAAACCTTGTGCAACCGGCTTAATGAAACGCTTCGGAAATAAGGAAGGCATTCTATCCCTGAATACTTTTATACAGCTGGGATCATGACTCAAGGCTGCACGAACACGTAAGGACGACTAATTCACAATTAATACGTCCACTACAAATTGACGAAAAGGGCGAGAAGGCACCATTCCCTTGAGGAAAAAGTGAATCGGCGGGCGCGACTTATTACCGGCCGAACGTACGACGCACTCTGCCATCAGCATTGAAAACGATCCCCGAAGTTTCTCAGCAGTGGAATGTTTAAAGGGAAATAATTGGAAAATCGTCCATTGCATACTAGAAAAAAAATGTTCTCCGAGATTAAAACCGGTCGGAATCAATGGTCGCATGAATTGGCGCGGGAGTGGCACGACGCGCGGGAGGGTGGCGATGACAAGAGTCGTTCCTCGTACCCGCCTGAGGATGGCCGACGGATGGATGAGGACTGCAGGGGGACGAGGCGTCCGTGTTGCGGGTTGGCTCCAAACGACCCAGCAGGGAGGACGGATGAGGGACCCGGAGATGGTGGGATAGGGTGGGGGGAGATAGGGGGCGAATCCGGGAGGTAAGCGAGTTGCCCTGTCGGGAGGATGGTGCGGGGGAGGTGGTGGTGGGGGTTAATTCTCTGAGTTTGCGAAAACTCCCAGTGGCATCCTTCACTCCTTCACCATTCAGCGTTATGGCCCAGCCGGGCGAGGACGCCGGGCCGGATTTCCCCCGCGTATTTCTCCCGGCCTTTGCTCCTGCCACCCCTCGCCTTCCACCACTTCCATCCACCACTCCACACGCCGTTCGCTAGCTCCCCGAGGGGATTTCCAATTGTTCCGCTTCGTGCTCGTTTGGCGAGGGTGGTGAAGAGGGCGTTGGGTGGATGGGAGAGTGGGAATTGGAACACTTTAGGGAACGAATAAAAATGAAACTGCGACTCGAGACTACCACACTCTAGTAGGACGTAGCAAAATCCCCGGTCCGGGCAAGAGGACGGCAAGGCGGGAGGTTGACTCTAAAGGTACCGAAACGAATTCAAGCGCAATAGTCACTGGAGTCATGGCATCACAAGAGTGGATCCTGAGGAGGTGCTTTAAGTTTCCTTCGGTGCCTGATATACATTATTGGCGTGTGTACCAACGTAAGAAACAACATAAAGACAACGCATGCCTTGTAAACACAACGCTGAAATACGTAGACAATTAAGGAATTTAGAAAGTAGAGCCAGAGTTTCTGGTTGGCTTAACTAACAAGGATTACAATTCAGTCTTAAAAAGCGCATGACCATCTTCTCTAGGAGTAGCTGCCAGGTATGAGAAAGGCCATAGCACGTTAAATTTTCAGGATACTGTCGTAAAGTTGACTTGGTACAATTGTGTCATAGCGTGAATTTTACACTGGCACAAATATCACAATTGATAAATTTCAATAGCCTACACATTTCATGTAGACTCATTTGTATATTCATAGAATATACAAATTAGAAGAATATGCGGTCACACCTCAAAGAAAAATAGCTTCAATAGATTAATAAAAGGTTAATGTAATGAAAAAGTAATCGAGGCGTGCCATTATGCATTGATTAGTAAGTGCTGAGATTGCACGTCAGGTACAGGAGAACGTTTATACTAAAAAAACTACTACCGTAATTGATCAGAAGGTTATTCTGAGTGAAAAATAAAAAAATACCCGGTCATTTTCAATAACCTTTTATGAGAACAATGTACTAAGTATTCCCGGTAATCCAAAGAAACGTCGACAGGAGACAACCTTCACGAAGAGAGCAATCCAAGGCACAAGAAGATTGAGTATACTTGAGATTTAGGGGATTACGAGACCAAGTACTTTAACTGCCGATCAGATCAACAATGAGATAATAAAGAAATGGGTCTCCCGCAATGATAGACTCGTTACCATCTATTACGGATCCTATTAGATATTTGGGATCACGACGGTACCAAGTTTAAGTGCCAATTGAATTTTGATGTGAAGGATTCGATATTATCTATCAATCGTTTAAAAAATATTCACGATTTCCTATTTTCATGCAATTAAAATATTCATTCACATGGAAATAAATATAAGGAAAAGGGGTAGAAAAACATATAAAAGACGACTAGAGGAGAGGTGAGGAAGGCGGATTCAAGCAAATTACAAGTCCAAAAATATTTCCTTGACCGGGACTTAAACGCCGGGTATTTCATTTGTATTTTATAAGTGTTTCTGTCTCTTTTCCTTTTAACTATTTCCATGTGAATTAATATTTGTTCGCCATATGACGGGTTTTCGAATTTCAATGCGTATTTGGCCAATGTGGCTCGTCTCTTTCTTCTGGCTAGGCGTGCCACGAAACGCACTGTTCCTATCCTTTATGACGTTGTATGATTGCTTTCCTACTGTCCTATACTATCCTATGTACTATATTTTTTCACTTGTGATCTGCTTGAATTAGCCTTCCTCACCTCTCTTGTGTGTGTCGTGTATTTCTCCTTTGGTGGGTGAAGCAGCTTCATAACGCCATCTCTTGGCAAAAGAATCGGGGCACCTGGGTGCATAAAGGCTCGCAGATTTCAACGTAAATTACGCTTCTTGATAGCTCAAGTGGTTAAAGCATCGGCCCGGCAAGTCGAAAGATTCGGTGGTCAAGTTCCGGTCAAGGAAATATTTTTGCACTTGTGATCTGCTTGAATTAGCCTTCCTCACCTCTCCTGTGTTCGTCGTTTATGTATGTTCTTATCCCTTTTCCTGATATTTATTTCCATGTGATTGAATGCAAATAGAAATATATATATATATATACACATGTATATATATATATATATATATATATATATATATACACATTGTTGCACTTGAATCAAAGATGCATGTGTGTGTGTGTGTGTATATATATATATACACACACGTCGAAACGTCAGATATTCGTGAGTGTCCTTTTATTTTTCTGTGTATAGTTAAGTTTTGAATACACACATATAACTTTGATTCAAAACTTTTCACAGATAAACAAAGGGAGGGCACTCACGAATATCTGACGTTTCGACGGACAGGCCGCCATCTTCAGAATCTGGAGATATTGGCCTGTCCTCTGAAGATGGTCCCCTAAGATAAATAAATATTTGTCTTTGTGACTTCTTGTGTCAACTATATGGAAAGTAATTGAATTGGTTGGAACTCGATACACATACTTAATCTTTTCTCCCACGGTTCAGTCCCCAAAGTCAGTCAGTGCACGTTGGAAACTCCATTTCCTGAGCACGAAATTAAAGGAAGCTAGACCAAAAACAAACAAAAATTGATGAGAGTGAACACGAACAGAGAGTTTCAATCAAACTTGGCTTTTGCCTCGAGTCAAAAGTGAAGGGACCAAAAATTCTGTTTATTCACAGAGGAAATGTTTCGAAGGAGACTTACTATATTCACCTCAATTTGAAAGGGCGTTTCTTTCACTCCCTCTCTTGAAAGAAAGGAGCGCGTGGCTTAACGTGCACTTCTTTCAGATTTAACCCCGCGGAATGAGTTCCCTTTTGGGCTTCGCAAAACCTTTTTCGCGTATCGCTCGACCCGGAAATTACAAAACAACAGCGAACTTCTTTTTTAAATAAAAAGGAGAAGCCATTACGTGCATTAGTTTTTGAAGGGGCAGACCAGAGTGGGGAGGAGTTCTTCGGAGATGAGGTGGGAGAGGAGGGAAGAGGAAGAGGAAAGGAAGGAGGAGGAGAAATAGTGAAGGGATAAGGGAGAGAAGGGGAGAAAACTCCGCCTGGGCCGTTCAATGGCTCATTTTGCCTCGTTTTTCGGGATGTAAGCGAGCGGTATCAGGAGAAGAAATGCAATGAAAAGAGGATGTATGGAAGGGAAGAGGAATAAGAGGAGGCGTCGGAAAAGGAAAGAAAGCGGGGAACGGAGAGAGAACTTGGGTGACCGCAAAATGAGGTCGAAGGGAAAGAATGATAGGGTATAACGGGAAGGTCTTGTGATGCCCTTAAAGTAAAATGGAGGATGGGCGGAGAGAGGGAGGTTGTGGGGAGAGGGAGAGAGGAAGAGCTAAAGACGGAGGAGGTGTAATTGAACGGCTTTGAGGAAAAGAAGCGACGAGGAAAGATTGAATGAAGGCGATGGAGCGTGAGGAAGTAAAAACAGGGGTTCCCCCAAATAAGCAAAAAAAATGAAAAGATGAATTTCAAGAAAAAAGACATCTGAAGGTTGGAGTGAAATCACATCTTAATCACATTTAAGTGCTTCGTTGCGTGCTTCTCAGGAAGTAGGAAGGCTAAGTTAAAAATTCGCGCAGGAAGAATAAATAATTTTAGCGGTGATTGGTACAAAAATGGTCATGTTTGTCAGCACTTAAGAGAGGAATTTCTCTCGCGATAGAAGAATTTTCAACTAGCAGGGGTACTGATTACAGGGGCGCTGCAAAAAGGCGCAGAGGAAACATAAATAGACTAACATATAGCGCGTAGCACTGTGTAATTACGTGAGCCTGATGTTTGAGGCGGGAGGATGAGCGAGGATTACGAGTCTTTAAAGATTGTGGGTGAGAAAAAAATGGAATATTAATTTGAACAGAATGGTGACGTATCGCGGTTGAGGTTTACAGATGAAATTTGAGAAAGACCGGATTGAAAGTTTGATGGGAGAAGCACCAAGAGGTTGGTTATAGGTAGTAGATAAAAATATCAATGGGGAAATATAAAATTTTAAACAATGGAAAAAGGTATAAATAAAAATAACATAATAATATAAGGATCTGATGTTTTCCCGGCGTATGTTAATGATGAATTCATTTCGGGGTTTCAACCTGGTTAATTTCTGCAATGCTGCCGACATTTCAACGGAAGTCTCGTCCATCTTCATTCAACCATCAAGACAATGGACGAGTGGTTCGTTGAAACATCGGTCGCAATGTCAGAGCTCAATCCGGTGTAAATTCCGAGAAAATTTCACCATGAACAATACAGTAATCAAGGAAAAAGCAATGCCTTAGTATCTGCATTATTAACTAATTTACATTTCTTAAACTTTTATGAAAGCTAAATATTAAAATAGGAGGGGAAAAAATAGAGCAGGTAGAACAGTTTACGTATCTCGGAAGTGTTTTGGACCAACACGGTCAAAGTAGTAGGGACGTAAGGAGAAGAATTGCGCTAGGGAAGGAGGCTTTCTCAAGGAGGAGGGACTTGATGACGGGGACGTTGAGTAGGGATGTTAAGACAAGACTCCTAAAAACTCTGATATGGAGCGTAGCTATGTACGGCGCGGAAACGTGGTCGCTGAAGCAGGAGGATAGACGTAGATTGGAGGCTTTTGAAATGTGGGTGTGGAGAGGAATGGAGAAGGTGAAATGGACCGAAAAGAAAACAAATGAGGAAGTACTAGGGATGGTGGGTGAGGACAGGGGCTTGTTGAGAGAAATCCTATGGAGGCAGGAAAAATGGATGAAAGGCGTATTGAGCGGTAGTGGAATGTTGAAGAGGGTAATAGAGGGGAGAATGTTGGGCAAGCGAGGTAAGGGTAGGAACAGGATAGGGATGTTGGACGGGATGAAGGGAGGAAGGAAGTACACAGAGATGAAGAGGGACCTGATGTAGAGTAGGTTGCTGGATTGGGTTTTGTTTGGAGTTACAAAATATTTGATAGTTGTTTCCATCCAAAAACCTACCTTAACCGGTAGATTACCTAATAATAAACGATTATGAAAGGTATAATTTCAAAATGTAATTAGAAACGATATATATTATACAAACAAACAATTACCCAATACCACATACGTAAAATCGTTACACATTGCATGAAGTGGACAGTAGGAAAATGCTAAGAGCGTTAGGGAATTACGCATTGTGAACGGTGTGATGACTGGCAGAACGTGTGAAAGTCTGAAACATAAATTAAGATTGGGAAAACAAGAGTTCAAGCTGAAAATAAATGATGTGTAATAATTATTAGCGGCCGTTCAAAACCTTCCTAGCCTCGATTGACCAATTACACGATGATTTTGTGAACATCAGGGCAGTGTGTTCGCTGATACCAACTGTCATGTGTCCCTCCAGCCCGATTGTGCTCGCATCTCTAATTTTGGGGCGGGACTTTTTGAACGTTGAGGTTATGATTCGATAAGGTTACTTACTGGCAGTCTTATCTTCGGCAGGAGCCCCTGTACTCCGATGTCACTACTTCTATTTGGCCTTGAAATGCCACATCCAATTCAATCCTCCAAAAATCAGTGGGTACGAAGTAGTTATGTTTATTTTTTTACGTAGCCATAACAACTTGGTGTCTGCGTGATATAATTTTGAATGTCCCCGATAAAATCAATTCCAACAAATTAAAATACTATACACCTTGAAAATTGGAGATAAATGTATGCGGGGTGGTTGAAGTTGCATTGGCCTTTGAAGAGACAGGTGATGGAGGAAACTCAATGAATATTTCAATTACGTGGAATAATGATTACTACACTAAATTAATTAGACTAACTAAACTAAAATAATAATTGTCACACTCTTATTACTATTATACTAATTTTGTTCTCGAAGAGTGAAATGTTCGGAGGTAGGTAACTATTTCCATTCCATTACCACAGAAAAAAAACTCAACGGTCGCTCATTCACGGTGAAAATAAAAATGCTTTTAGCCGCAAGTTAGCTCGACTCTCTACATTAGGAGAGTACACACGGTAGAGTGGGTGCAGTGAAGTGAGGTCAAAGGTCAGTGGCCCTCTCTTCAACCTTTTGGAGTGGTAGAATATGACTTCGTTTATAAGCAAACACTCATTTGAAGGTGTTATTTTTCATTTTTTATAATCACGACAAGAGAAAAATAAAATCATGAATTACCTCCACTAAATTCAACTTTAAAATGAGGAAAACTTGCAGCACAGCGGCTACAGCGGTCTAGAAGCGTCCATCTGTGGACTTGGATACCACCACGGAAACTCCCTAATCAACGCATATTCTACGTTTTTTAGGGTATTAGTCATTAATGGTAAGAATTTTCACGCTGAAAGGCTTGAATTGAGTACAATTTAAATTCTAGTTACACCAGCACTCATACGTGTATAACGCATTCAATAAATGTTTTAAACATTGAGCAAAGCTATAATTAAAAGCAGATAACACGTGTATGAAAGACGCCGAATTTAATTTCCAACTATTTTGATCTGTAAAGTTTATGTTTAATTTGAGAGACAACATCGAAACGCGACTATGCTCCGCGAATTACCCATTTCATAAGAATTATACGGCTGGCAGCGTACTTATTACGTTGCAATCTAGACCTTTGAGCAGGTCTGAGCTTGGGGTCTGTCCCATCAATGGCCGGGCGTGAACAATACGTTTAGAGGCATAACCAGCCAGATCAAAAGAGAATTATAAAAGTCCAATTAAAAGTTTTGATTTTCATTTAAAAAAAACACTTCAAGCGCATTCAAATTTCTCACAGATAGCTAGCCCAGGCATTCAGTTTCCCTGAGTGGAGAAAAAAAGTAAAAGATGTGTTCTCGAATAATCAAAACCGACGTGGCTTGTAGCTAATCCACTTCCTGCTTCATCTGCAGAGTGCTAAGCATCATGAACATGATGTTTGAGCAAGCGACTCTATCAGAGACCAGACTAGCCGGCCTAATTTTCACAAAAACAAATGGGTCCCAGACCGATCTATTAGAGCCAACTATTAACAACATAGAATGACTTTTATAAGATTGTTGTCTTCTGCTCTCAGATACAAAAAGAGGTAAGTTGAAGCTAGCCCCAACACATTGAAGATTAATCTATTTTTGAATAAATTACTGATTGTGAATAATGATAATAATGATATTTTCGCCCAATAATGGATAACTTCGCATAAGTAATTACAAAAAGCTTTAGTTGACAATATAAAATTTGAAAATATATAATCATGAAATTAGTAAAACACATGTGAAGGGCACGAAACATTTCTTTCTCGAAAGCCTCATTCCTTAGTAAGGTTACCGTACTCAGGCCTGCCTAAGAAAAGGGATTAGACTGTAAAAAAGACAAATCTACTTCAAAACATTGACGCACACGATGAGGAACTTGTAAAAGCTACCGCACTTGCGCCAATATAGCAAGAAAAAATTTGCCTCGATCTGTTCCAACAAAGTTTCTCTCTTTGAAATGAAATTAAGAAATTACCTTCCACGAGTAAAGACGGAATTCTAGAAGGGAGCCGAGGTGAATCACACGAGTATTTATGATTACCAAGTAATTAACTATTATTATAAAGTGTTGCTTATTAGTGCGCATTAATTTTCATTAAAATAAAATTCACTGCGGTTCTACGTTAACGTCAACTGAGAAAGTTGAGAACTGAATATTATGCGTCATCAAGCAAAATTTTCAACATTTACAGAAAATAATGTTGGCACCGTATTCACCACATCATGTAAAGCTTGGTTTACACCTTGAAATTAATTTACCTGAAAATACATTATGCCCTAAGAAAATATGCTTGAACTACATGGAGGCTGTAGCATACAAGTAAGTACATACCTGTATATGTGGCGTTTTTTTTCGAACCGATTTGAATTTGTGACTGCTTTAATAATGGGATAAATGCGTCATTACATCACTGTATAAATCAATGAAATCAATTTTGGTGAATTTAATGTTTCCTGCATTACCAATTTGCGCTTTTGAATTTTATTCGAGATAGTGGAAGTTGGCTTAATTTTTTTTCACAAATGTTTCAATTTTTATGCTACTATGCATCGCATGACCATCATAATGGTAATGGCAAAATAAACTGTTGATGTAACTGAGCATTGAAATTTTTTTGCTAATAGTCGAATCAACTAAAATTACTTTAAAAAAGCACAAGTTAGCAAATGTTAAATCCTGCAAGTGACATAGAAACCTTGGCACCAGAAGATTGTACTTTCCGGTTTCGTGCTAAATGAACCAGATGGTTAAGAAACCAGCATGGTCCTCATACCAACAACCAATACCGTCAGTATTCAGTGATTTTGGCGAAAGTCAAACTAGGGTAATTATGCTCACATTGTATATCAGTAGAGCCAAAAACTGGAAACGCGATATTCGATATTTAAATAATAAAATGTGCGTTTTGAGATCACAGAGTCAATGTAATTATTTTGTTGGCGCACGGTATAACTCGCGTTTATATTTGTATACGATAGTTTTATATCGTGCCGTAAGATACGACGCTAATAGATTCATCAATTGCATTTGCTCGATTTATCTTGAGTGTCGACACGAACGCTCATATTGCTCGAAGTGAAATACGAACGTACAAACGTTAACCCATGCATATTGAGCGGCAGAGTGTTGATTAGTGAAGAGGGGTTAAAAAATAACTTGAATTGAAAACACGCATATCTTTTCTCTCTTTCGTCAAAGTTTTAATTTTCGGGAACAGTTTCCGGCGAAGGGAAGCCGTGAATGAAGCGGAGGGAGATAAACTTCCATTACGCTGGGAGGAAGCGAAGTGAGGGGCGAGGGGAAAGGAGAGGAAAAATAGAGTGGAGACAGGAGGGACGGGACATTAGGGAGATGGAGGGATAAGGCGAGATCGGGGAAGATTAAGAAGGAAGGATCGCTCGCCGTGGTGGATTCGGAAAGGGCTTTCAGATTGGGGGGGGGGAAGGGAGGCGGGAGGAGGGATGGGAAGAGACGGCAAGCAAGCGAAGAGTTTCCTGCGGGAAGTTGGGCGAGTGATTTTTTGCTAAAGGCACAGACGGCGGCGGCGTCGCTCGAGGGAGAGAGTTCTGCCATAGGTAGGGCAGTCGGACTACTTTAAAATGTGCGGAAGACGTGAGGGAGGAAAGATGGGAGGGGGAAGGCTTGAGATGGGGGTGGGGTTGAAAAAGAATGCGGGGGCTGGATAGTTGGAACGAGAATGAGACCAGTGAATGGGTCTGGTGCGAGGAAATTTACGGGGCCAGCTGATTGAACAGTTGTGGAAATAGGCGTTTCCTTTTTCCTAGCTTCCTTTCTCCGAAATAGGAGTTACAGCACTTCAAACCTATTATTAATTTTACTACATCCTAACACCACCCACATATGAAATATGAGCCATATTTAACGTTGAAAAACCCCGCATCGTAATTGAGATGTAGACGCTGGTTTTCCGAATCAATTATATCAAATGCGATCAAGCATTTTATAATTTTTTTGCTATGATACATGTTCTAGTTTCAAAATTTTGTTATGTAAATAAATTGCACATTGCAATCTACTTGAATCTCACGGTGTCCTCATTTGTAGTGGTTCCTGAGAATGGCGGAGCCATTCAGTAATGTAATATGGCAAGTGTTCGTAAAGAATTCTCCAAAAGAGTGGAGCACGAAGCTATTGCAAGAAGGGGAAGGAAAAGGGATCGCTTTCCAGCGTGAAGCTTATATTTCATGCATATGATTTTGTGAAGCGTTGCCACAGCAAAGAAATTCCATCATACACATCCCATTTCTTATATTTGGCTTTGTAGGGAGGGAACAAAAGACGAAAGCGATTCGACTGAATTTTTTGTGTCGTCATATTGAAGTAGTTAACTGGCAGCGGCAAAGGATGTAATCTATGTATTTTTCGTTGATCTTCCAAAACAGCTTTGTCTCCAAAGCTCTTCCTCAAACTAGCCCAAATTCCTAAGGAGCGTCCCAAGGGGGGGAAGGTTAAGGCTAACGATCTCCCTTCTTTTTGCAAGTAAAAAAAGTCTACTGTTATTTCTCTACTTAATACTATACTCGTACAAGATACAACAAGATTTTGCTAATCGACACCAGCAGTATGCATCTGCAATTACAGAATGATAGTAAATGAATTACTACTATATAGAATTTCTAAACAAGCATTTCAATACGTTTCTTAAAACAGCCATGTGAACATTTTTTTTTAATTTATCGTATCAGAGACCCGGTGCATAGTTCAGGTGTTCTTGTTACACCAATTAAATATATAAATAAATTTTAGAAGAAACTGAATAATGGAATGCCTCACAAAAATATTCTTAACACCATACATCTATTTATAAACTTTCTCCAAAACTTAAATGCTAGGAGGTCCCCTAACAAATTTTAAAGGAAATTATGACTGGATAGAAAATCAGACTTAAACCAAACAAGATAGCCATGGCATCACTTCAAATTTTTCTAAAATTTACAGTAAAATGTACGGACTCAAGCGCTATCTTTTACCTAAGGCGTTGCCCGGGCAGCTCACAAGCAAAGGTCTTGGATTATAGTTTTAGCAGTGTTGAGTCATCGCATTTATTCCGATATAACCGATTTTTCAGCATTTTTGTTGCCTTCCATCCCACATCTTCAGTACATAAGCGTGTGGCGATCGCCTTTGCACACGAAGACTCGAGTCCAATCTCAAGAGAATAAATTTCCATGCGCATCCTATGACAAAATACACCAAACTGTTGCGCGTTTTTTGGGACAAAAACAATAAAAATGAAACCACAGTCTGTTACGAAACGTTCAATTCAAATAAACAAGGAATACACTGCTAGAGAATCGTGCAACAAAAATCTTAATGTCTACTTTACCTGTATATTTCTGCTCTTGAACTCTTGATATGATGTTTATTTGTAATATATAAATAATAATTCATGTGGCCATAACTGAATAAGCTGTAAAAGCGGATGCCCAGTTTTCTATATGAATGACTGAATCAAAAAGTATGAGCATTATCAGAGGGTTAAAATTTAAATGAGTTCAATTTCAGTTTACCCTATTAATTTTTCCGTTGAAAGTAAAAATATCATGGCAAATTTGGAAATAGGTCGAGATATCTGGCGATGCATACTTTTAGAGAATGGGCAGTCCATACTGTAATCATTATGAAAGTCTTCATCTAAATATCTCCTGACAAACAATCTCAAACGACGAAATTAATGAAAAAGTGCTTATGAAATTCCTACTAAGTGCAATTTAACATCTTCTAGACAGGTTTAACTCATGTTTCAGAAACTATATTAAAGAATGTAGCCGATAATGTAATATTTACAATATAATCATCCCAATTTCATTTAGGCTAGAACTGCTAACAATTTCGATAATGGTTTGACATGAATTTCGTAATGCAATCAAGTTTTTCGTGAGATTTCAACTGGCCTAAAGAAACACATTCACAAATAAAATTATTTTACGTGAGTAGGTTTATGATGACGATTTCTAGCAAGCGAAGCGTTTCTGCAGTAAATTGTTCTTCCGTTGATCCCACCCATCCCTGTAATGTACGCGACGGGATAAAATTTCACAGTGTGGTGTCTCCCAGAGTTTATTTTTGAATCGCTTGTCGGGACGCCTTCGTTTGTATTTTCTTCCCAGGAATGTGGAGATTTTAAAGAGGGAGCATGGGACTCGAAGGGAAACTGGAAGACGAGGAGGGGAATTGTGAGAAATGGGCGTGGTCTAATTGCTTGTAGGGACTCAAGTGGGGTTATCAGCAAAAAAAAATCTTTAAGATTCCCAATTACAACAATGGATGGTGAGCTTTAATGGAAATCTCTAGAATTTAAACCTGGCATTGGGATGTGCCAAGGACAAACATGGAAATCACAACGGAAAGTAAACATTTTAAACCAAACGTTTAACTTTAAAAAAAATACACGAAATAAACAAATACCATACAGCTGAAAAAATATATCATATAATATGGCATGCACCTGAGCTAATCAGTCGCTTGATTAGATTTAGATGGAACATAATCGGGGATGAATTAAATGAAAGCGTACCGACAAAAGAGATATAATGATAATTAACTCTTTATATATCAGTCAATTAAATAATGCGTTCGTCAAGCAAGGTCATAAAGATGTCCCACTAAACTAGAACTTTAGTTTCATGCATATAACTAAAAAACTAAAAAAGAGGTACATAAACGATTTCATTTACCGTATCCGCAAAAATAATCCAAAAAACCAACTGCCAGGTTTGAAACGTCGTGTATGTATGTATATATATATATATATATATATATATATATATATATATATATATATAAACACCGTGACCTTCCAAGAGCGATCTACTCACCTGAAAGAAAAAAGAGACAAAATTAAAGTATTTAACTCCATGCAAATTTATAATAATCATTTACGTCATTTACAAAGGTATATCACAATATAACATCATTGTATTGTACAAAGGTACATGACATTATTGTATAAAGCAAGTCTACCATAGTAAATTGATTGATAAGTTAACAACAAGCTCTACTGGCTTAGAGCACATCCTGGACAGAGCACGAATCCAACGTTTCCCTTAGAGAAAACATCCCTTCGGCAATTCCCGCAATCAGGCATTACGAATGAAATATACGGAGAAAATAACGAATGAAGCGAATCCGAGGACATGTGAAAGGATGACGCTGGAACCTCGCGGGAAGGCCCTGGAGAGTCGCACTTTCGGTTTCAAGGATCCGTAGAGGCGGCGAGGCGAGTTTACGGTGCGCGACGGTCTTCTCTCACATTCTCGGGAGGGAGATGGAGTCGGGGGAATTGAGAAGAAAGGAATGGGACCAAGAAGGGGTGTCTCTAGGCGGTGAAAATGGAATAAAACGAAGAGAGAGAGGAGGAGGAGACGTGAAGGGCGGAGGGAGAGGGAGGGAATTAGATTTGGCGGGGTCTGGAGTCGCGAGGGAGGGAAAGGGGTCGCGCGTGAAGGAAAAACTCTCTTGAGTGTGGGGAAGTGAAGAGCAGGGTCGGGGAGGGGGGAAGGGGTTGCTTCCGGATTGTGGAGATGGGAAATTTCGTCGGTGACGACGACGGCATGTTGTCGGGAGCATTTGTCTCCAGGGCGACGGGGTTGGGGAGGGGGGGACGAGAGGGGCGTGAGAGGCAGGAGGAGAAGATGGGGAGTTTCAGAGAGAATGGGAGAACGTCCATTCATTCATTCATTCGCAGGGGTAAAAAACACAAACGAGGGTGCCCACATGGAGTGGCCAAACGTATTCACTTTGTGTATTCCCTTTCCGAATTTTTTTCCAATTTTCCCGTCGAACTTATCCATTTTTCCATGTTTTCTCTCGAATTGTTCGAAATCTCATAATACATTTTTTGAAGCATCGCTTCGGGTGCCACTGGTAATTCGGAAAGCGGTCCCAATTTATATTCTCGGAAGTACTTGCCAGAGTCTAACACGAATTGACCTAAAACTATAAAAACCGTGCCCCATTGGACATTTCCGAGTCCCTTATCATAGTTCTGATACGTAAAATTTCCAGCTTAAACATTCTATCGTTTTATATATTTTCCCGATATATTTTAAGAATTCGTGCGATTATTTACTTTTTCCCCCATTTCCCCGAATGACTGACCACCCTGATAAATAAATTTCAAACCTCCGCCCGATTTAGTCAGGTGGCTAACGCAACCAATTTAATTGTCACGGGTTCATGCCCCATGGGTTTCCCTGTAAACTCTAATTGAGCGGAACATGGTCAAAAGAGGGCTCTTCTTAAAGTTATCATCAGCCGGTCAGAGGTAGGTTATCGACGGAACCAGAATACACTGCTAAATAGTTCACTTAGTATGGCATCCAACATGGCATGTTGGATGGCATTTCAACCTGGAAATTCCTTCATCAACTGCGCGCATTAGTAAAAATGCAGCCAAAAATATTTCCCATTAGATGCCAGAACGAAAACTGACAGTCCCTATTCTTATAACTAGTCTTCGGGTCGGAGGTATGTTTTGATGAACCCAGTCAAACTGAAGCAGTGTCGTGTCTCTTAGGGACTTAGCCCTGTACCTCTACTCCCCTCCATTACAGTGCTCATTATCCCATTGCCTTTCAGCATCTCCACTATTCGCTTTACCTGACTTTTTCTAATTTCTCAAAACAGCTTTCTCCTCCCGTCTCCTATCACATCTAGCGCTTCTACCAGCTAACATGTTGTGAAATTATAAAACACCCTGCCCCATATCCAGGTTTACATGAAGTTTTCTCTGAGGTCCCATTCATCAACACTTCCTCCATTAGTGTTTCTTCAAAATCATCAGTCAGTTTACATTCAAAGTACGTGAGGGTATCCATTTCACATTGTTTTTAATTTTGGTCCGTGGGGAAATTAAGAGACGGGAATACTAACTGAGCCGATGAGTGAGTGTTAACTTGTCGTAGTGATTGTACTTATTATTTTCCCAGCGATAGATATACATGAAATTCAGACGAACATGTCGTATAAGTTTGACATGGATGACACTTATTCTACAGAATAGAACAATTCCAACGTATTTTGGTTCTTGATCAAGGTACTTGATTTTTTAACAATAAAACAATATTAAATGTTTGAAATAATGAGTTCCCAGTGACTAAGGAAATCAAAGAAAAATATTCAAAAAAGGTAAAGATTTCATTCTGAGAATTTAATAATTAGATATTGAAGATATAGGTAGAATTTTAGTGATGTGTATAGTCTATATTTTTGATAGAATAAGGACTCATTAGTAACCTTCACGAAAGAGAATTTTGCCCAGAATACTTCACAAAATCAACTCCATCCTAAGAAAGGGAAAAGCAGCAGCATGCAAGCAATATCGTGCCAAAAGCTTGAATTCTCACGTGACAAGGGTAGTACTTATGATCTTCAATAAAAGCATGCAGGGATGTGTAAATAATTTCTCTGAGAAAGATCAGTTTAGGCAGAGGAAATGTAAGCGTGATGCCATAACAGTTATGAGGTCTCTGACAGAAAAGCCAAAGAATATAAGCAGGATGTATTTGCTAGCTTCGTGGATTCCGAGAAGGCTTTTGTCAGAGTACAATGGACACAGCTGATGAATGCACTGCTCAAATTAAGATTGGATTGATGGACGACTAATCTGAAACCAGTGTGTCTACCTCCAATCGATACTAATATCGGATGTAAGTTCAGAATTGTGTTAGGTAAATTGGAACAAGAAATAGAGACGGTTAACAATAAACACCCATACTTTTAAATGCGCGCGGGGAGGAATCGATAAGATAGGCATGGATAGGGCTCGTGGGTACGAGTGAAAAGGGTAGGGAACTATTCAAGCAGTTTCATGGTGTGTGGATCTAAGGTTTAGTTACTCAGTCAGCCAAGGGAATGTATAACGCCTGAGCGAATTCTTACAACCAGTATACTAGACATGATATGAGAATCAATCATAGTAGCAAAACGAAGGGAATGGGTTTCTCAACCAAAAGAACTGAAGTTAATTTGGAGGACATAGACGAGATCAAGTGGAATAGTCCACTTTTGAATGTTTGTGAAGCGTCTTAGATGAGAATTGGCGGGGTGGTAAGAGCATTTATGAAGCAACTGTGTTAGAACAGGAGATTTGACATAGAGAAGTGAGTTACTGACAAAGACTATGAGTCAAGGTGTGAAGAAATTATTCGCGTAAACTTTATTAAGGAACATCTTTTTTTGCACGGATCCGAAATTAGACCCCTGAAGCAAAGGGATAAGTGTAAATCGGAGGCTTTTTGCCACGCGGGGGTGGAAAAGGATGGAAAAAATAAAATGAATGGAAAGGATAACAAACAAAGAAATAGTTGGAAGGGTGAGAGAAGAGGAGAAGTTGTTGTGAAAAATTCTACAAAGGCAGAAAATGTGTGAAAGAAGGATGCTGGGGGCTCAGCAACGAATCCGCCTTTACATTAAGAGATGATTTAAGGGCACCCCCGGCTGGTTTTGTCGCCGCGACGCAGAGTTTGGGATCCAAGGTCTTACGAATACCAGAATGAAAAGGGTAAACTCCTCGCAAATTTATTCTTCCATAGATATCCCTCCGAAATTCTTCCATACCTAAGGCACTATTATAATGTAGCCTGGTTGAAGTCTCGCGGTTGTCCCTGGCATGGAATTCTTTTCCCGTAAACAACCAGGGTGTTGGTAAGTTTGCCGTACGTGACCGATGTGATTTTGCTGCATAAGTGGGTCATAAATCGTTTAACTCCGGGTCGTAAACTCTTGTGTTTTTTTTTGTAATTGGATACATCGGGGTGGGTCGCTGGCGTCTGGGTTCCTCGTCCCTCGAAAATCAGGTCGAGGGGTTCAGTTAGAGTGCTAATGTCGAGGTGGGGGTTGAATTGAGCGGTTTTGAAAATATTGTGCGCTCGAATTCAGGGGATGAAATTTCCTGAATGCTTTTCCAAAAACCCCATTAATGCAACAGTAAATGGTAGTGATTGAGAACTTCTGGTATTCAAAGTCATAGAATGAATTTTCCGTGGACAGATGGGCAGTATATTGTGTCGTTGTGGTGTTTCTGGGTAGCTTACTGTCGACATCCCCGACGAAAATTTTATTTCCACAGAAATTACCATGAGGAAAATGTGTGAAGCTTGAGCTAACTTCTCATTTTTAAAACATTATTTAATTCTCAAAATTGGTATCAAACTCAACGGAGTTCCCTCCTTGATACTTTAAAATTTTCTTTTATTTCGATTGTTTTCTGGGAGTTTTCTAGTCAGTAAAATTCATGCATCAATGCCCTCCTGATGAAGAATTTGTCTTCCAACGCGCAGGGTGCCTAATGGAAAAATGTGACCGCTTCCGTCTGAGATTTTAAAACCGTTCTTCCCTTACTTTAGATAATCCTTGAAGATTCTGCAAGATTGATCAGAATTTTAATTTAGACGTCATTCATAGGGGGACGGAAGGAGATTAGGCATATCACGAAACTTCTTGGTGGGAGGAGAGCGAAGACTTACAGGTAGGTTATCCTTGGTATTCCACAAGATCCCTCTGATCTTAATCTGGATACCTTTTCCTGTTGAGGGATTCTAATTGAGGATATTTCTTACAGGCAGCACAGCAAATCTACTTTGAACTGCAACATAAAGATAATACACCTTATTCTATATCATTTTCCGAAAATTATGTACGTTTTCAACCTTTTGTGGTTTTAACTTGTCGCGTCAGTGCGGGAAAATACGTCAACGAATTTATGCTTTTAAGCTAAGAGAGAGGGAACTTTCCGCCATATTTTGAGAAGAGGAGCTTACGGGTGCAGAGTAATGTTCTTCCAGAAGGGATATCCGTCCTGGATAATGATGGATGACAAACGGAAGGACAGACGAATAGCCAAGTACGACGTTACATCTTTTGTGGACGACTCTTTTAATGAACGGATAAAATAAAACTCCCGTCAGAGACAACCTAAAGTGTTCGAAAATTTCCGCGTCGCTCGCAGAAAATATTTTTTCAACTCGCGGGACGCGATTTGCGCCAAACGTTTCCGTTCAGTGTCACTGGGGAGATCGAGGGAGTGTGGCGAAGAAGTCCCTCCCCCCGCCCTCAGAGCATCTCTAAGCCCATCCCTAACACGTTTGAGCGGGGATGGGTCCCCGAATCGAGCCTTTGAGAGCGCGAGTCAACAGGGTTTACTGCCTCACGAATGTGCAAATGACGGCCTTCCTGGGATAAAAAGGAACGTAAAGTGCACCACTCCCCCGGGTGGAAGGTGATCAAAAGAATCGAACGCTCTTTAGACGAATGGACATTTCAAGGAGGAGAAGGAGGATGCAGTGCCGCAAACGCTTTCATTTATTTATTTTTTATCTTTACGTTCTATCTATCTCCCTTCTGCGCCGCGTTTGGGGAGGCCCAACTCCTCAAACCGTTTTCAGTCAAAGAGAATTCCGACGACGCCCCCCCTCACTCCCCTTGAGGATAATTTCCACCGTCAGGGTCTCTGCCTTTGACGATGGAATAAATGAGTGCGAAGCGACGAATGCGCTGGAAATTTAATGCACAGAATACGGTCGCGAAGTAAGAGAGCGTGAAACAAATCAAACTCGTCCCTAACCTGAAACGAACCGCCAGACATGTTTGTAATTTGCAGCTGCTGATCAGAGTTAACACTCGTGCCTTATTTTTAACCTTGGGTGAAAAATGCTTCTCACCCCAGAAAAGGTTTCTTTTCCGTATCGACTTTGCTTAATGGCGTATAAGACAATCACTATGCGAGATATATATGTGTATATATATATATATATATATATATATATATATATATATTATATATATGTATATATTATATATATATGTACATATATATATATTTTTTTATCATGAAGTTCTGTGGTTCCCCGCCCATTACAATCTCTCTTTATCTATCACACTACAGTTGAATTAAAACGGTGATTTGGATTGGAATTGAGGAAACAGAAAATAAGCATATTTGTAATTTATAATGATAACCATCTTCTGACAGGTCGATAAAAAATGCGTAGTGTTTTTTACACTAAAAATCCAGCGAAATTTCGTAATAACAAAAGAAGATATTGTTTTAAGCCTTGAAATCCTATTGCAGGAAATTGGGTAACGAAATTGAGAACCTAGAGGATTATTTGCAAAATGTTTGACCCAACAGAATATGTACTTATGCATAAAATGACAAATTATGTAAGATGAATGATATCTGGAATAACTTTGCAAAAACGCTCCATTTTAAAATAAAATAATAACTTTAAGGTTTTCTACAAATGATTTATTTCGGACTCGAGAATTCCAACAAGTTACTGTCATACCCTTGGCCATAAATTAAAATTGAAATGATCGGAAATAAAACATGATTGTGAATATTTCATTAGTATTATTTGAAGTCATTTTCTTATCAACACTAAAATTTGTCGCCGGAAGCATGTGCAAATGAGGAAATAAGGTATCATTTTATTTATATGATATTAGCGTAGAGAACGAAATTAATAACATTAACAGTATCGGCTTACGAACCCTTTTACAGCACAGCTCAAATATATAAGGAAAGGATTTTGTAGAGCCTTTACCAAGCTGGAAATTGAGCAATAATATTTACCATACCATCGTCGTTATATATAATAGACGCAGCAGAACTTTCAGGGAGTAAGGAAAGAAAAACAAATTAACAATTACGCGGCCGGTCGTCAACCCACGAAGTCTTCCACAAAAGTGGTTGAAACATTCCGGTAGAGTTATAAATCGCAGACCGTTCGTCTCGGCTATCCTCCGGGTACTGGGACACTCCGTGAAGAAAGGGGGGAGGGCGGATAGAAGGAAAGGAAAGAGACCCAGCGTTTATTTTTTGCTTTAAGGGTTGTTTGTTCCTCTCCGGACGCCAGCCAAAATTTCATATTGCGAGGCTATTAAACAGTCAGCGCTTTCCGCCCACTTTGTGGAAAAGGGACGTAAAAGCCCCGAGGGACCCTTTGAAAAGTGACACGACGGCCAGGAGAGCAAGTTTCCATCATTCGCCGCCGTTCCCCGTGGAACACACGTCTGAGAATGCGACTTGGTGAGAGGAGGACACAAGAGGGATAGCGGGGGATGAAGAGGAGGGGAAGGAGGGTATTGTGAATTCCTTTCCTCCTCCCAGGCTCAACACAAGGGTTTTCAACGCTTGTCATTTCCCGCGTGATTCGCTTGGATTAAGACTAATCGGGCGCGCTCTGTTTAAGAAAAGGAAGCTGGTAGGGATGAATGGTCCCGCAAGGATTAGTCCTGGGCCCGGTGCTCTTCAGGCCTTCCGGAGAAATGAGTACGGGGAGCAGGTTGAACCATCACCCCCCCCCCTCTTGCTTCCGCGGTTCCTTTGCGAATGGGGATCGTTTCCACGCCATTTCACACGGATCTACTTTTAATAAGGAGGAAAATAGAAGGCTAATGGCCTTTCATAGGATTAGTTTGCTTCGTGAGATGATGATTCCGTCTATGCTCATATTTTTCGTGATGCTTGATAACGCGATACCACGAAGCCACTGTAATATGATATAATTTAGCTTGAAATATTACATGATACTAAGTATCCCTAGTGAAAATTACCATATGTTTGCTTATCCGTTAATTTGTTTTACTAAAAACAAAAATGCAACATCCCATAGCAAGAGGTTCTACACCTCTTTTTTGAGAGTTTTTGTTTCCTTAATTAGTGTACTGCAATTGAAAAATACATTCGGTAGGGTATATGAATATTTTTAATTGCCTAATGAATCCTATAAAAATGATAAAATTATATTTAAGCCTACAAAATTGAGTGAATATGATAATTTAAACAATAAAAATTTGGGATTTTAAGGTAACTGCTCGAGTTAATTGTATACACTCTCGAATGACTGTAGAGAAATAACATTTTTTGCGGTTATTGTTTTCGTGATGGGAGTTAAACTTCAAGGTTTTAATGTAAATTAAGTAAAGGGGACAATTTTTAGTTATGAGAAATAATGGACGGAGAAAACGTTTGAAGTAAACCGGGCGTCAACAGTCGGATATCCTCAACCACAGGCGGGGGCAAAACTTTTTTTTCCATTATATGGAAATCCATACTGCACTTTGAATGGCTAACAACACTCGGATATGGTCCGGATTACGAAAAAATTATCCCCCGTCGACGGAAATCAAAACCGGATCTTCTGCTTGGAAATCTGTACACCCTCCATGGTATCCTGTCCATTCTACAGAGAAAGTAATTGATCACCGGCAAAAGCAAATATAAATTAATTGGCTCTGTTTGCAATATTTTATCGCATGACTTAAAATTTATGATTTCGTTCATTTAAAGTCGAATTTTATGCGCGAAAAAAGTCAGAAATAGTTATACTTGTCATTTCAAAATACGCGAAATCTTCTCCAATAAAAATATAACGAATCATCACATTGAAGAGTAGGATGAGAGAGGAAGTATTGAAGCGAGATATTAATTGATTCGTGTACCTTTAAAACAATTCAGTTTGAAAACCTTTCCATTTGTAAAATTTTCAGTTTTTGAAGTTAATGCACTGGGACATGGGTAAACATGCTCGTCGACCGATTAAGTGATTGGAAGTTAATTGAAAAGTGCTACCGTAGATGAACAATGACATCAATCATTTTCTGGATGTACCGAGTTTTATTGGATGATGTTGGAATTACTTTCTCGACATACGATACAACTTCAGCTTTTATGGTAAGATTAAATAATAAATATTAGGGATTTTTGGAAAAATCCAAAGGGGGCAGGGAAAGTAGGTTCAGAGCATTTTGATTAGCGATGGAATGCTGAAGACAGATAGAGGAATGAACGTTGGAAAAGCGAGGTAGGATTAGGAAACGAATAGGCATATTGGCCTGAATGGAGTGAGTTAGAAGGGATGCGAAATTGATTACTGAATTCATTAGTCAGGTTTCCTTGATAGGTGAGGCTAAGTAATACGGCGGTGTACAGTCTATGCCCATCAAACTCTACCTTTAACGGTGGACAACCAAATAATAATTATTAATGACATATTAAATTGGTGCAATATAGTATAACTGAATTCGTTAGGGAAACTCAACCTCTATGTAACAGTAGTAGCTTGTAGGGGAGGCGACCGGCAGCTGATGTCATTTGCACTATTAGGGATGGACAGGGAAGGATGAAGGGTGGAGAGAAACCTGGCGTCGACATCACCCTACTCTTAACGAAAGGCGCCAAAGGATTAAAGCTTAACGTCCCATCCGACGGACGGTGTACTCGCGCAAAGTGCTCTCCAAAAAGCACCTCAAGTAGGAATCGGAATACAACCGAAAAATATCTGACGTCTATATATATATATATATATATATATATATATATATATATATATATATATATATATATATATATATATATATACATATTCAAACTTGAAAATCCCGCCATACGGCGCACAAATATATATATATATATATATATATATATATATATATATATATATATATATATATATATATATATATATATAGATGATTTCTTCGAAGTAACACGGAAGTGTTGAATAAAAAACTTAGACAGTAACACACAGCACGAGAACACATAAAAAGAACACTCACAATAATATCTTGATAATTTCGACGGACTTGAGCTCCGTCTTCTTCGGAAGATAAGATATGACTCATATCTTATCTTCCGAAGAAGACGGAGCTCAAGTCCGTCGAAATTATCAAGATATTATTGTGAGTGTTCTTTTTATGTGTTCTCGTGCTGTGTGTTACTGTCTAAGTTTTTTTTATATATATATATATATATATATATATATATATATATATATGTGTGTGTGTGTGTGTGTGTGTGTGTGTGTGTGTGTGTGTGTGTGTGTGTGTGTGTGTGCAAAAATATAAATACATGTATATCTATATAAAAATATATATATACATAAATATATCCCTGTCTTAATTTTTTTATCTATACATGATCTAAAATTTATGTCTACATGCATAGATTTTAAATTTTGAATGAACAATACATGAAGTAACTTAATGGTCACTACTTAGCCCTTCCCTTACTACAATTTCCATTTCCACTTCCTTCTCATTGGTGCTTCCACCTACGACATACACCTGTTGGGTGATGTGCAATTTTCGATTCAGAGTCCTGGAGAGAGAGTAGGAGGAATGCGAAAGAGGGACGGATGAAGACTTCGGGTGAGAGTGGACGCCCTCGGGGGAGTCAGGCGAGGGACTCGCGGGGGGATGTCCGGGGAAGTGCGTGGGTAGTGAGATGTATGCGTACCTGTCACTCTGGAGGGGGCGTGGGTGAGAGAGAGAAAGCAGGGGGGGTGATATGTTGGAATTTTGTCTCGAAGTCATTTGAAACCGTGACGTCTCAACTTTTCTTCTCCGGGGATCGATCTCCGGGGGTGAGAGGAAAACTAATACATCATCTCCAGGAAGGGGCGCGAGACCGCCCAAGTAGCTAAAAAAAAAGGAGTGGGCTTTGCCTGAACGTGACACTGTTCCTTTTTCCTGGTCTTTTTTTTGCTATTCTTCATTCAACCCATTTACCATTGAGCCCGTTTATATGACGAGAGCGGTTATGCGGTCGCGGTTATAGAGACTGACATGTTCAATCTCAGTTAATAAACGCTTCCACCCAAATATTATTTCACGGTACAAACTATTCTCCACGAACATATAACGAGGGAAAGGTAATCTATTCCACATGACTTGATTTACAGCCATCAGTTTCTTATTCTCCTTTCGCGTCATAATTCACTCAATTGGCTAATTATTGGTTAGTTTCCTATGATCTCCAATTTATTCCCATCGCCTTCTAACCACATATCCGACCAGAACATCGTTCGCGGATTCTCGGCATCGTATCGAAAATGAAAACTGAATAATTGCAATTAATCAACCCCTAGGAAGTCTGATTGCTAATACAGGTATATATTAATAAAACTTAGAAATTACATGCCATGTCGAATAAAGAGAATTGAGGAACGGTTAGCAACACATCCACAATGTTATTGCTTTTCTTGATGCTAAGAGCATATTTAATGCTCATTTAATATTTTTGCGGCGAATTATGTTTTCTATTTTTCAGGTAATTACATGTTAATATGTGACCGAACCCCCTTAACTAGTCCTTCGTAAGCTTAACAACGCTATGTGAGAAAAATGCAGAAATCTGCACCTCCATCCATCTACGAGTGCAGCTATGACAGAATGCAGTTCCAATATACTGTGGTGGTTATTCCTGAATCTAAAGCAGAAAAAGTTAGTTTTTTCAGGTATGACATCATCGCGCAAACAAAATTTGGATCCGCCGAAATAAAGCAATCTTTGGATCAAGAACGGGTAATACGTCATCCATTCCTAATTAGCATAGAAAATGGTATTTAAGCTAAGTAACAAAGAGGTAATTGCATTTTATAAATTTTAACGTTTAGTTTAGTATTCCGAATTCCGATTTGGATATTGACTATGACCGATAGCTAAGAATTTACAGTAGCTTCATTTTTACAATAACTAGACAATTCCCATTAAATGAAGTCTTTTTCTCTTCTTGGGATACCAAAAAATGGTAAATTTGCCAGGTCTTCAGGATTTTGTTCATCTTTTGACGTTTTAAGCGTATGTTTGGATATTTTACGAGCATATTTGCATGCATATTGCCCGTATTTTAGGGTTGTTACTACATCAATTTCTCAACACTACCTACTGACGACAAGACAAAATTGACTCTTGGGATTCCATGAAGCACATGCCACCATTGGCTTTACCCTGCGCAAGTCAATCACGATCACGGATGCTTTTTATGGCTCCCAAGTTGTCCAACAATAGTATATCCGGCTGATATATTTACCCACGCAAGTTTTAGTCATTGCATCTTATCCACTACAACCAGGGACCCTTGATTATATAGCGAATAAAGGCTATATTGAGAAAAAATATCCCATCTTTATGAAAGACTAGTATCCCTCTTGCTTTTCTTCCCTGGGACGTCCCTCCCTTCATCGAAATATTTCCCTGTATACCATGAGGAAGGATTCCGAGGGGTCGGGAGGGAGGTGGGCGTTGGACTCGGTCCGCGGCGCGGATGTCATTAGTCCCGATCGGGGTGAGCCCGGCCGTGATGAATGGACGATGAAATCCGAGTATTGCGGAGAAAATGGGGGCGTTCGTGATTATCCCCGTCGGCCGTGCACGATTCTAGTAAAATATGGGATCGGAAGAGGGCCTACATAAGCAATACCGCTTGGCGTGGAGTGCACCGTCCATTACAAGAAGGGCACCGGATGAAATTGAGCACATAATTTGCAGCGCTGGTACATAAAGGTGCTCCCAAGGTGGAATCGACACTCTATCATATTAATATACGCTACAAAAAGATGAAAATGTGAGCACAAAAAAAACGAAATTCATCAGAAATAGGAATAAAAATGAATAGTGGGTGCACTCTATTCGACCTCGTTAATGGAAAAAGTCTAGACACTTCAAATACTCTTTCAGTCGAGAGATTATGATTTACGGAATAAGATTATGACAACTGAACAACATATGCATTCGGGTGCTAAGAGTAAACTAAAGAGATTAACTATCGTAAAAAAACAGCTGACATTCTTTAAGCCCAAATGAAATATGCTGGCAGTCGACATGATAAATCTAATTCCGAATGAAGCTAATATACGTGCCCAATAAAATAATAAAATTTCATTTAAATTCACTCACGGATCTGCCACTTTCATTTTGGCAACATTAATATTCATTCGAAAAGGTCGACGCAGGCAAGAATACTCCAAACTCCCCCCCCCCCCACGCCAACTTCATAATTTTTATCCATTAATGACTATGATTCGCGTGGCTTAAATTGTTATACACTTAATTTGGGACCCGTGAAATTTAAAGTAGATTCTCCTCTGTTTCCTCAATCTGTTATACAGCGATGAATATGTTGCCGTATCCTTTTTCATTACCTGCGAATTGAGAATTGGCGCAACTTCAGAAAACATGAGAGGACACAAAGGAACGATATTAAATATTCAGGGGATTGTTGGGAGTGAAAGGTATCCTCAAGGGGTTGGCAATCCTAACGTGATCTCGCGCGCCGTCAGAATAACAGCGTTTATTCACTACGATGCGGACTTTTCGCACGCCGAATCGGTTATAATATTGTCCCCAGCACAGCATATCGGGTGTATTTAAGATCCATCGTCATTAAAGAGTGCGGGAAAAATAAAAAAAATAAACCGGTATGATAAATAAACGGTAATTACTTAGGACAGGATGATTAATGACCTTTATGAAATCAGCGTGGCTTATTTTTTTCGTCGAGGGGAATTGGACTGGGAGACGGGGAGGGTCAGAGCGAGGGTCGGTGCACAAAATCCCGTCGCGGTTATTGAATAATGGATTTTCGCGTTGATTAAATCCTGTGTCACAACAACACCCACCCTCTAATGACGACAGCCTAATCCACACACACAGATGCGAACGCATACAGCAGTGGCGAGGAACTTCCTTAATAAAATTTTCAATTTTTTTCTGAACCCTCACCCAACCCTCGGCGTTTCACTAGGCCGCCCCGATTTTTTAAAACCGGAATCCTGTATAAATATGTATGCCAAAAACGCCGCCCGGGATAAGATATATGCATGCACACACCTACGCATATGCGGACCGGTAGGTTCACCCGAGTTTAATGAGAAAAATATGCATCGGCAATGATCACCCCTCGCGTAGGACTTCATTATATCGGTTAATGGTGTAAAGTAGAGAGAGAAGCCCTTTCTTTCACCTTTCCACTCCTATCCCTCCCAGGCCCCTTCAACTCGCACCTCCCCGCGACGAAAGGACCAATGTCTTAACACTCCCCGGCTATTTCCGAGAGATGGGTTAAAAAAAAAAGAAACGGCATTAAACGGGGGAATCATTAATCTCCGCTCCTCCGCCGTGGTTCCTTTCAACTTTTGGGTCTTCCTTCCCCCTTTCCATTTTATTTACGCCGCCCCACTTTACTCGTTTCACCCTATACCCCTTGTCATCTCTTGCTTTCCTCAAAGTTCAAATCCCCATTTCCAGCCTTCTCTTCGCGGAACAGTATTCCAAAAGATGATTTTAACAAGGTATAACGTTCTAAAGGATATGTAACATCTAACACCTTTGGAGGGCACTTCGAGATTATGGGTCAAGTAGCGACTCATTGCATTTTGTCGATGTAAGTATTTTTCCCGACGGAACGTGGGCCCTTGGTTCAGAGTCATGATTTCCAGCCGAACGTTTCCCTCCAAATGTCTTTATCACTATGAATGGGCTCGAAAATTAAAATAAATCCGTCATTTATGAAAGTTAAAAGTTGTTTAGATAATTTCGTATACTCACGATGATTACACTCCATGATAGAAATGGTATTTGATAGCTTCGCGGGGGCTTAAGGGTTCACGTGACTGAGAAGAAGGGGTAATTAAGGTGGAAAAGGGAGATGTAAGGCTAAAAAGAAAGGGTGAATAGAAAATATAGTATGCGTGACCTGTTTTGGTATGGTGGAAGTTTATCTCATAATTGCTATGATTTATTTTTATTTCATCTTTTTTCGTATAGAAAATAACTTTTTTAGCGGGTGAAATCAATACTTGTTTGTAATTATGATTGCCGACAGAATTTATATTCATTTTGATTGTTTTTTTCGGGGTTTTATAGAGATTTTTTTCCTTTTTACTTACTCTTCTTTATCCATTCCACCTGGTGCTTGCATCACCTGCCACTCACATTTTTGGTGGATAGCGGGACATTTGTGTAAATGTAGATGAAACTGGATGAAATCGAATTCATCTTATTCATGATGTGAGGCACCCGGGAATTACTGTGCTACTGAAAGTGTTCTACACTATCCTCTTCACATCATGCACAAGTGAACGCTGGCACGCTACTGACCCAAACTACCTCCTCTGGAACTCAGTACTCGTGATTATGACTTAGAAAACATCCACAAGAAACTCCTTATCACCATCTAACTAATTTCAGGAGAGGGAACGAGATACTGACTTACCTAGAAGGAGTTTTGATCATTCCCAAAGAATTAACCTTAAGGAACCCTTTAAAGGCAACGTTATTTTCTTAGGTTACAAATAATTTATGCATATGATTGAATAAAAACTAAAAAAATACGTGCATCACATCTATTTTACATAATTTAAGTCCCAATGAGTCAACAGGCTCGTTAAAAGGTGCTTATAAATAAAATCACATGGCTATGTAGCCTGTTGTACCAAATCTAAGGATAAAATGTCATTTTATGTAGTTCTGGTCATATGCCCTTCAAGTTGACTAATAGCGCTTTACAATTTTTAAAATTCTTGATTTGAACTGAAAATGAATGGCTTTTCTTCCCTTAGCAGATTTAAAGGTGTGCAATAAAGTAAGAACAAGGAGTGAGGAAGAAAATAAGAGATAATAAGGGAGCAACTGATGAATTTATAGTAATAATAATAGTATAGAATACACAGTTAAGGGCAGAAAAGGAAGGATTGTCTCCAGAAATGAACAGAAGAGGAATAAGAGGAAACTTATTATTACCCTCCGTGATATCTAATCCGTAGGCCCAGTAATTAGAGTTAGAAACATGGGGATGACTGGGGATAGGAATAAAAGTGATCACCAGCCGATTAATTTAGATGCACCAATGAAAATGTTATAATTTTTCAGTCCTCCATTGGATTGCAGGGACTCCAAAGGACTGCAGTCATCGGTAATCACATGCTAAGATTAATGGCAGATTTGTAGGAGGAATAAGAGAAATGGAAAAATCAAATTAGTGGCATTGAAAAGAATTATGAACAATGAGATGATCTTTATGACTGGTAGGAATAAATGACAACTGGTGAGGGGGTTCACGTTATTTGGCAATATTTTTTTCGAACAAAACTATTGCAGAAATGAAATTAGGATCATGTAAGCAAATGAAATATTTGCATAGAGGAAATGGAGGGCCTCTTTAGTAAAGGCATACATACCATAAAAAAAACCATAAACACAGTAATCAACCCGAAAGTCGATTTAGCAGGTGATGGTAGAGCTCACCCATGTACCAAGTCCGACGGCGTGTGAATATTCACATATCAGGGTAGGGGGGACCAGTTCTTTTCCCTGTGCCGGTTATGGTTTCCCAGGAAGATCTGGTATCCGAAAAATCAACTAACTTGGGTGGAGCTGCAGGTGCCCAGAGTACCTTGCCCAGGAATCGAACCCGGGACCCTCCGGACAGTAGTCCAACGCTCTACCCACTAGACGACCGCGATCCGCAGGCATACATACATGACTAGTGAATTCTTGCAAAAGCAGATGATACAATGAGGACTGAGTATGGCAGTATATAAATCCTACGAGTAGTAGGCAGTTTCTGACTCGCTGTATAATTCAGAAACTTGAAGAAAAATTAGTGATTAATGTGTTGGAGGACGAAACGAGATTTAACGGATAAGGCAATGTTGAAAGAAAAGGTTGCTGGAGATGTTGAAATGTGGAGGAACGATAGAAGGCAAACGGAGAAGAGACTAGACACGAAGAGAGCGGTGAAGTTTTCTCATTCACGCATTCATTCTACAATGCTTATCAACATGAGTTTACAAATTTAGAAAGGAAACCGCCTAAATTTATCCTTGCCGAGTCAACGCTTCATGTCGTGAATCCGCCGGTTGACATTCAAAGAACTACTCCCAAAAATTTCATTCTTTCACAAAATGGTTTAGGGAAGCTCATCGTGAAACGATTCAAATATGCCATTATTCACCTTGCGCGAGGTTTTCTTTTGTAGCGAATTCGGCGCCGTCGAAAGCGTGCCACGAGTCAAATGCCGAGACTGAAATAGAAAATTAGAGGGGATGAGCGCGAAAACTGGAACCGGAAGCTCCTTCTAGGCCAATAGGGAAAGCCTAGGGCAGCCAGGTCTTGATTTTTCTTGTCTGGTCCAACCTTCGGCAGGCATCCCCAAACTTTTCCCTTAGAAATTGAGAGCTTGAATGAACTGTTACTGATTCATTGACTTTGATGCCAGTACATCTCCTAATTTAAATACTTTCCCTAGCTTGTGAACGAATTTATACGTGGTAACTCTAAAATTAATGGAAGAGGAGGCACAATACAAGATGGGAACATTGGTATGTAAGAAGTGTCAATGGAGAAATAATTAAGCGTAGCTTAACAAACAAAGCCCAATAAAACAGTCACAAGAAGACATGTAAAAAGTAGCAGCGCTGAATGAAAGAGTAAATTGAAATAATGTAATTCAAGGTTAGTTAATATGTAATAATGGCGTAGAAAAAAATCGTTTCCTTTAAATAGCATTAGTTCGTAAAACATTAAAAAAATTTGGGCTTGATGACATTTCAAAGCTAAATAATTACCAAAATTTCGAGCGAAATACTTCCATAAAAATAGATAGCGTACGTATTCCCTACCACATCAATACTATACAACTCACTCATTAATGCCAAACACTCTGCCATGCTTTCGAGTCTACGCAGTGGAGGTACTCATTAGCTTAACAAACTTTCCACCTATAGAGCTGGAAGCCAAACTAGAATCGTTCATGAAGAGATTTGAGGAGAGCGTTTTCCATGAATGAACACGATAACAAGATCTGATTCCAAGAATGCTATGAAATAAACTGAAAGCTCGAGAGAGCAAGCATTCGTGATTGGATTCAAGTCTTTCTATTCGGCTGGAGGAGTAGGGATGGGAGTATCTGTCATTCCTTTTATTTTAGACACGTGCACCAAAATGGAAATGAGAAATACCAGTGATATGAAATTTCTGTCATTCCTTCAGGGTAATATTTGGATACAAGTCCTTAAGTGTCCTAATTAACGCTAGATTTTACCCGAGAACTTAATTTTACAACAGATGGCGAACTTCACCTCGAAAACCAAATTCAGATCACGTGAACGCGTGATGTAACTATAGTCACCATATAAATCATGAAATTGATAATGAGAATATTAATAAATCCACTGGAAATTCGTAATCAACGTAGTTCGCAACTGTCGTCATTTCGTAATACAAGAAGGATTTTCAGTGACATGAACCTTTTTTACTCAATTAAACGATAATGTTGATCATGCCATATGAATTACAGCAGAGACACTTGCTATTCTATTGGTTCTCTGAGAAAAAAATCACCCATGACCACAGTCACTAAGAGTTACCTCTAAAAAAATAGCTACAACTCCTAGGGCGCCATAGACATATGAAAAGGAACATGACATGTACACCTCATCCAAGACTACTAAATTTTCCAGTAGCAATAATCACATCATATATTCTGCAAAGTCCTTGATTTCATTCTGTATGATTCCTACTCAGTGAAAAATAGCATTTGCAACTACATTATGAATATAATCAGCAACTATACTTATAATTCTAGCAGAACAGCATTCATTTTCATTTGTTCGTTTGATTTTTCTCTAGAAAGGGCATTGGGGTTAGTGGTGTTTTTGCGTTGATAGCGAACTTTTTCCAACTGTTGGTATTAAAAATAGTTACAAAAGATTGGGTGTAATGTATACATATTGAAATTAGCCAAAACTTTGACTATTCGACCTCTCTTGGGTGTAACACACACGGGAAATATGTTGATAAGCTTACAAAAAGTTAGGGTTTATTAAAAGAGTACTGGGTAAACGTGATGAAAATTCAAAGAGAAATGTTACCTTTCGTTGGTCAGGCCTCATTTAGAATATGCTGCAAGTATATGCATGGAATCCTCACGAAGTTGGACTAATTGCCGAATTGGATCGCGTGCAGCGTAGAGGAGTTTTGTAAAACGTTGTTGTGATAAACTTAGTAGCGTATCCAAAATATTAGGACAGCTAGGTTGGAAATCACTCACGGAGCGAATGCTAACTTATAGATTAAATCTCTTGCATAAATTGGAATGAGGTCTCTTTAGCAGTGATGTGGAAATGTATTATTACCACCATCGGACTCCGGTAGGAGAGATCATGTCAATAAAATTAGAGTTCAATTGTAGAATAGATGGATTTGAGATGTTATTTTTTCCACGAACGATAAGGGATCATAATAAAATTGTCCGACAGGGTCATATTCGAGTCAAAATTAGTCTGATGTGTATTCATCCCCTGCCACACACCCTAGCTGTGGCTTGCAAGGGTACTAAAATAAAAATAAAAAATACTGGCCAATATCACACTAAATTTTGAAGACCATAAGCTACGGTATTCATTATGCATTAAGTACATTATCAATAAAATTTTATACAATCACGTCGATATTGGAAATTGCAATTTCTAGTCCTTCGTTTGGTCATAACAATTGTAATTCCTCCAACACGAAAGCCAACTTGGTTCACCGCATTTGACCACCAAACATGGTAAAAAAATTCCGTAGTTTCAAAGCGTGAAAATCATGCGCTTATACTGGGACACGAACCCGAATCCCTCCATATCCGGTCGACTGCATTAACCAATTTGCCTCTAACAATGTGAATTTTTAAGGAGGTTTAAAGGATCAAAATGTTATGGAGAACAGCCGAGCATTTAAAGTCTCAAGCAATCGTAGGGCACGAGCATTGCTCAACAGTCTACGAGGTTAAAACCAACGTTTAAACTCAAAGGTGTTCTCCTTTTGACAATTTCAAACAACTGCGAGAGATGATGCGACAGTAACTTGACTGAGCATCCGCTAATGAGCACTGAAATGCAAACATTTCTTAATATAAATATCATTCGCCGGTCCCGATCAACTCTATCGTGCGAATGATTTTCACACTGCGAAATTTCTGCATTTTGATGCACCTGACGGATTACTACGGTCTCGGCATCTCCGGTTCTTTGGGGACGTAATCATATTTTCATTCTACCAATTTGGATTACGGTAAAATAGTCCGAGATACACGCGAAACTTAAATTCGGAGACTTAATATTTTTAAATTGTAATTCGCGAGGGGATATTTCAGACTCCACACGAAATACTCCCACGAGAATTCTATAGGGTTCAAGATAATTATACAAATAAATGAAACACGTTCCTCCTCGGATAACCATTTCCCAATTTACACCTAGAGGAATAACGGGGGGATGTGAGTGGAAGTCGTAGAGGTCTCTGGTGCTAATGCAAATGGATAACCATGTCATCTGCAGTTTCGTCGGCAAATAGGTAGGGCGTTTAAAGCGCTCGCTTATAGGACGTCGTCCTCCTTCGCGGCGACGGCACCGTTTATAGCAAATAGGGGATTAGGACGGGGAAAATACATTCTTTCTCTCGGCGGCGTCATCCATATCACTCGTCTCACTCATCACTCAGCCCTCCCCCCCTTCCTTTGCAGACGAAAACATCCTCGGGTCCATCTCCGCACCACTCAAAACTCCGTACCCTCGCGACGCGTATTTTCCCGCGCGCATTCTCCCCTCTCGCCACGGCGCGGTGCTGAGGGGGGGGATGAGGGAGGACCCAAACGGTGTGCGTGTGGAACTCGATGTGTGTCGAATGTTAAACTTCTAAATGCCCAAGATCGATTCGTATTGACTCTTTTAAAATTGGAGACGGTCAAAACGGAAGACTTAAGAGAGAGACTATGCGATCTGTTCTTATATTGCATTTGGAATGAATTTAATACTCCATTTTAAATTAAAATTGGCAATTTTCCACAAAAATAATTTATTAATTTATTTTATTATACACTATTATATATTAATACACAAAATTTATTGATTTTATTTTTGTGGAAAATTTCAGGAACATAGTAAAGAGAACTGAAATATCAATACTATTTAATATAGGCTCCGTCGTAGAATCAAATGGGCAGACCCACGCGGAGCGGGCCCTCTCTAAGGGCTTCCTCGTATTATTTTCTGGAAGATGAGAGGGCACGAGCATGGCTGGACAAAGAATGATAAACCCCTAGCGGCGGGGATTGAACTCGCCAATCTCATGTGAGAGGTCTTGATATGACCCCGTTTGCCCAACACATACCCGTTTTTATAGAGCGCAGATAAAGGGAGACTCATATTGCTGGTGGAATACGATATTTTGAAACTTAGGTTTCCCGCTATCTTCGGCTAATCCAAAACGGGTATTCGCAATGCCGAGATTTCATGACCGTTACTCTTTCATTTCATGTCAACTGGGTGTACTGAACAACGTCTATGACGGGATATCAATAAATACGAAATTGACAAAAAAATATTATTCCCTCTCACGAGGTTTAAGATCAAAAACGATTTGGAAAATACCAAAAACGGTTTCTGACTATAATATATTTGTTGCACATAATTATCGTAAATATCATCTCTAAGAGAAAACATCTCTTCGAGTAATTAGGAATTGCTCAAAAAAATTACAGATAGTATTCTCGCGCTTTAATTGCAGTTGATGTCAAATAAGAACTACTCTCATTTGCTTTTATGTCTGTCGCAAGGTATCTGACTCTCGATCGATCATTCATGTGGAATACGCGTTTCCACATGCTGTAGAATGGATAATAATCCTTTCAATTTCCAGAAGTTTGTGCTGTTTCTATAGACTATCGAATTAGTCAGTGTGCTAAAGATGTTAGATGAAATGTCAGTGAAAATGTCATGTCCAGTCAAATGAGTCATTAGCACTGGGAAAAGTCACTACCAAAACTATGTGGTAGAATAGAAAAATAGAAGAATAGAATAGAAAATGCATTGACTCAAATCATAACTCAACAGTCCCTAACACGAGCTACATTGTATTAGGAACTTTGGAACCTCCTAGCTACCGATTCTGATAGTGTCTAACCTTTGAGAACACATCTTCTGAAAGAATGCATCTAACCGCAATCCACATACACGGAAACTTGCAAATTGCAGACAACAGGAAGGAGATTGATAAGAAGAGTTAGCTGATAATGATCCAATTAGGCTTGTTAACAATGCATCTACTACTGCGACCAATGCTGAGGAACGCAGGTACCATAGCGAAATTCGTTGAGATCATTGGAACGACAAGCAGAAGACGTGTCCTATGCCAGTGCCACAAACTGTCGTTCTCAACGTATGGACACGATTATAGAATTATTATTACAGATTATATGAATTCTATTCAGTAGAAATGTCGCTCAAGACTTTCTCGACTTCTAAAGGTGAAAGGGCTTCCCCATTCTCTACACCAGCACGTCCATGCAGTTCAATTAGGAAATTAAATTGACGGCGGGCCACGTGTAGTAAACAACGGACTGTTGATCACTATGGTTTCAACCGGTGGAATGTATTCAGCAGCATATTTAAAAACAATGTCAATGATGCAAATATTTCCAAGCTATATGGGGTTATTGTAACAAGCAGGAACATACTGAAATTCTAAAAGCATATGCATAAATTGGAGGTAGAAACGGATACGTTTCACAGAGTGCAAATATGTTTTTAAAAATCCATACCTAGAGACCAAAATATAAATTGCAGATTTGGGTGTGACGTGGTGGAACTGTCCCATGATAACAGAGGCAAAGACTATTACAATTTTCCACTAAATAAAGATTTATTCACGACTATTTTCGATGTCTTGAATGATCCAGTGCAACGAAAGTAGTCGTGACTAAATATTCATTTAGTGGAAAATTGTAATAGTCTTTGGCTCTGTTATTTGAAAGCAAAACCGGAAAAAAATTCATACTGACACCTGTATGCGGTTTCCCACCTAAGGCAAGATGGAATGATGGATTATTTAATTTTTGATAAAGAAAAGACTGAGAAAAAGTCCACGCTGTAGTCACGTCCCCTGATGATAAACGATGGTCGCGCAACAAACCCGTGATGCAATCTAGACATGGATTAAAGGAGCGTTTCCCAAAGTGAAAGCCGAGATACAGTAGATAGTTCTGGATGGAGAAGGGGATCTTGAAGGGTCTGAGGCGGCGGCGTCGTTTTCCTGCCATATCTTACAGTTCGGCTGCCTCTAAGGGGTACGCAGGGCTCATAAAACTCGGGTCCGCTGGATTAAGGTATTAATGATCAGATACGGTGACGGGGAAAGGGTTTCCTCGGCGAGAAGCCATCCTCCCCGGCTGGAGCCCAACGTCTGGGGATTTAATAAGGCCCTCAACGGTCGTCTGTCCCGGAAGATTTCAGTCAACACGTGATTTTATGAGACTGTCGGGGATCATAGTCGAGGCAATCCCTGCTGAAAACGATGACGGGATCTTCAAGCCTAACGGGAAGGCGCACCTCGATGACTGTACAACGTTTCGCTGGGCGTGATAACCGGTAGAAAGGCGACTCATGTACTCGGAAATCCACAATGTTTTCGGAGTAGCAAGTGCTTACAGCCAGCGCAGGGAGGTGGGAGGAATTAAATCAGTTTGAATTTAAATCGTCATAAATAACCCTTGTCAATTTTAAGATTTTTTTCAGGATTTCCAATCCATTTTCATTTCATTTAGCCTATTTATTTCATGGTAACTCCTCTCATTTTACCGCTCTCACTATCTGATCGCATTCCTCCTTGGTTTCCTTTACATTAATCCATTAATTAATACATTAATCCATTCCTGCTTTCAAAAATAAAACTATTATGCGTCCACTAATGTTACCTCTTCTACTTAGATTTCTCAAAAAAACTTTCCTTCCTTCCGCAGGCTTTCTAAATTGGTAACTACTTCCGCCTCTTGAATCTTCATTCTTCTTCAATACGAGGTTAATGCGCTGAGTATCCGACCAGAACAGATTACCTTTCCTTTCCTATTTTTCTCAATAGCACCTGAGAAGTTCAAAAGATTCATGTTTGAACATTAGCTTCAACGACAGTTTTTTAAGCTGCTGTAGTTAAGGAAAGATAGAAACTCTTTTCATAACCATTTCCAAACGTTTTAGGAATCTGGTTCCTTAAAATAAATAAAAAATGAAAAACGAGTATTTTCTATTTATAAACTTGAATTTTTCAAGTGAAATATCAAATTAATATATTTTTATAAATGATATAACATTATTAATAATCCTAGATAAGACGTCGATTAGAAATGAATGGAATAAATCCCCTTGTGAAAAAAATATGTTTGTTGCGGTTTTCGTGGCTAATAATTCTATTTCCCATATACACTGATTTTGAATATTTTGTACTCATTCGTACTTCTGTTAGACATTTACAAATCAGACGAAAGGACTGAAATTGTATGGAGACACTATGAGAGACACGTCTACATAAGATGACTCGAAAATAATAAAATTTAGATTGAATTTATTCCTAAAAATAATAACCTCACTTTTCTTTCACTTTAAACATACATATGCGCCGCTATCTATAAATTTTCCGGGTCAATTATTGAAATTAAAAATGAAAACCAAATATGGACATCTTCATCGAATAGTGCAGGTTTATTACACTAGGATAAGCCAAGCGAAGCGCATCTCGCGACGAAAAATCACTGCCACAGAGATAGCAATAAAACTTCCATCTGATTCCGTAAATACGGATCGCCTCTAGTGAAAGCCGAATTCGGAGCGCGGAGGGAAAGGAATATAGGGGAGGCCTGGAAGGAGGGGAGGGAGCGTCATTGAGGTAAGATGGATACCACTTAAACCGTTCACCAAGTCGGGAAGAGGCGGAGTGTGTACTCCATTAGTTCGACCAACACGAATCCTCTTTAAGTCATATCAGACTCCCCCCACCTCCCTCCTCCTTCCAGCACACCACCACCTTCGAGGATGCTTCCGCGCGCTATCCTTCACTCGCATCTACACACATCCTCCTCCTCCGGGGGCGATGCGCCCCTCTCCTCCCAGCCATTTCCCTTTTCTCGTAATGCGTCGGATGGGCCCTGACGAAGTCCGAGGGCGATCCCATTCGCTCCGGGAACGAGGCGCTTGAACTCGCGCACTCTCTCTCTTTCTCCCTCCCTTCCGATCTCTTTCCCCTTAACTCGACGCCTACCCCCGTTTCTCACGCACCTCCCCACTTGTTTGCATGCGCGTTTCCCGGGAAATGGACGCGACGGGCCCGACACGGACGAGGGAAAGTCGCGGTGGTGACGAGGCGAAAAAGAAATAATAAAAGGAATATGCTCGTCGTAGATCTTTTCCCTCCTTCCGGAAACAGAAAGAGCGGAGAGCTATGACGTAGATCTTCCGATCCGTTCTGAATCTTCCGACACAGATCTATTAATGGGCCAAAGTGGGGGGTTGACGATGACGTGTAAAGGGTCGAGGGAATTCGGATCGGGGAGAAGAGGGGCGGTTTTACTCTAAACAAGAGAGACGCCTCCAAATATAGACGGGTACTAAAATTACCTTAAAGTGTCGGCCCTTTTCATCCCTCCCTCATGTCGACTAACGATTGGTGACGCGGGCGAGCAGGGGTTCAACTGGATCGGTGGTCGCGGAACCTTTTTTCAGCTTTTTTCTCTCCAGCATCTGTTTCGTGCAACGGAACACGTGGAGGATAGTAAAAATAACTATAGTCTTTTCATGATGGTCGATAAGATGGGACAAAGGGACATTGTTTCAAAGTATGAGTGAAAACACCAATAACAATGCTTCAAAGGTACTCCAATCTTTGCTTGGTAAATACCCTCTTCTGAGATGGATAACACCATATTGGAGTGGTTTCTTTTCATAAGCTACCGTGTTCCGTAATGAACTTGAATGATCCCGATGATGAAACTTCACGCAACGGCTTTATAGGTAACTACATTTGAATAAGTTTTAATATATATAAAGAATATATATATATATAAATATTTTAAATAAACTTTCCTAAATTGGGAAAACAATCGAATTCAAAGAAACTGCGGGTAAATCCGCGACAGTACCTTATAACTGAGTCATCCGCTAATGCACAGTACATTTCAGAAATTTCAAAGTGTAAAAATCATTAACCCTGCCTGGGGTTCGAACCCGGAACCCTCGATGCCCAACCGAGTTTTTTAGCTAGCTTTACCTCTTCTTACACTTCGAAATGTAGGGGGATACAAAGGAACGAGTTGGTATGGCGAAATGCCGTACATACATAGTCACAGGCACTCGCAGTCGTACGCGCTGTGCCACATTCTATTTCGAGGGATTTGGGTTCGAATCCTGGTCAAGGCGAAATACTTTTACACTTTGAAATAGTCTTATTGTAAAACGAATGGCATGATTGTATCGTATTAATTTTTTATCTTCTCAGCAATATGGCTTCATTAGTACACGTATCAACATGAACACTGCTTTTTTGACTGATAAATGTAAAACAATTTACCGCAGCGCCCAGATTACGCAAATGGGATGAAAGAAATTGGAAGTTCTTCTTCCTAAGGATATTATCACCTAGCAGAGTAAAACATCATCTATGATTCTCTTAGATCTTCCAATGCGCTTCCGCTCCCCTTCCCCGCTTTTCCTTTAAGAAACACAACTCTTCTCCTCCCCAACATGCTCCTGACAAACCCAATCACAACACGCAATTCCTCTCACAGTAGCACCCTCATAATTTCCAAAACTCACTAGCCCCCTTCCCTCGGAATCCGGACTTCGATGTAATATTTGTCTTGAGGTCGACTAAATTATAACATTTTATGTCCTTCTTGTATTGTACACGATGCTACCCTAAGAGGTGAAACCGGTCGTTTTATGCAATACAATTGTTGGTGGAATTCTACGAATTTTAATTGTTTTTCCCAAAGAAATATTGGGCAAAATAGTAAATAAGAAATGGCCTTATTAAGCATATTGAATGCAAATTGTGAGGCATTTTACACAAACTATAAACAGCTTTGGATTTTTCACCATAAGCGTAAGTTAACAAAGTAATGCATGGGATGAAGCAAATTTAGAAGCAGAACCTTTTACCAAAACTATTAAATCGTCTCATAATCCCTCGCCAAACGATAGAAATCCGAATATTGTTCGTGCGCGAGACCTTGCTAAATGGTTGACGTATTAGACTTGAATTGGTTGAATAAAAATCAACGTTTTGGTGCGTTTGTTCGATATCAGAAAAAAATTCACTAATGCGATGAAATGAAAAGCATTCAATAGAAATCCGTGCAAGGGAAAACTCATAAATCGTTCCCTCATATGGCGATGGATGACTCAAATTCGTGATAGAGTGATCGCTGACACGATTCATTCAGTTGAAATCGTTTCTCCCTTCGTGTTTTGGCCACAGACTAATGCCCAAACTATTCCCTTTTGAACTCAAAATTCCCGCCTTATCTCCAAAGGGCAACTTCACTCCTTCCTATGGAGGGGATTGGGCGATTGATTTTTATTATTCGCCGTCCCTCACCGCTCTCGCAAGCACAACTTTGTTCATTTTCGAGAGAAGACTATTCCGACGACGTCCGTTAGACCTACCGCGGCGGGAATCTGGAGGAAATGGGAAATCAAACGGTTCAAAGGAACGGCAGCGGGCGAAAAACATGCCGGGAGGAAGTGCGGAAAGAGAGAGAGGGAGGTTGGCAATGGAAGGAAGGGAGGCTATTGGGTAAGAATACAAGATTGGGCCCCGCGACATAACGGGGGGGGCGGGAAGAGGCGGGGGAGGGTGTGTGCGGCGTGGAAGAAGCGCCTGTGGCAAAAGCGCAACGAAACAGGAACCTACGATATCCGGGCGAAAGGTTTTGGAGCGAGTCCCGAGAGATAAGGAGAGGTCGTGAAGATGCTGAAAGCACCCACGTACACACACAACAGTGCGAGGGTGCGGGAGAGGGTGCGGGAGGGGGAGGGGAGAGGGCATCGAATGGCTAAAGTCACTGGAGTGATGCGAGGGAATCGCACGACAATGCCCGTGGTTCTCCGTTCTCCCACCGCGGGAGTACCCGGTCAAGCGTTAAGGATTTCGACGAAATCTTCGAAGCCTTTGCCATTCAAAGCGGGACTCCCTTATCTCCCCTCTCTGTCTCCCTTCCACACTCCCACCCTACCTTCCTTCCTCTCTTCAAGTTCTCCCTCGGAATAAAAATCTTCAGGAAATGAAGACGCAGGTCTCGCTCAAATGTGCCCCAACTCGACGCGGAACTCCTACAGTATCAAAAAAAAATTTTTTTTCCATCGCAGAGACGTCCGTTTCGGAGATTTCAAACAAAGTTCATGATAATTGCATCATGATAGTTGAACGGCAAGGATTTTTTGTAAAAACAAATTCACCACACTGAAACATTGTAATTTAAGAAATGGGAATAACGATATTGTGCGGGTCGAGGTGCCTCGGTTGGCTTCAAATGACAGGGGCTCACAACCACATCTGAGTTATCTTGGGGACCTCATTCAATAAATACGAAACCTCGCCGTGAAGTCAAAGAGAAAGGGAAACAAATAACACAGTTTTAGGCGTAACATGGTGGAAATCCTTCATGATGAAAGAAGACAATTTGCTTTTCCACATCGAATATTTTTATTACGACTTAGGTTTCCTTACAGCGTAACATCTTCAGCGTAACCTTGTTAAGTGTTTTCTTTCATCAGAAAAGAAAACATTAATGTATTGATTAGCGCAGAAATAATACTTAAAAATATAAGGAAATCACCCCAATAACAATGAGCAGTGTTGAAGAATCTCGAATAAAATATAAATTAACATTACGAAACCTTCTAGAGAAAAAAAGGTTTAATCATTACATGAAAAACGGTATTTTTGCCATTGGTTTAATCTAAATTTGGTGATAATTATTCAAAGTAAAATTAAAGGAGGCCTTTTAAATCAAACCCAGTTTGGAATAAAGCTTTAGACCTTAAACTATGATATACAATAATACTATTCCAATGTGGTGCGATTGTAAATCTGTTTTCCTCATTAAAGGTGGCCCTCGAAAGACTACTCAGAACTTGAATAATTTCTCAAAAATTATGGGTCTACATTAGATATTTTCTCCATCCCTCTTCTTCGCCAACCCAAGACACATCCTCCCATTACTTTATTCCAATTCTCCTCACAACTTCTCAATATCTCTCTCTCTTGGATTTCCTCTTTTGCCTTCCGCGAATTTTCCTCCACGCGACTCATTCTGAAACTCTTCCATTAGTCTTAATTTATGCAACCTTCGTTTCCCCTCTCCCTCTTCCCATTAGTACGTGTCCAATCCTTTTGAATTTTTTTTAAGACGTATACTAGTTAAAAAAAGAACATCAGGTGTTAAATACGACAAATTAATGGGATTAACACGGTATCGAAAGATAGGATTTTTCTAAATTGCCACCCGTAACTTTGCTAAACAGCAAACCATTATCAAGAGAAACTAACCCACGATTCCCTTGACAAGCGCCCGACCTGACCCCTCTTCACTCCATCACCCTTTCCCCTTCCCCCCTCCGGGTCTTCCCCGAAAGATAAACGGGATCGTCCACAGAGACGAAGTTATTCACGAGTCGCGTTTACACCCGCCGGGCCGCGGTGAATTTCCTCGCCCCGCGGCGACTCCTGCGGAGTTTCCATCTCTCGTCCGACCGCACTCGGGCCTAAATTTACTGCCTGCGCACTAGAGGGAGGGGTCTTCGGGAGGAGCGCGTGAGACCTCGCCGACATTCTTTTATTCCGAAAGGGCTACGGGCACTGTCGCGTTACGTTACAGTACCGTTCTCGCGGAAGCGTCGAAAAGCTCGTGGGTCGTTATGTATCTTTTGTGTACCGAGAGGGAGGTGGGGGGGAAGAGAGAGAGAGAGAAAAAGATAAAATGAAAATGTTGGGGGAGAGACGAGACTGAGCGAGGAAGCTAACGTGGAGAGCTTGTCCCGGTTTCGGGGTTGTTGTCTGTGAATTACACCGCCCGGGAGCTTTGCTCGCCGTCACTTCCAACGGACGTTGTAGTACGTACGCTTCTGAACTCACCCTCCTGGCGAAATAGGTGAGGACCCCAGCAGGCTGGTCCAAGTGTGGGAAAATCCCCGGAAACGAACCTGAGCCTCCTGCCAGGAATTTTTGAGCAGGGGAGTCAACGAACTTCCCCTGCCGAGAGCATTGCAGGATCGAGTAAGAGATTCGCATGTATTTACGCCGAAAGTCACAACAACAGTGTGTGGAGGGTACCGAAAGCTGAACCTGAATGGTTTGTAGGATCGGGAAGGCATTTAAGGGGTCGGATCAAGTGTGAGGAACTTGTAGGAGTTGTGTTTCCGCTACCAAGGCATTGTCGTGCAAAATACGGGTACCAACGATAGGAGAGGTGATTTCATGTTTTAATTCATCGGCACTAACGTTGCCTATTTATTTATGAGCCCCCAGAACTATTGATTTCACCATCTATTTCCTCCGATTCCCAAATTTTAAAATCTAGATTCATATGGGAATGTACACGTAAGTTCGAGTGCGAATGAATGACTTCAGCATGTTAAATCAGACCTATTCATTGAAAAAATACAGTTAAAATGTATCTTATCTGATGATTCCATGCACAGTCCTAAAGTGACAAAATTACCCCTTTTACGTTACCCTAATAATTATTAATGACTACTAGTTGCACCGTTATCGAAAACTTATCGAGGTCACGAATGAAACTATTGTCGGTCGGATCGAATGGCCATATACGTATCGAACGCTTTTAGTACTCCAAAAGGGGTCCGGCGAGAGCTTGAGCTGTTAAGTGTTTATAGATAAGCAAGAACTTCGTTCAATTGATAAGTACCCTTTACATCACATTTTTTGTATGAGTGAAGGGTTCTCGTATCACGTATAACGGCGAGGCGAAGAATTTTTTTTTGATAATTTGGGGTTGACATCGGATTTCGTTCAACTTTTCGCACTCCAGCCCCAAGCGGACGTGTGCCTGAATTTCGACTGAAAAGAATGGGCGCGCCATTAGGTCCAGTCACCCCATCTCTCTTCTTTCGTGATTGACTGCCATTTACGGTTATCTTAATGCTGCCATATTTCGATGATGGAGGACAAAGAATATTTTAACATATTTCTGCTCCAGATTGACCCAAAAATCAACGATTTAGCACAACCGCGTCATTGCTCCTTCACATTAGATAACTTAATTACCGCGATTACTTGGTTTGACAATGAGATTATTAGCGTCCTTCGTAGGTCCGTGGGATAAATAATTGAACCGGTTTCCTGTTGTCTTCCTCAATAGTGTTTTTATCGTGATACTATCAATCAAATGGCCACCCCTTGTACACGATAATATTAATTATAATATTATTTGTTTGTATTAATATAATAATAATTATGTTTTAAATACACGGATACATGTAATCAAGGGTTTACTAGGCATGACATTGCGAATCATTAATTAAAGTGGTTATGAACAAATGAATCGACTCTACAAGATGAAAACCAAATTGTATACCTCTGTGCAAATGGAAACAATTACCAAAAATGAGGTCTAAAAATTTTACATGAATACAAAAGAAACAATTTTTTAATTCTCTGAACAATGATACACTCCAAAATGTCTTTCAAGCACAACTTGTAAAATTACTTCACTGTTGACCGTGAGACCTTTATATTATTTCATCATTATTAAGGTGATGCCGCGCATTTATACGCCACGCAAACAGATCGCGGGAGAGGGCAAGGGGAGGAGCTTAGCTCTCTCTCGAGGTTTGTGGGTGAGTGACCTGTGTGGGTTGCGGTCAACTAAGGCTAGTTAGTTGGATACCTAGGCTGATTCTATACACTGTCACGTAAAGCAATGCACCCAAGCTCCCGTTCCAAAGACATCTTGTTAGAAAAGAGAGATTTCGCAGTTCAAAGAATCCACCGGAATTGAGAAAAAAATATTTCCGTGAAAGAAATGTGGTCTGAATTTTGTAAACTGCCTTTTTGAATAAAGGAAACACTCACGGAAAAGGGGCATTCTTTCCTTTTTCATAAGAAATGTCTCTGTAGTAGTTACCATACAAGGGTTCCCTTTTTTCGTCGTTTTGGGGAAAAATTCATTGAATACGATTATTTCCCCGTGTGCCGCGAACCTAGTACAAATTGCCATGTAAATTCCCCGGTTGGTAAAACTCGTATACTATTTGGCTTATATGAGGAACGCTGTGAAACGGTTAGAGGTTCCAGGTTCGATTCCGGGTGATACCTCTGAGCACCCCCAACTACGCGCAAGCTGTTTAAATTTTCGTGAATCAAATCGTCCTGGGTAACCACATTCGGGACAAGAACATGAACTGTAGCCCCTAATTACCTACCTTTCGTGTGGATTTCATATGCCGCAAGGATTGATATGACGTAAGCTCTGTCGTTAAAACAATTATTCTGGTTTATTACTGTGATTTTTGTAATTGGTTTCAGTTTTAAATAATTTATGAGAAACCATCTTCAGTTTAATATAACGAGAATATTAACAAACTAAGACGCAATAAACTACACGTAACGCTATGAGCCAAGTTAGCGCTTTCGGTCCCTCTACGAATAAGACCGTTCTTTCTTTCATCTTTTCTTTCACAATATGATCACTTATTCCATCAACGTGATTGATTATGGAAGAATGAGAGGTCCATTATTATTTGACATTGCTCTTATGAGGTAAGACAACCAAATATTGACAGTATAATTATATTTGCATATCTAGAATATTCAGAGACTGAAATATGTGAACTCTCTTCCTATACAGTTCAGAATTGATTCTAGAGTCAATTTGAGCAAATACAATGCCTTTAGTAAATTAATAGCCTTCATTACTCATTAGTACAAAATTATAGTTATTATTTTTAAAGGCATTAAGATAATTTTAAAGGAATACTTTTAGACTGTCCTTCCACACGAGAGTTTCGACGTATTTAATTTATTGATCGGAACATTCGTTGAATCGGGAACTGTGAGAATATATTAATCGACAGCTCAAAATATTATAGCAGCTGATTTGAGCACTCTACATTCTTATGTTAATAAAGATTCCGTCATTGAAACCCTAGGGAATGGAACCCTGGCAGAACCAGACTCCTAAAATAATTTTTTTAACTGAAAAATTAATAGGATTTCCTCGGAAATATTATGAGTAACGCACAACTGGGGAACTAAAATTTCCAATCTTTAGAAAAGAACGTGGTAATTATTTAAAAAATCAAGGTTGGTAATAATCTTAAAATTCTGTCTAGCCGTATTATTTGGCACTGAGTGAGCGTTTTTTTTAAAGCATTTAAAAGAATTATCAAACGAAAGCATTGCGTTCGTAATTTTTATTATCCCTCTGACGGAAGGGCGGAATCCATTAGAAAAGAAGACGAATTATCCAAAGCATTACTCTAATAATAATAAGAGGAGGGAGCAAAAAAGCACAAAGAATGGGCATCGCAGATATTAAATTGGACCAGGAAGGTATTGGCACTCTCCGTTGCTTGGATAGCACTGCATTCGAAAAGTCGTCACAGGAATCCTTGAATATCACGTATCATGGACTTACAAGATACAGCGAAAATAGTACAAAGGAAATTAGTACGCGGAAGAGATTTTTGCGCAACGAGGAGAGAAATTACGAGAAGTGGAACCCCTAAGTGGGAGACGGAAATTATTTCCGCCCAAAAGGCGGAAATAATGGAAGAAGTACAACGGACATCAAGCCAAAAAAATAACTCAAGCTTAAAGGCACTTCTTATGAAGGAGAGCCTAATGGACTCGTAGAAGGTACATACAAGGAAAGATACCAAATGAAAATATTCGCATGGAGACGGAACAATGAGAGTAGACGCGGATTATCGGAAAAGCGAATTGGAGAAGAATATGGGCCTTCGATTCCTGGTGCTGGCGGCGTATGCCGGAGATCAAACGAACAGATGAGCAGTGAAATTGAGATACGAGGACGTATTGAGAGCAAATAAGAGGGCAAGGCAATATGGAGCACAATACAGAGAAGCAGATGAATTGGGCACGTATTGAAACACGATAGATTCGATGGGAACACATCTAAAGGAAAAAAATAAAATGAAAGGCCCCTCGAGGAAGACCGAAGGTCATAATCGGAATAAAGTGGGATGTGAGAAAGGATTGTTATAGTAGCGTTATTCCACTGCAATTACATAGGAAGGTACGGATGGTTTCCACCCGGTTTAATTCCAAGAATTATTTATATGATAGCATCCACTAAGTCCCTCCCATGGACTACAACCTTGTCGTGGTGGGCTTGTGTGTTCCGATGACCCCTAGAGCTGTGCTGGCGGGAGTAATAATAATTACTCCTGGAAGGGTCACCCATGCCAGATAGGTCTAAGGTTAGGAGCCAGACGAAAGGTAGTCCACGCAGCGTCTGTTCCTCAGTGAGGCGGCTGCAATGGCGTCTGACCCCAGTGGGGCGGCCATTAAGTGATGGTGTCACATATAATCGATGGTTTCAGGCGTTATTTTATGGAATCGGTTCATTCTTAAGCGGATAAAATAATACTTTGTAATTCCACAGATTTATTTCACAAACACACGACCCGGTTTTCGACGTACAACGTACCTGAAGATGACGTTGTACGTCGAAACCCGGGTCGTGTGTTTGTGAAATAAATCTGTGGAATTACAAAGTATTATTTTATCCGCTTAATGATGGTGTCACGTTAAAAACACTATTGAGGAAGGCAACGGGAAACCACCTCAATTATGATTCCCAAGAATGTAAATGATGGGCACTATTTAAAGTTGTGTCCATCCAAAAACCTACCTTAACCGGTAGATTACCTAATAATAAATCCACTAAGTAAGTTAACACTTGGGCGCATTTCTCATATGATACACAATAAATTTTAAACACTTCAATTGTCAAATTCTCCATTCATTGCAGATATTTTTCTTCTGAAATTGTGATTTTGGGGAGTCGCATTATACACCCAGTTTTTTTATAGATAAGCAAGGATCAACACAAATATTCAAGAAAATTCCAAATTATATCTTATCTCGGTGCCGCGAGATTCCAAATTTCTCCGTTAGAATTTCCTAAACAGCGAGTATTAATTTGACGTTTTTAATTTCATGTGAATACACAATAATGAAGTAATGGAAAACAATTTTAAATAAAAGTGAAAAAGCTTCACATGGCTGGTTATTTTGCGCATTACTGGGAAAACATTATTCCCTAGCAACGAAGTCATTCCCTGACGATACAAGTCATTTCAACCGAAGTGGACTAAATTTAGATCTGCGGACCTGTGTAGGCAGAGGGGTGAATATTAATGGCCCATAAATGCCTAACGTATTTGAAAAGCGAACTGTGACTATATCTACGCACCACGCTAAACGGTTTTATCAACGAAGGCGTAAAAGCCTTTGCAAAAATTAACACTTGAGTAAGAAGAAGTAGGAGTCGCTAGGTTTTTAAAACCAATGGATTAATGATTGAGTTTCTTCATCATTAGTTGTACAGGAAAAAAATAGAACGCATATTTAGCGTGCTTCCAGCGGTTAGTAAATGATATAATTCGTAGAAATCGTATGCCAGACGTACAAGCTACGTAAGTAATAACTTAAGCATAATAATTACGATATATTTACATAATGAGTATAAATTATCATGTAAAGATGCAGGGAAATCATTATACACGTATAATAATCTTAATATTACTATCGCTTAGTTATAGCTCAATGCTCTTATCTTTAGCGTTTATCTTGTAATTCTATAAGAGTGGATCAATTTAAGTTAATGCTTAAGAACTGCTATTAATGCTCTTATATTTTCATTCAGTTCACAGCAGGGTAAATTAATTCTTAAATTTAACTCTTTGTTATTGGGAAAATGTGAAATGACAGCTTAAGTGGGCACTGTGAAGTATCACGCCTCTCCAGACTCATCCATTACCGGAAGGTCAACGAAAATTGAAGAATTCGAGGAGCGAAAACTAAGATAATGAATGAGTTAATGAAAAAAAAATTGTGTGGAAGTTACAAAGTGTATTCATTTTAAACGAAAATGAACCTCCACAAAGTTGAGCCTGAAACCATAGAATTCATTAAGATAATGAAATTTATCACAGCAAATGAACAAAAATGATTACCTGATTATGAATTTACTGCGCGCCATGAATAGCTCAACAAATTTATAGTTCAACCAAAGTTTATGTGAACTAAAAGACTCGGGACAGGTGTCATTCCTAAATATTATCAAATCTTGGGTGCAAATAAATATCGACATCGCTGTAATTATGAATAGTTTTCTGAAGAATTATACATAAACTACGGAAAGCGATTACGGAGATTCAGGCGTGGCGTGGTGAACGGTGGACAAGATAAATTGTTAACTAGTCAGTGAAGTTAATAGTAGGATTTATTAGGAACATTGTCATCTATTATGATAGACCTAATGATGACAAAGTAACGTCAAAACAATGGTACTGATAAATCTTTATATAGTGGATGAGAGGGCTTTTTTAAAAAGCCATAATGGAAATTGATTTCGCACTCCAAAATTCACTCTTTATCTATTTTTTTATTTTTACTATTCCCTGTGAATAGTCAATATTCCGATAATTTTTTTTAAACGTTTTAAAAACGGAGTTTGATGGTATATCTCGATGTCTTCCGCTGAAGCTTCATTAATAGATTAATCTTGTGTATGCGTTGTTATAAACATGTGCCAAAAGTACGAAATCTACACTCCATTCCACTTATTTTTATGGAACCTGCCGTTGTTTCAAAGCCTTTTAATCCGTTCCTGTATAGTTTATTTCCATAAAACTTTATTCACAAATAATTCCAAGTGATACATCACTTTAAATTACTAAATAAGTCCTCACACAAACAATATTACAGTTCTGGAGCATATAATACCGTCCATAGTGAATAACTAAATCTGTAGGCAAGGGAATGGAACGTTATACTATAAAACATTTAAAAAGAACTGCTGAAAGTTCTTGAGAACGTCAAAGATATATTCACGTGTATTACAAAAGAGAGCGTAAACGCAATTGAACAAAAAGGTCGTTAACTCGACGTAGTTATATCAGTGTTTTACACTGCAATCCTTATTTAGAGATACTGAAATTCTCCATGACAACCGTTTAGTTCCGACCTAAAAAAGTAATTAACGATGAAACATTGAAAAAAATGTGCAAATGAAAACAGAGAAAACTAGTTCACAGGTTTGTACCTTATCTCTTAATATTTTAGGAATGCTTCCGCTCTGTAAATTACTAATCCTTCAAGTTATACACATTGATCACTGCTCACGCCATCATTGTAAAAGTGTTTACATCATCATATAAAATTTATTATGTACTAAGAACTACTTTGCATGTCAGCTTACTACAAGTGTTAACAATAACATCAGTGTCACTTTTATCAAACTGAGTACTCATTTGTGTGCATATGTTCGCATAAAAAAAGGAGTTGTAAGTTCTCTTAAAAGAAAACGAAAAGTAGGAGAAAAATGACTCCGGAGAAGTGATCAAAGTAGCGCTTTGGAGAAAAATTGTGTTCATGAAGGAGTTAAACTCCGGCATTCCCATAGAAATTCAGACCATTCCTCCATCCCTTCAAATGATACTCAAAGACAATATAGATGTCTTTTACACAAGTTCCTTCGGGCGTCATCGTCTAGGGTCCTCCTACGTTTTTTTTTCTTGAAATAAGGTTTTCAGACTCCGGGAGAGAGAGAGGAAGAGCATCACCTCTCTAAAATATGTATCCTTCTGGCCGGAGAGGGTATGGCAGTAAAGGAAGACCACGCAGACCTCATTTTATTAGAATCTTTTCCGCTCTCCACTCCGCAAAACACTCCCACGTCCACAGAAAGCTACCCCACCACCGCCGCCTAGTCTAAACCCTCACCCCAAACTCGCGACCCCCTCCCCGACCCCTCCCCTCTCTCGCTCTCCGAGACGAAACGACTTGAATAAGAAAGGAAGTTCCGCGACTCCTATATTGGCCCCATCGTAACTCCCTGGATAATAATTTTATTCCCTTCTCCTTTATATAAACCCTTTGGACCATCCGACTCGGGGACGGCGAAAAATATGGAAGGTGAAGGCGGGAAAGAAAGTCCCAGGGGTGAAGGGGGCGGGGTAAGGGATAAGGAAATGTCGCGCATGCGTCGAGTGCGTGCCCGTTTGTACACGTGGAGAAAAAAATATTCACTTTTCCCGAACCCGGCACCCTTTTTTCCTTCACCGTCCTCCGCCACCCACATTTTTCTCTCTTTCTCTCTCTCTTCGTCTTCTTATTCTCTTGACATCCTTCCTCCAACCCCTTCTCTTCGCACGCCAATCGATGAGCGTGGCGACGCGACGGATGTGATGGATGATAGGGGGCGGCGATACAGGGAACCTCATTAGCCTCTCTTGACGTTCGACGAGTGACCATTCTTAGGAAATGGATAAAAAGTATATATATATATATATCTCAGAATGGCGGTTCCGGGCTCGGGGAAACAAGGGTTGGCTCCAAGGAGGGTGACAATGGGATTTCCCCCCTTCTTCTATTCCATCTGGACGAGACCCAAGTGGACCTTCCACGGGTTTATCGGGGAGGAGGAGGGGGATGAAGAGACGTGGGTGGGTGGAAAGGGGTTAACGACAGGCCACACTCTCTCCCCCTCCACTTCTCTCTCTTTCTCGAATCAGTCTGTCCATCCGCGTGCATTAAACTTAATTCTTGAGATACATTCGGCAATAAAAACTTCCCAAGCAGAAACTTCCCTCGCTTAACGGAACTAAGACGTATGGGCTACTTCATCAAATTTAATCTGAGGCAAGTGATCACCTCAAGCTCCCTCGTTACACGTTCTTCAAGTTTGATGATCCATTTTTTTAGGTTTTTCCCCGAAAAGAGAATGCGTATATTAAAAAAATCACCACAGAAATATTTATGGCATTTATCGTAAAGGAGTAAACACAAAGCTAATTAAAATAAAGCTTTCTTCGACAACAAACACCACTCATCAGGAAGCACTATTCCGATACGTGTTCCTTCCAAAGGTTTGTCAGATAAACCGGAATTGATTTTTTACAAAAGAAGTTTGAAAGGAGCAAATTACCACTTTAAAAATACTCACTTAAGTAAAAAAAATCAATGTATCTTTCAATTAAATTTTTGTAAAAATTTAGTGAAAAGATACATTGGTTTTTTACTTCAGTAATAATGGATTTCCACAAAGTTAAGCCTCAAAACATCGAATATATTAAAAAATACTCCTTCGAAGAACACACTGTTAAAGTACAGTTTAAAAAAACATTACTAAGACGAAAAAGCGGCTGTCCATTTTATAGCATGTTATAATATAAGAAGTGATATCTTGATAAAAACATTAAGGAAAGGAAAGATGACCAAGAAAGCCGAAAGCAAATGAACAAGAATGAATGAATTTAAGAAAAACATTTTTAGGAATGCAAAGACTCTTGATTATATGGAGATCCAAAAGAAATGAGAACGGAATAGCGTCAGCTGCCAATCTAAACCTGAATGTGACTCTGAAAACCAATCTGAACTGTTACCTAGTACTGAGGATCGATAATTTAAATTTATTTACCTTTTGTGTTTTTGGAAAATTTTACCTACCCTAGCATCTTGAACTTAACTAATACTAAGCTAAGCAAAAATAATATTTTTAACTTGCTTGCTTCTTAGATTTCCACCCTATAAAACTGCCTCATAGGGAAGATCTCATTCTAATTCAGTACATTTTGGGTCCATCACTAACTCCAAGCTTTCCAACTAATGTATATAATTATTTCATTCCATTTAGATTGCCCTAAGCTCTCCCTATTAGTCATAACTTAAGTTAACTAACACTCTTTAAGAGTAACTTTTGTTCAAACACATTGTCAAAAAATCAAAACCAATCTTCGGATTGTTTACCTTTGGAGAATATTAAAATTGAAAGGTGGCTAAAATATGGAATATCATGAGACTGAATGTTATGGTGCAAAGCACTGTGTAATGAGTTCCAAGCACATTTTAATAAGGAGATATTTGAAAAGCGACACAAAAATAATATTTTCTTTACTTTCAAAATATATCAATTTTCCCTTTACTCGAGCCAAACGGCTGCAATTTTATTAGGAAGTCTTGAACCATTGATCATTGAACACAACCCACAAGTAATATTATAAATGGAAAAATATGTCAAGTTAGAAACGAAGAATACGGGAACACGAGAATATTTTCTACAAGAGAAGTTAAGATGAAGCAAGCATGTGCACTGAATATGCGGAATTCTGAGAGAGAATATATTTGAATTTTTTTAGAGCAGAGGTCTTCCTGGATTCAAGGATGTGATCCATAATTTGTTGTGTAATTTTGTAAGAAAAAATATTCTGTCATAAATGGCCAACGTATAATTTTTTTGTTATTCCGCAATGCAGTGAATGCAAAAAACTTGCGTCTGTGGCTATATTTTAGCTTTTTCCATTCCAAAAACAAATTGTTTATCTATTTGAGCGAGAAAAAAATATATCAGTTAAATAACAGAACTTTCGTTCCATGGTCAGAACATAATAAGCTAAGAAAAGTTTTGATGATATAATTTAATATGGAAAAAATTAAATGACAAATTTCAAAGTACTTAATTAATTTTGAAATAGATTAAAATTTTGAAAAGGTACACGTTTGACGAAATTTTTCAGTTTCAATTCTTTTCGACATGCACAGATTCCATCAACTGAGATCTGGTATTTATTTTATCGTCAATAATGGAAGATAACTTTTTTGAGCACTGTATTTCAAAGATTTTTTATTCCTAAAGAAATTTTAAGTTACAAAAGCCAGGATTTAATTCTAAAAATAAATGAAACCAGGCACGAAATATATTTTTTTAAATATCAGCAAAATTAAAAGTCACATGAGTGAATATGTTTTAAATTTTAATCTTTCTTGCTTGCCTCATATTGACGTTTACCATACAAGATATAAACAGACAATATCAATCGCGGAAATTAGGAGTTGCTTTCTCAAATAATAAGGAAATAATTCTGGCACTCCAATCTACTCAAAGTAGTCATTCATCTTTCCGTAAGGTAAAAACCTGACTCCCATCTGTTGGGAATTCTCAGATGTTTGCTGTACTTTGGAAAAATGACTTTCTCTATCGAGATATGTGAAGATACAGACTTAGGCTTCCTGCTATATATTATATAAAGCGTGCTGTGCAGATATCCTCGGAAACATGATACAAATCATTTCGAACGAACAAAAAATCGAACAGATCGTTGTAATGAGAAGTAACCACGTGTGTACGTGTTGATTAAAATTCCTTCATGTGACTGCTTTCTTTAGATAAATTTTATTGCAAACAATACATTCATTTATTCAATAATATTCGGGCAAGGAACTCTGGGCACCTGCAGCTCCACCCAAGCTATGTGATTTTTCGGGTACCAAATCTTCTTGGGAAACCATAACCGGCACAGGGAAAGCAACTGGCCCCCGAACCCTGATGTGTGATTTTCACAGGCCGTCGGGCTTAGTACTGGGTGAACTCAACCATCACCTACTAAACCGACCTTCGGGTTGAATACTGTATTTATGGTTTTTTTTAGTTGTTTCATTATTATGATTCCAATTCTCCGTTAACTAATATTTATAAAACCCGCAAAACATCCATTTATAAAGCCATTTATGATATCCATTTATAAGGCTTCTCTACATAGAATTAACGATGCCATCAGAAGTTTGATTTTGCATTTCTAATGGCATTGTTTTTTCCATTTTCTGATGACTGATCTGACTTTTGACTCATATCCACTTTCATTTTAACATAATTGAATTAATACATTTTTCCAATTCTATAGAGGAAGCTTTCTTGGTCACATTTATACTCATATTTGAATAGAGTCAAAATCCGCTTTCAAAAAAAGTCTCAACACAACAGGACATTTTTTTGGGATACATATTATTGATTTGGTCGCACTGACCAATCATAACGGACCTCACTTTACTATGAACGTTTTGGGAGCAATGGTACCTTCACCAAAAACTCTTTTTGATACCCATACTACATTATTCTTGGAACCATTTATGATATAATGTGACGAACTTCCTGCGCAATGGGAAACGATCGATCATGCTGATTGAGATGTGACAATGTTAGATCAAGTTTACGTTTCTTCCATGAAAATAGCTTGATTTTGACATCCCCAGCATCGCCCATGGCCAAAACGGAGACCAAATAATTTTGTAAATCGTATTCTTTATAACAATTTTTAAATTGAAAATTATAATTTTTCACCTGATATCCATTTATTTAAAATCAAAAGAGCCAATAACAATTATTACCACATACACTGATAACAAAAAAGAAAACATTTTCAAGTTATTCATAAATCTTAATAACAAGTGATTAATGACAAACTAAAAGCTGAACCAAAAAAGATGATGTAGGAGAACCTAATAATAAAAACATTCCACGGATTCAGGCGAGATTTAGTGGAAGTTCGTCTTTATGAGAAAAACAAATTTGCACTTTTCCACAGGTTTTTTAATAACGTACAACTTGTTTTGGTTCACAAAACCTTGTACCTGATGATAGTTCTGTGAACCGAAACGGTGTAAAAGTGTAAATTTGTTTTTCTCAGAAGCTGACAAAGCGTTAATTTTTATGTTATCTTCATATTTTTGAAGTAATAATTTGGACAATGAAAATAAATGCTATCAATAAAATACTATAGGTATATTATATTGGAATAGGGTCCTGATGTAGATTAGGTTGCTCGACTGAGTTTTGTTTGGAGTCGCAAGTTATTTATGTGATGGTTGTGTTCACCCAAAAACCTGCTTTAACCGGTAGATTATCTAATAATAATAATATTACATTGAGATTATTACCACACAAAAATAATTATAACTATTATTGTCACTTTTAGTGATAGGCCTCTCTACATTTCTTCCATTCATTCCTTGAACAATCCAAATCCCTCAATGTGCCTAGCTCTTCACCTTTACATTATATGTATAAGTACCTGAATTAAGTTTTTTTTATTCTAGTCTTGCCACTGAACAGAATGATCATCAAATAGCGACACTCACCAAGGTAATTTCCACGCACAGAGGAGACGCACGTGTTATTTAAACATGTCGTAAACCACGGTGAATTTTGGATGCCGTAACAAACCGACGCGCCCTGTTCACTTTCCCTTCCTTCAAGGAAAACTCTGGGAGAGGGTGACAAAGGGCGAGGAACTCGACGATCCACCGCCTTCCCCCTCCCCTTTAAGGAATCGTCTACTTTACAGCCACGCATCCGTCTCTCTCTCTCATCCTCACCTCCACAACCTCCTCTCTCTCTCTCACGACGGAAGAGCTGCATTATTCCTGGGGGGGAGAAGGCCTCCGGGAAGACCGCTAGGTGGCGGACCACGCCACGGGGTAAAGAACATATTATTCCACTTCCTTCGACACGCCGGGAGTGACGGAATAAAAGCGAAAGGAGCACTACGGTGCCTTCTTCCGCGGGTTCCTGGAGGGAGGGAAGAGGGGTTGCGGGAAGGGGAATGTGGGGGGCAGGTGGGAGAGAAACGGGGGCGGATGTATATGACGTAATAACCGGAAACAACACGCGGGAGGATAGGGAAAAAGATGGAGGGGACGCGACGGGGTTGGTGGCTGATGAAATGGAAGGCGAATGAGACAGACAGAGAGAGGGAGAAGGAGAAAGGGAGAGAAATAATGAGAAGAGAAGTTGTGCGCGGGGAGGAGCAAGGTCAAATACAAGAATCGAAAATGAATTGCTCTGCTGGTTGCGGTTGGAAGGAAAAATGTGGTGGAGGGGGTTAGGTACCGCGAGAGATGGTTACGAGAGGGTTGTACCCGGGGAAGAAGAGAAAAAGGAGGAACTGACCGTTGGTACGTGTTCGAAAAGGGCCCCTCGGGGACGTTATAAAAGGAACTGTTAAACGAGGATATTACGGGATGAGGTCGGGGAATGGGGATTTGGAGCCAGGGAGAGGGATTGAAGTGGATTTTGACGCCCCACCCCTTCCAATTCGGGGAATGGGAGGTGGAAAGTGAGTGAGGGGATAAAGGACAGGGAGTTAGTTGAACGAAAGTCTTGTGGGAGGCGGGAGGACAGAAGAATAGAGAGAGAAGGAGGGTAGGTTGGGAGTAATGGTTGAATCGAAGTCCGGTGGGTGTACGTACGATACGAATGGATAAAGGGGATGGGTGGAGGAACGCGGATTTGAGGTCGGACGGGGAGGGGAGGGATGTAATGGGGTTTGCTGGTGTGGGGGATGTGGGTGGGCGGATCGAAGGGGAAATGGGGTGCGTGCGTGGGCGGGGGTGGAAATGGCGAATCGGGGTTGGGCGAATGGGTTGCGGGGGGGAGAGACGGACGCGGTGGTTGATGGGGAGAGAAGAAATCTATGGTTGTGGGAGAGGGCGGGATTCGTGGGGGTGAGGGAAAACAGACAGAAGGAACTGAAGGGTAAGGAGACCGGGTTGTGGATGGGAGAGGAAGGGACAAAATGACGCGAGGAAGATGAATCGCAGGGGGCTAGGGAAGACTTCGAGAATGATATCCGGATTGTTTGCTTTGAAAGATGCATCAGCGGTTCAGTAATTAGTACCCATCGGGGAATTAATTGATTCGGTTTACAGAAGCACACACCCCTCTCTCTTTATCTCTCTTCGCTGTGACGGAAATCAAACAGAGAAGTCATCTAGTATCAACAGCTATAATGGAATACAAATTGAGGGGTTCAAAACTGTAAAAACATTTCATTTTTATTATAGCAGGGAAACGGCGACAGACTAACCGGCAATAAGAAGCACTCGCACCGCAATCAGTCCCATAATATTTCGAAAATGTTGAGACTTACTACTATAAAAAAATCAACCTATATTTTGAAAGACCTCCAACACTCCCTACCCCGCTAAGAAAGCTCACATATAAGCTTCCCAATTACCTGAAAGGTGCTTAAAAATTATCAGAAAATGCAAAAATCTAACAGTAGTTTTCAACCCAAAGGTTAGTTTTGTGAGCGGACTTAAATCCCACTAAGCCCTACGGCGTATATAGGACAGGGATGCTGGCTCCTTTCTCTATGTCGCCTGGAGTTTCCCCAGAAAGATCTGGTATTCTGAAAATCCCACAACTTGGGTTTAGCAGAGGGTCTCCAGTGGTATAACTCGGAATTGACCCCACAAGATTATCCGGGACCCTCCGGTCAGCAAGCAGACCGCACGTCACTAGGCTACCGTGCACTCTTGCCCTCGCCTAGCAGACAAGACATTATGGTGCTATAAAATCGGTCATTCATTTCATGTTCCTTTCGCTATGCAGAAAGCTATGAAACTTCTCGTAAACTTCTGGATGATGTAATAGTAAAAATATTAAATCTACTAATTAGGTGCGTCATATTATTAATCCCACCACTTCTTCTTCGACGATGTTATTTCCACTTTTTCTTTAACATTCGTTGAAATAGAATTTTCGAACATAAAGATAAAAGTACTCCATCTGACTTTACATTTCCTCCGTATCTTGAAAAATGCATGCTATTTCTACATTATTTTGCGATGGTTGCTCCAATATCCTCTGGTATCCTTTAGAGTATGCAACCGCAAAAGAGAATCGAAATCTCCTGGAACATAGGCAGAAATGTACTCGACGAATTTCAGTTCTGCCGAAACGGAGAAAATTGAGAAATGTTATCTGCGTGACGAAATCTACCTAGAGATGACTTCGGTAAAGGGAAAGGCATAAAACGCACAGAAATTTCATTTATTTATCCTAAAAACTGTAGAGAGAAAAGCAATATCTTATTGCTAAAGCTTTTTGTTCGAGCACAGACAAATGTTTCAATATGAATCACACCATGAAAACTGGTTATTCTAATGGTAAAGTCGAATTTTTGTAATTAGAAAAATTAGTCAGGATGAGTTCGATAAATTTTCAGAGATTCAATTACAGTAGAACGCATGGTTCGTACGCATTATCCGCACTAAATGTGTAAGCTAGTATTCCCAGATCTAGAGACGTACTTTTGCAACGTGGAGAGGTAGAATTTGTAAAATTCGGCAGTTACTACAATCGTGCTTTTCTTCAGCTCTCTCTCTATTATATATATATATATATATATATATATATATATATATATATATATATATATATATATACATATATACACACAATATACATTCAAACACGCTGCTCACATCCGCCATCCCCACCTCTCTTGTGTTCGTCCTTTATGTGTGCTCCTTTCCCATTTTCCTTATCTCTATTTCAATGTGAATGAATTTATTTATATGTATATATATATATATCGATGATGTGGAAGCACTCACGAGAGCAATATAACAATTGGACGGCACAATAGAACACAGAATAAAATAGATAACACGTAAAAGGACACTCACATTGTAGATTGTTTAAGCTTTCGGCCTACTCCGAGGCCTTCTTCAGGTCAGACTGACCTGAAGAAGGTCAGTAGGCCGAATATATATATATATATATATATATATATATATATATATATATATATTTATATTTATATTTCCCCGTCCTGACGTCCAAAAAATATGATCTCCATCTCCTTTCCCATCTTACTTCACATTACTTTTCTATTAATTTAAAACATATTATCTTTCTCAATATCTCCTTTCGTTTAACAGGACTGTCTTCTTCGAAATATCTTCAAATATTTCCCTCCATTTTGATTTATCCTAATTCCTCAAATACTATATTACAGTAATGAAGAAGTGTTCATCTTTGAGCCCTCGGTAATCTCTTCTTTTTCTCCTAACTTAAGAGACTCGTTCCTCAATTCCTTCCTCGTTGTGAATGTTATTTTGTTGATGCTATTCGTCTTCTAATCTTTATAGGCATGCCTTCTTCCCTCTGAAATACTCCCCATTTACACTAGTCTCTCCATCTGATCAAAGTTACGGCGCACTTACTTTGATACTTGACCTAGTTTAAAAGATTGAGAAGAGAAAAATGGGCGAGGTGAACACATTCGATTTACTCTGTGCCCTTGATTTTTTTCAATTAAAACAATTGAATTAGGGGAGCATTTTTTGTATTACTTGTACACATGGGATATACTTAATTGGAATTCAATACCAAGTCTACCTTCTTCCACTTCTTTTAAATATGAAATATACGGAATGTTTTACTTTTTTAACAATAATCGCGTTTTAATTCAACAATATTTTGAAATATACTAATTACGTATATCTCATAATTTCCGAATTCCTTTCTTAAGTCGGAGTTCTTATTATACAGCAATATATGTTCCTATTCTTTAAATTTCCATAAAGTAAATGCGTTAAACTTCAATCTTGATGTACATACGCATCTGAATGTTCAGAGCTCTATCAACGTACGTATATTGAAAACTCAAAATGGGATATTTCTTCCGAGAAAATAGTTTATGAGTAGTTAGTACGTATGTTGCATGCAAAAACGGCAGAAGTTAAATACCCTTTGGTGAAATAAATAAATCAGATGTGGTTAGTACAACACGTTCAACACATGATTGTCCTTTGTGGCATCAAATATAAGAACAGAATTCTATAATTATTGCATTTAAATATTCTTCTAAATTTTTTCTTAGTGACCTTTCAAGGTAAAATGAAATTAACTTAAAATATCTCATTTTTTTAGTGTGAATATGTAGTTTTTTTGGAAACCTCTTCATCTGAGTTGGAATGGAATCGGCAGTCGCTCAGTTTTAAGCAATTGAGTCGTCAACGACCTCGAATGGGGTTTCTTGTACGGTCACCAAATTCAAAAGACCCATAAAAAACACAAAAACTCAGAAAATGAACAAAGTTTTACAGAGTTATGTTTCTGCTTCTCTTGTTAATGGTAAACTGTATAAGAAAATTCATTTCTTTATTCGCAATATGGTATATAAATCCCACACTAGCCGCACACGTATTTAATATTTTAACGAGAGAAATAAAACGGTGTTTCGTGAAAATTATGCTCAGTTTTAATAAAAAAACACATTCTGATAAAGGCTGAAACAATAAATTTAATTGGGTGGATTCAGGCCAAAATATAATCAGTTTATTTTCTCTTGATAAAAATGCTCGACGCAAAATTTGTGCCGCTCAGTTTAATAGTTATTGAGTAATCACGCCCACGTGGATGTAAAACCCATCAAAAAGACATACTAAGATATTATATATTTCGGAAAATAATTCAAATGTTTACTTCCTTTGTGAACAAGAAGTCGATATTTTTCATGGAAACAATAGCATTCACATAAATGGGCATAGAAAAAGTATTTTTTGTCCGAGATGGTGGTTTTATATTAGAGGTCCTGTCTAAAAAAAGCGGGTATTTTTCCGGAGGTTCACAAAAATCGTTCGGTAATCCAAGAGGAAACGTCTTTTCAATTTAAGTCCGTATCCATTTAAATATAGTTTACGCCGGTAATGGCGAATCATGGAACAGTCCACGACGCCCACGAAGCAACAGCTCTGAGCTGGCAACACTGTCGAGGAAGCGGAGGGAGAGAGGAGCGCGGAAGGAAGGCGCGGATGCGAACGAATGGAGACGGCAAGGATCTCCGTGGGACACACGAGTGGAGCGGAGGGAGGAAGAAAAGACTGGGCGGGACGAATGGGGACGGAAGGAGAAGGAAGTGGAAGAGACTGAGAGGAATAACAAAAGAGAGGATGGAAGGAAGGAAGGAAGAGCTGGATTGGGGCTTTTGAGGGACAAGGAGAGAAAGGGGATGAGGAACGAGAGAGGCGGAAAAAAATTAATGTGACGTAGCGTACGGGATCGGGGAGGGAATAAAATGGGTCGGGGAGGAAATGAGGGTGGGAGGGAGGGAGAGAGGGGATTAACGGGGTGGCGGGGATGGAGTTGGGAGGATGGGTGGGAGGGCGGGAGAAGGAGGAGGAGGTCCGGGAGGTGAGATACGAGGACGTAGGGACGTCGGTCATCCACCCCTACGCCATTTATATCCTCCTGCGTTTCCTTGAGCCACAGTGGCTGGCTCCGCCCATTGAGAGGGAAGGAGAGATGGAGAAAAGGGGGTGGGGGACAACATAACATGTGGGGAGACAACATAACCTTCCCCAGCGTGATGTTTCAAGTATTTCTATTCACTACACACTCTCACACACGAAATCCAGGAGTTTACATGATTAATCTTGCGAGTTCCGTGGTAATCCATGACTCGGGGTCCGGCGGAATTCTTGTTCACACGCTTTGACCCTCCGTTTATTTTCAATTTTGGAGGGTGGGGTGGGAATTCTTAGTGAAAGATGAGATTTGAAGGCTGATAAATAGATTTTTTATGAGGAAATGCGCCTGAATTCTTCTCTCGTGGCTCTTTATACAGGAAGCAGCGTTGATTCAAGTGAATAAAGAGATGCGAGTGGCGTTGACAACCTTGATTAGTTGCAGGCACACGAATCGATCATTCATTTGTATATTTTGCGCCGCCGTCCTAATAACTTAATTATTTTCCTTTTACATTAATGCTGACTATCTTGAACACGTTTCGGCCAAGAAATAGGAAAATGAGCTCAATGAGCTACTATTTTTCAGATACGACAAATACATCAACGCGGATGTGAAAATTTTCATTGAATGAATTCAATGAATATGACACAAAATATTTTCGAATATTCTAGTTAATCGGGTAGTCACATTATTCTACACTTATTAATAAGAGCATTTTAATCATAAAAACCCATGTCAACTAATGGTTTACGTAAACCACGGCAAGAAAAAATAAAATGAGTAATACTACGAGAGATTCAGAGGTCAGGTTAACTTAAATGTTGAGGTTGAGCAAAATGATTGTAATTCCTTGCTAGTCGAATGAATTCCTCTCCTATTCTTATTTGCTGCCTTGCTCACGACAACCAATTTCCTCATAAAATAATATATAAATATTTAAAAGTGTAGCTACATAGTTAATATCTTTCACTCTGAAATACAGAGAAGCTATTTTTGAGCTCTTCAAATGTTACTATACAAAAGTAGTCAGATAAAAAAGAATTATATGGACCGAGATGAATACAAATTCCATAGCCTAATTGGCTTGGCTGTTATGAGATAAATTACGAACAGCAAAGAATGAAGTCAATACTTGATGAAATTAGGATAGACCTAAAAGATCTTTAAATATTGAATATTTGACTCATTTATCATGCATTGTTCAGTGTTCTCCTAAAACAGAACATCATGAGCGTATGGAGCAAGCATCATGCCAGAGGTTTGGTTTGGTTCATCCCGAGTCACTGCCTAACGAGAGTAGCAGATGGGTGGAGCCAAGACTTGTGGAAAGATGATAACGGGCAGTGTGGTGAAATGCTAAGTGAAACGCTTTCGTAATCACTCGAGAGCGAGGAAAGTCATGGCCAAGCGTAATGAAGACCTAACGGACGTGTTAGGTTAGCGTTGACCGAAAAGCTGGGGGTCGAAAGACAAGGTCATACGACGAATGGTGGTGGGATTCTAGCGCTGAGCGTAGATGGGTCAAGGTGATGTAAAAGTGGAGCGGACGAAAATTTTAATGCAAATGAAGGTGAAACACTGGATTCAAAGTGATTGTTTTATTTTCGACATTACTGGGAATTAGAAATTTCGACTAATTCAAGAGAAAAATTAATTTTAATTTTCATTGAATTATTTCCGCCTAATTGAACACTTGGTCATTTAGATGAGTGCACTGTGTTTGTTGTGACATTTCCTTAGGTTATGGGGTACTGAATTAGTTCAAGCTGTCCGTAAATATAAACACTATGAGTGCATACGCCCAGGTATGAACATTTTAATAGATATTCTTAAGCATTTCGATTTCAATTAAGCCTAATGTCACGAAATACTGGAATTGCTTGAATGAATTACATGAACAGAGCTAACGTACAGGCTTACGGGCCCTCGAAGGCCCGGATTCAAATCCTGGAGACAACAAATATATTTCAGTGGTATCCCGATCTCTACTTTAGGTGCTTCGTGGAGAGCACTTTGAGTGAGTACGACGTCCGTCGGATGGGACGTAAAACTTCGGACCCTTGGCGCCTTTCGAAGAGAGTAGGCTAATGCCGACGCCGGGTTTCTCTTCACCCTTCCTTTCCCACCCATCCCTAATGGCGCAAATGCCCTTAGTTGTCGGTCACCTCCCCAACAAAACTAACTAACTATGAATAGAAAATTGTAGCAATCGGATCGTATCAAAAGGTAACGATTTGACTGTCGATTTCGTTAACCAAATGGATGAATCAGGTAGAATCTTTCATCCTGAGCTACGAGCGGTTTTAAAATCCTTCCAAAAGCACAGAAAAACCCTTGCCGATAAATACTGGTCACAATACAGATTTTTTTTCACCGGATTGTCCCTTGTATAAGGCAATGAAATCCGAAGATTATCACCCATTCACTCGCGCCTTCCACACTTAAGGCCACCTTTGAACGAGTTTTGATGGCGTAAGACTTTTGAATATCTTCGACACCATCATTATTTCCCTTGGGAACTCATTATTGGAGGCATTCTTCATTTTCATTTCATATTCGATCGTAATTCGACAGCATTGATGGTCCGAAAACTTGGGAGGAAAAAAGTTTCGGTAGGTTACTCTATTCACAGTCTGCCTCGCAGACGGGAACAAAAAGTTATTCGCGCAGAGGCAGTCGTCGCCTCCATGGAGATTTCGAGAGGGCGAAGCGGGTCGTGAGAAAACAGGGCGGGGACCATGGAGGTCACCAGGACCGGAGCTTTAGCCTCTTGGGGGCAAGGGGGGGTTCTCTCTCTCTCACACACACACGTCCCACCCCCGCCCATAACGCCAAACCTACCCACTCGCCCTTCTCCCCGGGGGAGCCTCCCCTCCTCGGGCTGAACGGCCGCGTTGGCCGTGAGTCACACACGGTGGGGCCCATGCCTGCACCGGAGTTGGGGCGAATTATGGCGATGCGAATCGGAAATCCATCGACCGCGAGGCGAGGCGACGGCGTCGTCGGCGACCGTGGGTATGCTCGCGATGGCATTTTATCCCGGGAGATATGACCCCCTACCCTTCCCTCGCCCCCACGTTACACCCTCCCCCACCATTCCACTGGATGGACCTTTTTTTTAAGGAGTTATTACCACCCTGGGGTCGGGGGATTGAGGACCAGAGGGAATGTGGTGTGGGGGGAGATGAAGTGGCGAGGTTGAAGGTGATGTGGAATGAAGGTTGAGTCACTGTGCGGTGGGGTAGTGGTGGTGTGAGGGAGGAACGCGTGACAATGTGAAGGGGTGAGGAGGGGTTGTGGACTTGGCAGAGGTATGGGAGGAGAATGAACATGATTATGAAGGGAGGTTGACAGTTAACTGAAAACATTTGATCGGGAAAAGATTTGGGAAAATTACTTTGCCTTTGTGTGTGTCGGTAGTTATTATTATTAGGTAATCTACCGGTTAAGGTAGGTTTTTGGATGGACACAACTATCAAATAAACATTTTGTAACTCCAAAAAAATCCCAATTCAGCAACCTAATCCACATCAGGTCCCTCTTCATCTCTGTGTACCTCTTTCCTCCCTTCATCCCGTCCAACATCCCTATCCTGTTCCTGCCCTTTCCTCGCTTGCCCAACATTCTCCCCTCTATTACCTTCTTCAGCATTCCACTACCGCTCAATACGCCATTCATCCATTTTTCCTGCCTCCATAGGATTTCTCTCAACAAACCCCTCTCCTCACCCACCATCTCCAGTACTTCCTCATTCGTTTTCCTTTCGGTCCATTTCACCTTCTCCATTCTTCTCCACACCCACATTTCAAAAGCCTCCAATCTACGTCTATCCTCCTGCTCCAGTGACCACGTTCCCGCGCCGTACATAGCTACGCTGTCGGTAGTTATTAACTTCTTTTCATCATCATACATGCGAGCACATTTCCTCTCATTTTCATCACTTTCGTTAATCTTCCCAGGTGGAGTCTAATTTTAATTAATATTATCTTTATCTCATATACAAAGTCAAATGTGGTAAATACTGAAGTCGCCCAGTTTTACGTTTTCTTCTCAATGAATTGCAATAACTTGTCCGATTAAATTTAAATAGGTGACACTTCTTGCAAAGAGTTCAGGATAGTTTTCCAAAAGAGATATTTATAACTTTCTTGCTTAATCCATATTTCAAGATTAGCTAAAGACGAAAGGAGAGAAGAATAACCTTTTACTTAGCAATAAGATTAGCTGAATGGCAAAAAAGAAAATTAGTTTTCAGTTAAGGGACATGTGGAAGCTTATCGAAACTCAGTATAGCGTCATTTTTCGGTTGGAAATGCCGATTCGAGATGAAGGATACTGTTTACTGATATCTTTGGTCTCACAGTGATCTCTTCGCCGTATTTTGACAGGAATTAGATATGAAAGACCCACTGTATCTTATTGGAAGTTGGCCAAAGGTGGTTTACTTGGGCGCAACGGTCGCTTGAAAGTATAGTGGAAATGTACCTGACGTTCCTTCACGCCTCCTTCTCAATTCCAAATTCCCTCGTTCTTTCCTTTCCCTGGCTCCATACTTCTTAACGGCGAAAATGAGGTCGTGATGGTCGTTAGCTGTGATACACAACTATCAGTTACACACTCGTGTAATTTAATCGCCCTTGCCTAATAAATGGGATGATTTCCACGCCTGTCTAAAAATCGCACCATAATCCAGACGATTCTTCTTTAATCCGCCATCCATCTCCACCAACCAATCTCTCCCACTTCCAGGTCTGTGTGAGTGATGTGATAAATATTGGGTTTGACGTCCACACGTCCTGGAATGTCATTAATCCTACAGAGTAAGGATAAGGAACCGGGCTAATTGGGGGCGACCGAAGGATTAAAACTGCCGATGGGGAGATAAATAACGAAACGATGAAGTTCCCAATTGACTCCCACCGCACGTATTCGCTTTTCGGGAAACATCCAATGAGTGACATTACGCGAATTCACGATATTTTTAAAGGTGCTCAAACGGATTCTCCTCAAACATTTCCCGACGGATACGATAGCATCTCACTCCCTTTAATCCACGAGCATTAAAAAAAAAATTATCATCGCATCAAATTTAAAAGTTACGGCATTTCTGCTGGAATTTATAATTAAAGTTTATCGAAGGCTCGTAGTAAAACACTTTTAATGGCAAGTTCATTTAAATATACCAGTTTAATATCAAGCATATTTTTCAAGGGATGAATACGCGGTCTTTTCGTCTCAGCGCATAAGAAAACATACAAAAGATTAAATCCACTTCCACGAGAGTGTCGACATAAAAACTCGCTTTATTAAAACAATTGTCGATCTGATGAGTTTGGAGTTAATTTCAATATTGGTTTCTCGACCAACGTTTCCAAAAAAATTAACGGACCAGGACAAAAATATGACGCACATAGTTATTATAAGAGAAAATATATTTCGGAATCCAAATCAGAGGAAATTAGCAATTGATTAATAGTGGAAACTAAGTTTCGGCTTTAGTCCAGAACAAGGAACTGGACGAAGCTGCACGTTCCGAGGGATATGAACGACGACAGGCAAAGAAGGAAGCGGATGCAGAGAGAGACGGAGAGATGTGGCTGGGAAGGCGGATGGAAACCCAAAAGAGAATAGAAAAAAAAGGCTAACGTGCTTTTCCTACGTAGTCTTACAAGGGGAAAAGGAAGGCACCGCCGAGACGGTAAGGACATCTCCGGGAAAAATCTAGTGAATGGACTAGCGCTGACAAACTAGGACGCGAGCTCCGTTGCGGCGGAAAAAATTTCTCCTAGAGCCGAGGGCGCGAAGACAAAAAAATATTCGCCGTAAACCTCGTTGCTGTGTAGACCAGAGAAGCGGGGCATAAAACGCCCGATAAGGTGACGGCGATGATAAAATGAATATGGTATTGGGGCTCAGGCACCTAAGCAGGGTTCATTCCGGGGTGTGAGGGTGTACGTCGGTTTTGTATACCATTCGCAGTTCGCACCCGAAAATGATTCGGAAACATTCAGCTATTGACCAACTTTTCGAAGAATCTATCACCATCATTTTAGAATTAACCCGCTGCGGTAATCCATGACAGGTAACAGAACGAAAATCGGGGGACTGAAATATAGGGTTGACTTGAGAGGCGGCCGTGCACCTCCTCAACTTTCTCCTGACTGCACATCTGATACAAACAAGGTCAAAGGATTAGATTCGGGCGACATGCAAACGAAAACTGCGAAATAAGAGTAGGCACGTGTGGAAAAAAAATGAACAAGACGGAACACCCGCGATGCTCGGATATCTCGCGCGAGAAAGTGCGAAATAAGAGTTAAAGGGTTGAGCGAGAGGAGGGGGGGGGGGCTGCGGAGTAGATTGGCAGGGCTGGGAGGGGGGAGTGGCAGGGAGGCGGGATGGGACTGCCGGGGGAAACCAGCCCTTTCGTCCCGGAGCAGGGGGTGGGAGGAGATTAGTTTGGGATTCTAAATCAAGGACTTAAAGATGCGTCCTCTGGAGGAGGGAAGAAGAAGAAGGCGTGATGCGCTAAAGACGCCTGGTTGGGGTAGTGGGTAGATGGGTGGGGATGGTTGGGACGAAGGGCGAGGGGACGGGAGAGGGAGGGATGGAGGGGGGGGGAAACACGGGTCGACTGGCCGTGCCAGGTTACCTGTGCGAATAAGCAAAAATACCCGGCCGAGACTCCCCACCCCCTTAGCCTCGAAAAACTTGCCAGACTGTTTCGGTCTGGCTCTGGCCGGGGTCTTTTTTTAGCCCACCCGACTCGACCGGTGGTGGAGAAGGAAAATATTTTCGAAAAAAACACATATATGTATATAAAAGGCTCCTCCTCAACCGAGAAGTACGTACATGCAACACAAAACTCCCTCCACAAGTTACTCCTTGAAAGGAGGGCAGAGTGAGGAGCGTTGCCCTTCGCATGCGTCCGAGTTGATAGAATTTTGTTCGCGGAGATGAGATTTGTTCTTGAGATTGAACTTTTTTTCCTCTCCTTCTGCTATCCATACGATTTCCTCCAGCCCTTCCCCTCTCCTCTACCCGTTTTTTTTTGTGCTCAAAGTGAGTGGGTGGTGGACGACCACGGTACGTGATTGAACCGTTGACCTTTATGACCGCGGGTTCGATTCTGGATCAGTAAAAGAATCTCGCGCAGTTAAATAAATTAATAACTCAAAAGGTGCCTTCTTTTAGTTACCAAACTGATGTAAGATGGCGTGCGATCGAACAATACCGTGAAGATACATAAAGCCAACAGCTAAAATTTTTGATTGCCCCGGTGAAATTGTGTCATTTGGCAAACATATATAAATAATGAGATAGTAGAAAAATAAATAATAGTAATTTTACATAATTATACTTGCATACGAGTCAAAACAAATTTACGGTCACCATCTTATTCGTTAAGTAGCGTATGTAAAATATAATTCCGTTGAAAACCAAACGATTAGACCTGCAGAGAGCCTTTTTAGGCGGAATGTGGCGTGGTTCCCCTCCTTGTGGGAACTACAAAACCTACATCAGCGGTCCAAACCACCATCACTTAATTCCTTTCTTTTTCGTTGCCCTTGATTGTTCCTAAAACGTGGATTCCAGATTATTATTGTTGTTTTACGGTTAATACAGCGGCCTTTTTGCACCTAACTCACGATTGCGAAACAAAAATCTTTAAGCTTGAAACTAACTAAAAACAACCTGAGTTGAGCCTATACAATTTAATACTTGTACATTATTACAATTAATCTTTTATATCAGATAAATAATTACTTGGTCACTAAATGACTGACCGTGATCCCTTGTTTCTATATCAATTAGAAAGGATGCTTCGCTATTTCGGCAATTTCTGCTATCCAATTCCGAGAAACTCAAATATAAGTTATAAGATTAACTTAGATACAAGTAGAACAGACTAGACCAAAAGGAATAGACTTGAATGTCTGTGTAACGAATTATGTGCATTATCAAAACGTGCACAGCCCAAATATTACCAATATTCACAGTAATATATTTAAAGGGTATGCCAAATATTATGATTTTAAACTTTATAGTTTCATACCAAAAAAAAGGAAAGAAATATTTGTACTTTTCCACAGATTTTATTAGATGGTACAACGCGTTTCACCGACTTGCGGCATCATCAGGCACAAGTTTGCTACACAGACAGTGGCAGAATATATACCCTCAGGACCGAGTGGGGACGGGGAGAGGGGGAGGGGCCGGAGAGGGGTGGGGGTCCTCAGGTTCGTTGAGGCTCCTCCCCGCCCCCACTCGGTCCTGAGGGTATATATTCTGCCACTGTCTGTGTAGCAAACTTGTACTTGATGATGCCGCAAGTCGGTGAAACGCGTTGTACCATCTAATAAAATCTGTGGAAAAGTACAAATATTTCTTTCCTTTTTTTGGTATGGATATTAAATACTTCCACGAAGTGAAGCCTGAAACAGTAGAATATATTTATAGTTTCAGGCTTTTTCCTTTTTGATTTTAGAAAAATGAACGAGCACAGAATTATTATGCTCATCATCTTGTACATGGTACTGAAAGAAAGGTATAGTTCTTTTAGATAATGGAAAAGTGCTTTAACAAACTGCAAATATTAGAAGATATTATTAGAAACAGGGTTATCAGCAAACCTTTCAAACGCAAGAGGGAATATTATGAAAAAGTGTTTAAACATTATGACGCTATTAATATCAAAATTAATTGAAAAACCACTAACAATTTATCTGCACCTAAAACGAAAAAATCTGTGGCTTACACAATTCTCAATAAAGTGTGTGTGGAGAGAAAACATTTTCTGCCTAATGCATTTGCAAATTATTTCGCGTTAATCATATGTGTTCAAAAAACCTCACAGCATGGATTTATCTAAGGTAGTAACTAATGACTACTTTCATGTTCCAAACATAAACGTAGTTCAGGTTATCGGCAACATAAATACTCACAAATCTCCAGGAATGGGAAATATTAGAATGAAACTGACAAAGGCTACATCAAGTTCCATGATTGCTGAAATGACTCTGTGGTTTTCAATGTCCTGAAAACATCAATAATTAGATATACAGTTGATTTTCCTAACAATACCTCAAATTACACACCTATATCGATTTATCAACGTCAAAAACACTATATAATGAATGATATGTATCGTAAATCTTCAAATACCGTAAAATATTAAGAGGAAAACTCCCTAATCAGCGAAATACACTGTGGTTTTAGGTAATGCATGAAAGTTGCTTTAAAATATTTTACTAAACGTGTTTACGAACAATTAGTTATAGAATATCTCCCATGAATTGATTTTACTGTATCTTCCTTTCCTGTTAATACATGTTATCTTATTTAATAACCGTCAAAATATGAGATGTTTATGAAATGCTCATATGGTTTGAATAAGGTCTCAAACAAATAATTTCAAATGCTAAAATATTTACTGTATACGTATGAAGATATTCGTTTTAGGGCAATAATATTCAGTATTTATGTGAATGATGTTAACAGGTGTGAAGAGGGTAAATAATTCCTATACCATGCAGTACGCGGATGACATATTTCTTGCCATTAGTAATCGTATTGTGAAACTGTGGCCGAAATGCAACTTCAATATGATTTAAGCAAATTCATCGTGTGGTTACGTAAAAGGAAACCAGTAGTAACTGCACGTTTCCTATGCATATTCATTCATCATAAATAAAAGCTTCACAATTGTCATCGTTCAATATCAAATAGCTATAGCCTATAATGTCAACAAATAAAATCTGATAATGAACTTAAACACTTTCGAAATGGGACCCTAAAATAGATACATTATGCGATGAATTTCATTACTCTCTAATAAGATTGAAAAGTACGAAGATTCTACTCTCATTTGAGTGCATGAGCGTACCTTACTAAATAAAAAAGACTAAATATTGAAATTAGCCCAAAATTACAGAACAAATACTCAAATGAAAATGATGTCGCACTTAAAATCAAACCCTGAATAGGCTATGGAAAACATTTTACATGAGCACGTGTTTCATGCTATTGATTAGAAATATTTATTCGTGTATCTTTACAAACAATTCATGAACTGTATGTAATACTGTTAATCCTTAAGAGCTCGTTCGTAGCATCGACAGGCTACGCCTGGCGAAACCTAGAGGGCATAAACTTGAAAATAATAAAAGATATAAAAAAGGTTAGCTAAACCATCTCATGCTTATACCCTTACGAGGTGACCCTCGTAGGTCAGGTGTCAAATTCTAATCACGAGGATAGACCATGTGAAGGTTGAACGACAATATCATTCCAGCAAAGTACACGAAACTGATTCACTTAAACACCACCATATTTCTTTGACTAACTCGATGAAATTATACAATGACTGAGTAATTAAAAGAATTTTAGGAAAAGTCATGAGATTGATTGATCAAGCTAATACAGAGGGTGCCCCGCGAGAGGAAAAATACCTGATACGACGGGAGACAAGCTAATAGATTTACGAGAAGGAATGAGTACGCACGCAGATGAGTAGGGGGACCGCTAGAAGCGAGCGTACATATCCCCTTAGACATAAATTTTCGAGTAGCTGCAACTATTCCGCCTCACCAACACTTAGTTCCACCGCACACCAATGGGAACACGCGCGCGGGAGCAAATAAATTGTCGCCGGGCGACGAACGCGCTGGTCCGGTCCGATTCGACCGGATGAAACAATTTGTCCCATGCAAATACACGATGCTGCCGGAAATTAGGACACACTACGCACACCAGATTCCGGGAAACTTTTTTTCAAATCCCTGTTAGATCCGATGACAGTAAATAGGATGGGTTGGGTGGAATAAAGGGGGATGGGGAAGAGGAGGAACCCTGTGGGAGAGGAAAGGATGTACAGCACCGCAACGACCCTCGCCACCCTATAAGCACTGGACGGCTGGACGACGCGTATGCGCAGATCTATGGGAAGTGCGAAATCATTTTTTTACGGGAATTCGACAGAACAATAGCGGTAGTGAGACCGAAAATCATCGGAAATGAATCCTTCGCAACGGCAGTTGCACCCGTCCCACTGTCCCAATCCACCCTTTACACCACACCTAATTCCTGCGGTCATTGGCACAGTCCTCTCTTTACACGACACAAATCGTACCGGCGCCCTCCAATTTCTTCTGCGTTCCGAAACTTTCCACAACCTAGGCGGACGGTACTCCGGTATACTTCGTTTATTTATGTTTTCCCTCGGTGGTGTTCTCGGGGTGGAGGGGGGGAAGGCATCCAATTTGAAATGCTTGGAAGTAAATTCAATGCGTGGCTAAGGAGCCACTCGACACAAACCGTGATATTAGAATTTGGAACGCTTAGTTCAAATCACGAATTGGGTGGAAACGCGGAGCCAAAAATGTGTGCGAAAAATCACCGAAAGGAATCACCATAGCCAAACAATCCCGCAGAAGTGAACATTCAAAATCGCCAATAGAGGATGTTCAAGACAGGACCGATTTTTTTCTAGCAGGGTAAAAGGAATACGAAAAACAAATATCAAGTAATCAAAATTTCAAATTACACATTACAGAATGGTCGATTATTTAGCAATTACTCAAATAACCATTACTTAGACCACTAAGATCGATTCATTAAAAACCATTATCCACATCATTCCTATACAGAGTTTGATCTGCAATCATGTTTTATTTCTACTTAGGGTTTACAATTTGAATTTGATCAGCAAATTGTTGTTATTCACCAGTATCACTTATTAAAGATTATTAATAATCTTATTTTTCATTTAGTTTTAACATTTGACAAGTGTTACGTTAATTGACCTCTTCTTAGTACTTCACAGAGTTTTACTTACATTCAAGCATACACACACATAAATAATTACTTCTTATATAACCAGATGCTGTAATATCTTCCCCTAAATCAATCTGGGATTCTGCTCAAGCACAGAGAGTAAAGAGGGAGAAAAGACGGGCTACGATAAATGATGATCTTGACGCTTTCGCGGTTTCCACGAAAGGTTTTGGACACTCCTCGGAAAGCATACATTTTGAGAAACGGTGAAAGGTGGGACACGGTGACAAGTCGACGGTTTTGGGGGCAGGCGTCAAGAGTGGGGGAGGGAACGAGAGCAACGGCGGGGAAGAGTTTCGAGGGGGGGAATGAAGAGAGGGGGCGAAACTTCTGGTCGCGAGCGAGATGGGCGCGATGGACTTAAATTGGTTATTAAAGGGAGGGTATTAAAGGGATGGATTTGGGTGAGGAGGGGAAGGCGAGAGATGGGGGAGAGGTCGGTGTGGGATTCCTCTCCCTCCCAGACTCAGATTGGAGAAAATAACGACGTAAAGAATCACTTAATGAAGAGATGAAGAGGGAGGAGAGCAGGAGATTTCCTTGAGGCGATTAAATTCCATTTCGTTTTTCCAAGAGTTTATGAGAAACTCAAGTGTGAAGAAGAAAACTTCGGGCGCATAGTATCCGAGCGTTTGAGATTTTTTTCTTTTTATCGAGTCACTCTCCTCGGAGTCTTTGTGGGACAAAGCGGGAAAGATCTTAACCATCTAAAAATACGTTCCGAAATATTTTTCGGCTACCCTGATAATGAAAATGTTGACTTCATTTCACCGCTAGCTCTCGGCTCGTTCATTATACAATCAAACCGTAGAGGGAGATTAAATTATTATCATTGGAATTAAGAAAGATGAACTGATTATCGTCATAATCATCCTAAAACATAGATAACGACGGCGTAGAAAAAAGGGATTGGGATTCTGCGTCGTAAGGAATCTGGATAGTTAAAAATAACTTTTCATCATTATTTTAAATTACCGATATCAAGGTGATTACCCAGAGCAAGGAATAAAAAAGGTGACACATGAATCTAAGGAGATATCTATGCTGCGATTTGCGGACGACATTTTCGTATTTGTAGAGAAGAAATAGTACATAAAAAGGATGCTAACCATTATGGAGAGGGAGAAGAAAAGCAGAACCTCTAGATAAACAAGATTAACAATAAGGTGATGGTCTACGGTAGAGGAAATAATTTATAAGTAAATCTAAGGAAATGAGTACTGGAACACACTGGAACTGGGACAACCGGGTTAAAAATAAACAATGCTGTTTTTGATCATCCAGAAAAATATAAAACTTAGTTTTAAATATTTGTTTAATTTGTCACTTTGAATTATTCAAATCAAGTGCCAAGTTGTCAAGCTATTTGCCTCTTTTTTATATTAGAGGATTTAATTACCCTCTGGCACAGTTTAAAAGTTCGCGAAGGAAGTGCTCTACCTAGAATTACGCGTCCATGCCATGCGTCAAGAGCTGAATAGAATGAACTACCCATATGCTCCAAGTAGGAGCCCGGTCATTAATATCTGTCATTTTTCACCAAAAACAAGTATCGAGAAGAATATTTAATCAAACTTTATAAATAAGCTGCGATAATTTATGAGCTCAGTTTCAGAGAGCTTCAGAAAGAACCCTTTTCTGAGATAGGTCTTTTCATTATTTGGAGGCTACTCAAAATTAAAAATAGGAGAAAAGGAGATCCATACTCGGCTCAGAGGCAAGGACGTTAGCAGGGCAGCACTGAGCTAACTAGATAACTTCTAACAGCTTCGGCTTATAAGTAGCCTGGATGGAGGCTGCATCAAAATTCATGAAGAACGAGCACATCTGGTTTCTCCTCTCATACGGGTTTGGATGGATATGGGAAGGAGAAAGAGAGGTTAAGAGGGTCGCCCATACTTTTTACTTTTTTTTTAAAGTTAGCCAGCAGTCGGTGTGCGTAATCTACAAGATAAAAGCGTCTTCCAGAAACTGAGCTAGGTTCTGGAACTTATGAGTTAAGTCAGAGACATTCGTAAAATCTCGATATAATGCGAGGCGCACATTCGCAGAGATATTAATGGAATAAGAGATTTAATTAATGTCAACAGTCCATAAATGTAGGGCGAAGGCAATTTTCTCCTAATCTAATAGCATATATCCCCATTAGTTTCTTTTGCTAATTAATCCACTGGCGACTCCTCAAAGGTTACTAATATTTTTATCAAAGGCATTTCACCGAGATTCATCAAGAAGAGGTTGCCCGACTCTTTTAACTTCTCAATAATAAGCGGTCTTTTGGGGAAATTATGATGTATCCGAGATAGTTTGTAACATGCGGATAGTCAGGAAATATATCTTCGTCAGAGGCAGCCAGCTAGGAAATATGGAGGGTAGCAGGATCCCCCAAAGAAGCATTCCATGATTCATTTCATTTATTCGTCTCAGTAAGTAGTTCCAAATTACCGTGGGTCCAAAAAACGAATGAATTTGATTTGAACAAAATTATCTTAATTAATGCTGACCTCACTCTTCTCATCCCCCCTCAAAATTGTGATCAGGTTGCTGATCTCGCAGAAAGGTGACTTTGTGCTCGCCCCTGTTCTTAGCAGAATTTTAAGAAACAAGAGATGCCAGAGGTCGCATTGCGTAGTCTGAACAGCATCAAAAATCCTCATGTTCTAACCATCCGATGAACGGAGTATCGCGCATGAAGTTTGGGCACGATACTCAAGTAGAGATCAATCGACGTTTGAACCAAGATCCTTGGCTAAGCATCCAAAGAAAACATCCATCGCATCGATACGATCCACCGCGATTCCCGAAATGCGATATTTACGTTTTAAAGATCAATTCCTCTCCATAAACAGCCAAATCGGGATGAACTAATGGAAAAACGCAGCGCGAGGCGGCCCTGGAAACCGTAAGAGAGATCGCGAGAGGGGAATGGCGGAGGGAGAGATGGGTGTGGAGAGACGCGTTTATGCCGAAAAGAGGAGGATGGAAGGGAATGGGATGGAGGGAGAGGGCCGGGTCATCCATCAGGGACCATTCATTCGAGTACCAGATGTGCAACGAGAGGGGTGAGGCGGGGCACGGGCAGCAAAAAATAAAGACGTAGTTGTATAAGTAGACCGTGCACTCGAGTGGGTGGAGGATGGTGGGGGGGAGAGATGTTGAGAGCGGGAAAGACGACTCACGGCGGCGACGCATGTGGACACCTGAAGGAAGGAAACGGCAGTGGGGAGGAGAGAGGGCGCGCGGGTGGAAACCGCGAAGGAGGGCGATATATTTTCGAGTCGTTCGTTCGGCGGGGAGGAGTGGGAAAACCTCCTCCCTTCGCCGCTGTCGTCCTCTCCGCTTTCCCCCTCCCCCCCTTGGTGGGCGTGGAAAGGTGCCAGCCACGAAGGAGGGGGGTAGGGAGGTCCTGCCCACCCGCCACCGACTTACTTCTCTCGCGGCGGGGGGTTGGGCGGGGGATGGTGACTCCCCAACTGAACACCCTCGCGTTCGGGTTTTCGCAGCCACGTCTTTCGCTTGATTCTCACGGGGATGTAAGCACGCTATCCGCACCATTGTACGACATCACGAAATCGTCGAGTAGACGGTGTTTTACTATCGGTTTTGAGAGGATACATTTTTTTTGTTTTCTATACTTCTACACTTTTATCATTGATCTCGAAGAGGGTTTCGCCCCGACATCAACACGCGGTGTGTTATTTTTCGCAGAGAGCTAAACCCCTTCTTTCGTGAAATATTTCCAAAATATGACACCCGACATCGTTGCGTCTGTTTTAATATTCCTAGAGATAAATGCAGCTAATGATTAAGCCTGATACACTGCTGAATTCCATTGCAATGAAATTGGAAACTATTTTGCAACATAACTGAGAGAACGTAATTTTGGCAAGATTGCCTAAGATACTGTATTTTACCCCTATGTGCTACTAAATCATAGTAAACACGTAAGTTTATAACAATTGTAAACGTTAAAAGAGTCCTCAGTATCTTTCATCCTTTTATTTATTTATTTTAGTACCCTGCAAGTCACCGCTAGGGTGTATGGTAGGGGGTGAATACACACCAAACTAATTTTGACCTGAATACGGCCCTAACTTCTCCATTTCAACGTACTCTTATCAAAAGAATTTTCCATCATTCCTACTTGGCACATGTACCATGGATGCATGAAATGCCTAAATAATTTAGGTTTTACCATGTTGCACAATAAATTTCAGAGATATGAACTAATTAAAAAGTAGATCAGAGAGTTATGGGAGACTTTGATTATGTTACACGGAAAAGGAGACTGAACTGGGTTAACTGAGTAATGACTGGAATAATGCCATATTTTCATTACTTATACCTAGTAATTTGTATTTCATTGATGTGCTTCACAAGAACTAATTCTGAGGTTCATCGAAAGCATAAAGTTTTCCAACAGAAGACAACTTTTCTTGCTTGGTTCTCCTTTAAATACCAAACCATCGTTTAAGAAATTTCCCCAGATCTTAGCGTTTCACAAATAATCCATATTATTTTATAGCTTCTTTACTCTTTCAGTGTTTTGGAAGAGGATGGTCATAGAAGTAGGGGCATTAAAAGGAGGCTTGCGGTAAGTAAATTTACATAGAAGTGGGAGTTGATTAAAAGTAACTCAAGATGCACAGATAAGACTAAGGAAAATCAAGAGCGTAGTTTTGTATGACTTGGACAATTGATCGTTGAGGCAAGATGATGAAATTGGAGTCTTGTGAGATGTTGGTGTGGATAAATATAAAGAAAATAAAATTGACGAAAAGGAAATCAAACGATGACTTTCAAGGCAGAGTAGAGGAAAAGAGACGACTATCGGGAGACATCCAAAGAAGGAAGTACAAGTAGAGCCAACAGAAACAGAGATCCAAAGGGGTGCTAAAGAAGTTAATAGATTGGAGAAGAATGGGAAAGCGAGGAAGAGGGAGGAACGGTCAATAGGCATTCTGGATGGAATTAAGGGAGGTAGAAAGCTTGCAGAGCTGAATAATGAGGATTTTAATATGTAGCATGAGGTTTAAGGATATTTTATCTTTGGTAAGTAAGGGATTAGGAGTACAGAAATGTGTAGTGCCAAGGTCCTGTACCATAAGCTTCCCTACGAGTAAACCTGTAGACTACTGCTTGAAATAAATAACTTATCAAAAATCGGAGTACTGTAAAATATATCCCACATTTTGTACTTGAAATACTCTCCATAAGACAACCATTAAATGTAAATTAATTTAAATTTGTTTTTTGGAGTATTTCCAGTCACTTTAAACATAATTTTCCAATCTCTTGTATACTTATCACATGTTACCTTTGCATAATTATATAATGATATTGAAAATTACTTATTTTCGAACTAATATTTTTGTAATTTTTTCCAAATTTGTATTATTTACGTAGATATTTGGACAAGTAAGCTTTATCCGCCATATCGATTCAGAATCATGTTAAATCTATAATTTTCTTCTAAATTTTAAATGTTATCTGCGACCAAACATTTAGTTTACAACTGTTATTAATGGCTTTATTTTTAGGTGGCTTGACAGAAAAAACGGAGAGTCATCCCTATTTTATTAATTGAGGTGTTAAATAAGAACAAAAAATTCGCTAATTATCATGATTCAATCCCACCGAGTGACGCTTGATCCCATTAATTATTTAAGATAGCTAGATTTCTGATTTCGTATCAACAAAAACAAATAATCTATTGCAAGCCATCAGAAATAAAGACAAAACTCAATTATATGTTTAGTAACCAAGAAATAAAGGCCAAACTCATGCCAAAAACATGTATTAAGATTATTATAATACCAGACGTTATTAATAGCTCTTAATAAATTAGCGATTTAATCGAATATGAAAATAAAATACCACAGTAAAAAGAGATATCGTTTTTAGTTTTGTTAATTATTCCTATTTTGTGAGCCCTTTTTAAGTCTTTCGGCGGCAACATAAGTTATTATAGGATGATGCGATGAAATATTACACGTATAAACGAAACAAAATAAACAAAACGAAAACAACAACATAACGACAACGAAATAAAGACGCAAACAAATATAAAAAACAATTTACCACTTGGAAGATGTAATTGTAAATAGAGAAACAACTATTTTCATTATTTTGCTTCATCATAGACAAAGAAATAATGACGCACTGAAGTGAAGGCTTACACAATACATGAAATCGACCACCATTCAGAGAGAATTAATCTAGCCATCTTGAAGTTTAAGACAATGAAATCCTCAAGCACTTCCAACAAGACCGCACCAGTCCTTAACAAAGAAACAATGTTGTGTCTAAGTGCGAAGTGCTACCATAAAGCAAGAAGTGGCAGTAACCTTTTATTGCACTCTACTACAACTTCTTACTGGAGGAGGCGGTTTTCGCGCAACATAAAACTCCATCATGATCATATGAAATGAGTAGGTGCATGTCTCAGACAAAGAGATTATCCGAAAATGTAAAAGTATGATGGAAGGGCAGGGATGCCCGTTCTCCGAATTACATCTGGCTCCGACACTTTTTAACTCCTCAAGAGAGCATCAAAATCACTTAAATGCCACAGACAATAGCTTCTGACAGAGCGCAGGGGATACGGGTTGGAAACTAGGGTCTGCGTATCTTTTTCAATGGCGTTTTTAAGTCGGCGCGAGAACACTCACAGTTCATATAACGGCTGGGTAATAGTGGTGCTCCGTGGGATGAAAGTCTTTGTGATGTAACGGGCGCAGTAAACCTACGGGCTCAATGCTCTCTGGGAGGGGGATTCATGGAAGGTAATTTCTGACGCCCGAGGGAAAAAATGATGAAACCCACACGGAGGCGAGACTGAGAGCACCGTTTCAACATTCTTTTAACGTTTGCTCCATGGGAAAAAAAGTCTCCGATGTCGTTCTAGCGTTGAGGAGTCGTAGATACCATCCTCGTCCAAGGAATCGTCTCTGGAAGTGGGAACTTTTGGATCCGCGGATTTTTCAGAGGACTTCATTTCGCCCGCCCTCCCAAAAATATCGAAATCTACTGAAGAAAATAGACACCTCTTGCGACGGACCACGAGAGAATTGTAGAGACGAAATAACAAATGTGTCCAGTGCAACGCAAATTATCGACGGAATTAAGAGTCCTATTCCCAACCGGCAAACGACGACGATTCTCCAACCAGAACAAAAAGAATGTTGAATAACCACACGGACTCGTGGATTTTACTGTCTCCCTTTTGGTGAGTGAATGGCGAGGAAAACTTAGCGCATTAAAATCATTAGAAAAAAAACAAAAGAATAATGTCCCGTGATACGGAGAACAAAAAGAAGTATCGAAGAAAAAGAGAACCGAAATCTTTCTGAAGAATACGGATAATTCGTAAGGGTGGGAGGTTGGAGTTATATCCTCGGTTTTTTTTCCTCATCTGTACCAAACTCACTAGCGCCATCCTTCGAAGAGAAAGAGAAGTTTCACGATGACCAGACATCAGAGAGCGTGAATTCGAAAATAAAATAATGAAATGATTTAATGAACCGTTGGTTTTTTTTTGCTCGTTTCCTTTGACGTATCAGACTCGGCACAAACAGTGGAAAACTTCCCGACTTCTCCCAACGGGAGAAGGAGGAAGAAAAACGGTGGACGGATGCTGGATGGACCGTAAAGAGAACAAATACAGTAACGAAATGGTGTACGGGATTTCATTCTTTTGAGGACTTGAAACATTTTCGCTGATGCCTCCATCTCTCTCTACCCAGGACGCCGGATCTCAGAGAGAAAAATACGCTCGCCCGGAGAGAAACATTAACGAATGCGCTGAGGCTACCCAAGTACTTGGAGCCTAACCGAAGTGGAGTGCGGGTATAACATTTTAACAGTCCCCAGCACCCCGCGCTGTTCTGGCGTTGAGAATTCTGTAGAGAATGTCCTGTGGTCCAATGGAATTCTCCTATAATTATCATAAAAGAAGCAAATCAACAGCTGAAAATTATTGTGTTTTTATCGATAGGACTAGGTCAATTATGTTACAATTGAACGAAATGAATATCACATTTATTGTGTACGTATTCGTAATAATAAGAACAAAGAACAAACCTATTCCATTTGTGTTGTAAATGCTGGACCAAATCCACATCTACATAATTCCCCACAAGCCACCGCAAGGGCGTGTGGCGGGGGGTGTGAAGTCACCACCCGTAAAATGGAAAAAAGCCATGTGCAAAATCACCACATACTGTACATCCAAAACTATAAAAGCCGACCGAATCAGAGAAAATCTACGAAATATTTTTGCTGCTCAGATAATTATCAAAATGGCATCCTAAAGTTACAGTTATTTTCTACATGATAGTTTGCTTTTCTGGATTTTTTCATGGAAAACTATTGCCGCTCATTAATTACGAAATTTCGCCGATGAAAATTGCTCAATATAAATAAAAACGTAATTTTCAACATTAAACACGTAGGTGAAATTGTTTCTATCAAAAACGATGGTCATGTAGAATTTTTTACCTCAGATTATTACGAAGCTGTACGATCATTCAAGGTACATTGAAAAACAAACATTTTTACAATTGTAGGTAAGCTCAAGAGACATAAGTGATTCAATTAGTTGTTGCAACGAGTCTGAGATTACATTTTCCTTAGCACCAGCAGATTGTTTCGTCCAGTAGAAATAATATCACAAAGCACATTAGAAGCTGAAGGGTCGTTGAATGTGTGAGGCATCGCTTTAGCGGAAGGTGAGTTCGGAAAGCGAGAGCCTCTTTCTTCAAATCCAAGTACACTTCCGACGCTTAATACCACGCCGCTCAGAGTTGTGCTATCACCATAGAGGCGCTGCTTATTAATTTTTGCATGAATGAAACATGAAACCCTCATTTCTTACTGGAACACTTTCAAAAACTTTGATTACACACTCGAATATTTTGCATTGAAGAATATAATACATGATTTATCTGGTCTGATCTCAAATGTAAAAGGGGTTCTTAATATTGAAGGGATTTGTCCTAACTTACGCCAGCGTAAACGCTTTGAAATTTCAGTTTCACATTTTCTGGTACACAATTCTGCACTATACTTGGTAATTTTGTAGATTTCCTGTGATTAATGTCATAGTTTTGGCCGCGAATACTTTTTATAGAGAGAGCTTGAAAAATAATTCCATTAAACTTGTCCTGACTATTCCAAGCTTCCGTTCGCAGTTTTATCTCCTTCCTGTTTTCTCCTTCTCATCACTCCTCCTCGCCAGATGGTATCAACCCAATGCAACCGTTTTAGATTTCCCTCTCGAATAGATCACTGGAGATTCCAAATTCACTTTCGCGAGACGATGAAGGTGACTGTACTTGTACGTACCAAAATGCAGAAATTGTCGAACTTAGTGCACATGATCAATTACTTGTATTTATGTCTCGAGGATTGTATACACATTTTGCTGGTTAGTACAGTACTTGAATGTTTCGTCCAAAGATCTAAACTTACATTGAATTGATTGAAATCGTCGTGGTCCTGGTTGTGGCATTAATCCTAATTGGAGATCTCGGTTATTTTTGTAGTGGTCCCAACTCTATCCGTTTTAGTTGTAGCACCGCAGTTGTCCAGTAGTTTCTGCAATTTTAGCCATTAATCACACGTTAGTTGGTCCGAGGCTTCTTGCATGACACGCAATTTGGTTATGATTGTGCATCGTATTTGTAAACACTCGTAACAGTGTATCGATGGTGTACACACTCGCGACAAAATTAAGCCTAAGGGCTCCCACATTTTTTATTCAAAAACAATTGTGAAATATTTTATCGAGTACACTCGTAAAAGATGTAGCTAGGCATGAAAATTTGTGACTAAACGCGAGTTTATGTAGTATCTGTGCAATTACGTATATATTGATATTTATTATTCGTATATTAATAGTATTTTAGTTCTGCAAGAGCATGGGTTACACATCGTAAACATTAAAAACAGGTACAAAACTAGGTTTATATTTATCAGTGACCTGTTCGAAGTTGTTTAATGCATTAATGAACACCATGAAAGAAGAAATGAAGAAATATGGTTTAAATAACCGTTATCACCTCTTAAGATGATAGGATTTACTATATTCGAAATATTTCCCAGTACTTCAATTGCTCCAAAGAAGTGGTAAGGATGAAAACAAATTAATTCGTTAATAGAAGTGCCTAGTCGAAGGAAATCATTTTCTTTTCCTTTTGTATTGAATAAATATATTGTCATATCAAAACTAGTAGGTAGAACTTAGGTCATGGAATAAGCCTTATTAATTGATTAATTAATTTTCCTCCGGATCTGAAAATTTTGCCAGCTTAAAGCCCAATATTAATTTAATTATAACTTAGAGAAACGGCACATTCATAATTATTTTTTGTACCCTTCTCACGCTTAAGATCAAATTATATTATATTTTTAGTTCTACAGATTTCAAATGTTTTACAAGTTGACCTAGAGTACTTAATTCGTATGCATCAAATGGTTATTTTAAATAATTGTATTTATTTAACAAATGTTATATTTATAATTTCCAAGGACTTTCAAAGTAAAGACTGCCTTAAGAGTTTCATCCATTGATAAATTTTTGGATTAAAAAATTATTAATATTTTTTACAGAAGCCGTTTAAGATGTAGCAGCGACTCTACGTAAATTAAACGTTAAAAATGGCGTATCTGTTGAGGAAAGAGTAACGCCACTGAATGAGAGTTACGTGGTCAGAAAAAAAATTAAAATGGAGCAAGGAACGAGAATTAGCAACATTCATGTAAAAATTTTACTCTATAGGCAAGATAAAAAAATACTAAGATCTCTAATGTAAGTTCTTTGAAGTACTTTCAAAGGAGGGTTTAAAAATTTTAGATTAAAGAATTTGAGAGTAAATAATTTTAGTTTTCTTCTCCCCATGGAGAAGGGAAAATATTGCTGAAAATATTGCTCCCCTGCATAGGGAAAATATTGGAGCACATGTAGTTCCGCTTTGAAGAATTTTATGCTTGCCAAAAGCGTATTTGGAACGTATAGTAACAAAACCTAGTCAGCGCGCTACTTCCCACTGATTAAGACTTAAGACTGAAAAACACCCAGGAGGTACGTGAGATCCATCGCAGAAACTTTTGATTCGATAGATGGAAAAATAACTCCAAAGGGAAGCTACCATGGCCCTTGAAAAATAATTCTACGATTTGGAAAAGGAACCTTAAAAGTTAACAGGAAATTTAATTTGAGGGCCGATTTAACCATACACCCTCGGGGATATTATAACGCGCTTCCAAAAAAATCAATCGTTTAAGTTTCTTTCCTCTATCGAGGGAGTAAGTCTAGTATCGCATTCTACTGGTGGGTTGAAAAATTAGACATCTGCAGAGTGATGGATAATAGGAAATATTAACTTCTTGCAAAATTGGATAAAATAACACAAGTATAATGCAATTATAATTTTGCTCTTACTCTCCTTTTACACCATTTCTCCCACATCCCCGTTTTCGTTTCTTGGGTCACCCGACCTCCATTAACGCAGTTCTTAAGAAAGCCAGTAGGGTAGTTGATCAGTGTAAGAGAGAAAACTTCACCAAAACAGATCCATATACAATATTCCACCAAATTACTATTTCATTTAAAATTACCCGCCTAAACTCAGAAGAGTTCGAAAAATGGCACAAATATTCCACGAAGTAAAAATATAACCAATTTGTTAATTTTATGATACCATAGGTACAGACAGGTCACTCAATAACCTCGGTGGTGTATCGACACGAAGGTTTGAATATTGCTTAGGGCATGGATTTTGTGCGGCCATGTTATGATTTCTTACGAGTTAAGTTCAATACGATATTCGTGTTATTCGAAAATCCATTGATATCAATATAAATTGTAGGTGATTTAACAAAAATTGTTCATTGGTTCCAAAGACTCGACTGCTATTACTTCAGGATATTTTATGAGAACCATCAATAATGATATTCTATGATTACATAGAAGATTTACACTCTGCATATTTGTACACTAAAGGTAATATTCTCGAGGTCAGGGAAGAAGGTTGCGTCGCAAATGAAGGATATTCTTACGGACAGTGGGGAGCTTTACTTAAGTACTAATGCATGCATAAAATTTTTCTTTCATCTTTTACACCATGGCCTAAGTACGAATCAGTGTCAATTGTGAGAAAAAAAGGAAATTCCCCCGTAGTCTGCTTCACAATCAACCACTAGAAATCCCAATAATACCCCGAGCTTATGATGAACGCTTTTATTTCTTTCATAATTAGGTATTCGTGAAAGAGGAAGTCACTCCATATGCCGAAACTCTAGAAGAGGCGATGGTATACGCTTCATGGCACCCATCACGTTGATCTAACGAGCTCACGGCGTGACAAATAAAGTAAATATTTTAAACCCTAACTCCCTCTGGAAGCCGTCTCCCAAGGCCTTATTTATCACTTCACATCTACATTCCCGACTTGAAAAACTTCAAGACCCGGCGGTACTTGAAAAGTTACGAGTAACTTCTGAGCTTCCATCCGCTTACTTAAAAGAGGACTTTGTCATTTCTTACGTCGAGACAGCGTCTTTCTCGCTCCCAGCCGTCAACTGCGACCTATTTCACGGCTTCCCTAACTGCTCTCCCACTAAATCTTCCGCATTTTATTCCCCTGCAAACTGAGCTTGTTGCACTTTTTTTTTCCCGGCCCACCAAATCCAGCGGGGGATTACTTTTGTCTTCGAGGAGGTTGAAGGCATTTCCTAAATTTTTCCCACTGAGCCCATTCATTTATTGGCTGGGGGTCATGAAGGCAGGCTCCTTCCGGAAGTAGTCCTTGGGCCAATCTCTCAAAGCCACCGTGACAAATAGGCCCTCAAGGGTATTCAGCGATGCGAAATCCCCTTAGAGAAATGGCCCTTGCGAATTGGCGATTGTCCTATTGCTGCAAATGATGCACTTCAGGATTCTCCGACATTTTTGATCTCTGGAAACATCCGTTAGGTTTTCTTTTCCGTCTAATTCGCTTCACTTAGCTCCTGCTCTTGCATTTCAGTGGGTGCCTTTAAATGGAATGGCCTAACTCGGGTCATTTTTCGCCATAATTCAAAAATTATTAATGGTTCGATCTGAAAGTGTTATTGAACTGAAAACTTTCTGCCCCAGATTTCGGTTATCTCTTAATTTTTCACAGCCATTCCTTTTAATTGCTTCCAATTAGTTTTTCTCCTCGTCCATCATGGGCCTTTACCAGCAACTTTCTCCTCAATTCAGACCGTGTGCCTCCTATGCGCTTGTATTAAAAATAACATGAAATGTGTACACATTCAAGTACTGATTTTTATACGAACATCATTTAAACTTATTTCGCGTCTGAAGATAACTCCTCCCAAATCAGTTGTTCTACGAACAAACGAGAGCGAGCAACAAGCGGTAAAGTGACTCAAGATGCGTACTCGCAGAGTCAATATATTATCCCTCAGTATATATCATTCGGAGAATCAGGTGACGATCAATAGGGTGTGATAAATATGTAGCGGCTTTGACAAGGGAATAGGGCAGGACAGAGCCGCCGTCCGTAGTAAAATAAAGTGTTCTAGGAGGGGGGAGGAGAATGTAATGGGTGAGTTAATCAAAAGAGGTGAGTGGAGCGTTCGAGAGTGGGACGTTAGCACATTAAAAAACTCCTGTGAATATCAGAGAATGTATTACCCACGTGAAAATTTGCATGGATATGAAATATTTTCAGTCCGAGCAAAAATATTACAAATAGATACACGGAACGGCAGTGGGATACTGCATATCATACATCCTCGCCGTCGCCTTTTTGATCGATTGCCACAGTTTCGGCAACGAATCCAGAAAAACTTCGACGGCTTTCCCAAAACATGGTTTAGAAACGCAGACGACATATTTGCCATTTTTTGACATAAGCAAATGATTGACGACATTATGACAAAACGGAAATACGGTTACAAGAGGAGGTTGGCTTTAATTCAAGAAACTAAAACTTAACCTCTTTAATAATACCTTTGAAATTTTCCCTTCTTGTTCACTTCTCTCGCCTTCGTCATATGCATGCACTGATTTACACAGGATCATCTGTCTCTGAGAAATTTATATATTACTTTCCTTGACGGTCTCTCCGACCACATTCTCCAATGGATTTCTTATCCTAATCTTTCTCTCAAACAATTTACCCTTTTTCTACATATCTGTTTGGTGGTTTGATTCTATTTCATTCTCCCAACATAACCCAACTGGTACAGCGCGCTTCTTTCAGAGTTACTTATAAACTGCCCAACCCACCCACAACCTTTCCTTGGCCCCCTCATTCCTCACACAATGTCTTGTATTTACACGTACCAAAACATTTTCTCAAGCACCCCATACTCAAATGCAATTGGAATACATTTATACTTAAAATAGCATAATTAAGTTTCGCTTCCATACAGTAATGGAAGTGTACTTCTAATACCGCTTATTTTGTTGACTTAGACACATCCCTTAAATGAAACAATTAATCACAGAAAAATAGAGATGAAATTCGCTTATGATTACCAATAATATTAGTCCCTCCCGATATAAATATTGCTATTTCATCAAGATGGCAAGTACCTTCAGTACTTCAAATTTTCAGGAAAAAGAAGGGAAGGCGCATCAAAAAATACGTACACTTACGATTCGATTCACATGGCTTCTTTGTAAAAATTACTATCTAGCTATGATTATCTGGCATATGGTGATTAACACACTCCATTACAAAGAACACCATATTAACGGAGTAATAGACATCAAACATAGCCAAAATCAACAGATACACATTCGAAATAATAAATAAATGAGTAATTAACAGAAAAACAGGATACGTTAATGGATGCTAAACAAATATCAAAATACGTCGCCCCTGAACAAATGCATTTCGACGCGGGTGAATCTTCAGCTAGCCAAAGATTTCAACGAAGTATTTTTACAAGGGAACCAAACGTCAGGTACTCAATGCATATCCTGCCGAGAAATTCTAAACATCGAATTAAGAAAAATTACCTTTTAAAATATAAAATGATGTACTTGTCAACATTTATAATACGTAATAAAACCATCGTTAGATTAAAAGAAAAGTTAATGCAATTTATGAACAGCCTATTTGCATGAATGGATACAAAAAAATTATAAAACAGGCCGCCTCACAGCTTCACAAGATATAGCTCTACATAGATCTATAGTTGTATAGATCTACAACCACCTTTAAAATGTTAAAACAACAAGCCTGTGCAGCTTAGTTATTGCATTACTTAACTTGGTTTCAAAGCTAAAAAAAAAAGCACAAGTATAGTACATAAGCACAAGTAAGTACATGAGCCATTTTTAGAAGACCAACCGGCTTCTCTCGTTTCCCATCAACTCCTTCCTCCCTCCTTCATCCGCCTCCTACACAAACTCGCTCACCCCTACCCCCTTATCACCCATCCAACTTGAACACACACTTGACGACGGAGAGTGGCTCTCTCCACTGACCTCTCACCGATCCGAGACCTCTAAACACGTTTCTCATCCCGAAGACAGTGACGTGGTTAACCAAAATACTGGAGAATCCTGTCCTCTGGTATTCTGCCAGTTAAAGCTAGTCACATTCTCTTCAATCGAAATATTCCGACTAACTGTTCAAATAAGAGCCAAAAAGAAGTTGATTACGGTAATTCAATCGTGACCACGAGAATAAACCAATAAGTACTCCCAAGTGTAGTATCCCTGATTGACCCATTCGAAAATATGTATGTATGGGTTCATGTATTCATTAAAGAAATTACATTAGATAGTAAGACATTACAATTCACTCGCTTAAGCAAGACCATCCGACTTGTCTTATGGATTTTTAACACAACATAGACTATTTTGTGCATACATTTGCACTTATTAGCAGTCTTATTACATGAAATGCAGCTAATTGAGTTTCCCCTTCAATAAATATCGATATAAATATGTTTGCGAATTGTAGCTTTTCTAGAAGAGTCAATTCGGGTGCAATTAGTTATGATGAATGTCGTAGTGGATTATTAAAACAGCAAAAGGGTTATCAATAAATAATTAAATATAACAGTAGATACATTTTATGAATAGTTGGTACTCCCAAGAATTTTTTATTTGAAAACTGACTCTTTGTTGAACTCGTAAGTTAAGGTAAACTCGGTAATATTAGATAGGCTCAATGTCCAACAAAAAATAGATTTACAAAAAATACTTGTTCAGGTAAAAGATACATTTGGCACGCGAGCATTTCCTGCCTCAAAATACTTGCATATAATTCTTTTATCCCAATCAATGGAGTCCTTCCAGTTAACTCATTTACAATAAACAAATGCCATTCGCTTCATTATGCCAAATCCATTAGTGATATTATGTCGACTAGAAATCAATAAATCTAACCGGGTTCCGTTTAACATTCACCACAGAGTTTTGACAAGTGAACCATCAAACAGCAATATTCCGACAGTAATAATAGTAAACTATTATTACTGTCGGACAACATGTCAGACGCATTACCGCCGTCATTTATCTGTACGCCATGGCTGCGCCCAAATGTTTCCGAACTCAAAATCCAGCAAAGGGAATTCGAGTGACAATCTAGGTGAAAGAATTAGTGCGGTGGATGGTGGTCTGAGCATTAGGACACTGACCGGGGGTTCAAATCAGGGCGATGCCTCTTGGATACTCCGGGTCAACTCCAAGCTGTGTGATTCCATGCAAGCTAGGAGCTGAGGAAAACCGCAGACGTCCAAGGGAGGAACTGCCTCCCATTCACTGAATGTGTAAATTTCACACAAGAACGTGGGTTTCGGATGGTACTCACTTTGACTATTTTGGGTCCAAAGCAAAACACCTTTCGACGAGTAGAAAACGAACAATAGTCGCGAAAGCCTCTCAGCAATCACGAGCTCTTCTCCGTCACAATTTCGCTCTTGAGACGAGGCTGCTAAAGGATTCCAAACTACGAAAAGCACGCGGTGAAGTCACTTGTCGTTGACTCGTTTTGGGAAATGGCGGGGGAGCACTCACTCATTATCGGAAACTGAGGGGAATCGATGGGAAGTCTGTCGTGGATGGGCTGAGATTTGTGTCGAATGGTCCTGAGGGAACAATTGAAGGCAAAATAAACTATTTTTGTTGGAAAATAAGAAATTTTTTCAAGGAAAAATTTGCAGCTTAATGGAAGATACTGTAGACATCTCTATAAAATACCGATAGTATCAATAAAGATAATTCTGAATGAATTCCGAACACTTCTATGCACGAAATCCCACTCAAAAGAAATGTGATTTGAGTAACTTGGATACGAAAATGCACAAAATATACGTTAAAAAAAGCAAAATTAAAATAAAGGACACCACTTTTATATGGTAAAGAAAAACTATCTATTAAATACTTATAAAAATCAATAAGTCATCAAGACAGATAAAGAAACCGAGCAGAAAACAAAAGGTATGCCTGTTGTCATTTAGATGTAATTGTCGTATTTACAACCAAAGTACATGAAAATACCACCTCTTTCCCTTTTATTTGCCAACCGCAATGTTAATCGCATTTAAATGTAACAAAGGGGAATTTTATTTCAACTTATTACTCTGGATAATGCAATGTTCCATCAGTTTTCTTCTCTCTTGCACATATATTCATTGTAACAGCCAATCGGTCTATTCTATTCGGTCTGCTTTTTCCACCAGTTAGGGTATATGTACTTCTATCGAAGCTTCACGGCGATTTCCTCGGACAGGAAATTCGGCGTCCTCCTTCAACTTCCACTCCCCAAAATCGTAGGTTGGATATGTATGCTTAAAAGCTACGTTAGCAAGCACCCAATTTCACAAAACTGAAAAATTAGCAGTCATGTAGAACATAAATCGCCACCGCAGGTGTTGCATGCCAACCACTCAACTTGCACCGCAGCCTTTGATGGAGAGAATAAGCCGACGCTTCACAGTCTGACAATTGTTCATCTCTTCTCACTTCCACACGCAAAAATATAATATGATCCAAGCATATTATCCTTTTGTGCTCAAACCTATTGTATGCATCCTCAGATTCCCTTCTCACTTCGGCAAGACGCGCGAATCGCAACGACAAATCGGATGCATGAGAACAGAGCTTGAAGCCACAAAGGAAGTAAACCAGGATCATCCTCCACATTGAGACAAAAAAAAGCGGAGACGGTAGAGTTCCGAACTCAATGATGACGACGCGACTTGAGTGGGTGGCTGTCGTAGTTGGGGGCGCTGTGAGGTGTGGTGTGGGAGGCGGCGTTACGGTGCGATGAACGATAATAGGGCCGAGATTGGAGAGGCTGCAATGCCCGAGTCCACGGGTTAAGAGCAATTGTGAGATTTTACATAGACGTGGATGTGTAAGGGGATACATCCGGATCCTGACTCCATCTCTCGAAGTAAAACGGATTTTAAGCCACTGGACTTCCACCCGATAATTATACGCTTCACAATGACTACTAACTCGGTCCGGGTGCTCACTGCAAAGTTGGACTTCGGTTTGCATTCGGGAGGGGGATACCGCTGCCGCAATGAACAACTTCGAGGCAAGTTGGTAATAAGAGAAATGGTTTATTCGATTGAAGTGCATAGAATCCCGGATCCAAATTTTTAAGGACGAAAACTAATTTCATCTAAAAAAAAGATTAAAGATTGTTTAGGTGTGTTAATCAATTGTTTCGTAATGTCAAAGGGCGCCAAAGGAGGAATAGAATTCATTTATGACTAATTCCTACCCTCAATGAAGTTAAACGTGGAAAATCAATGTTTAATTCCTTTAAGATTAAAATGCGGAAGAATCACGTCTGTTAATTTAAAATTTAACATTTTCATGGAAGTAAAATATCGCTTCACTTCCCTAACTGGACTCACGACAAGCTGGAAATGACTTGAACAGTCTTCAACCAGAATTCGAAAAAATAACGCTAGGAAAGGATAAAATCAAAATATATTAAAAATAAAAAAAACCATAAACACAGTAATCAACCCAAAGGTCGGTTTAGTAGGTGATGGTAGAATATTAATATCACCCAAAATTAAACAACACAAATCTACCCGGTTGTTTGGCTTTACAAAAATGGGTAGGGCCGACCCATTACCCCAGGTCGTAATTATTCCACTAAGATGAGGAAAATTCCCTTTCTTTTGTCATCTACGGCTACCTTCAAGTATATTATTGCAAAATTAATACTATATATATATATATATATATATATATATATATATATATATATATATTTATATTTATAAAAAAATATAATAATTATTATTTATTATAAGGTTATCTACCGGTTAAGGTAGGTTTTGGATGGACACAACTATCAAATAAATATTTTGTGACTCCTAACAAAACAAAATCCAGCAACCTACTCTACATCAGGTCCCTCTTCATCTCAGTGTATTTCTTTCCTCCCTTCATCCCGTCCAATATTCCTATCCTGTTCCTGCCCTTTCCTCGCTTGCCCAACATTCTCCCCTCTATTACCTTCTTCAACATTCCACTACCGCTCAATACGCCTTTCATCCATTTTTCCTGCCTCCATAGGATTTCTCTCAACAACGTTTGGCCACGTTTCAGCATCGTACGTATAGCTACGCGCCATATCGAAGTTTTTATGAGTCTTTTCTTAACTACCTTTCCCAACGCCCCTGTCATCAACTACCTCCTCCTTATAAAAGCCTTGCGCAATTCTTCGCCTTACGTACCCACTACTTTGACCGTGTTGGTCCAAAACACCTTCGAGATAGGTTTCGGTGGTCCAAGCAACCTTTCTCAAGGAAGAGAAGGGTGAAACTTAGGAATAGAAGGGGTATGAAACGCTGGATGAAAGGGGAAGGTGGGGAAAGCTTTACAAAGGGAAAGTTGGGAGGGGGATTTTAGAAGTGTGGGAATTTTATGAAAGGTATTGGGAGCGGAGGGGGGTTGAAAATATTTTAAGATCGGGGTATTTAATGCCTAATATTAAAACCTGGCTAATTACAGGAACCCAGGAGCCAGATAAACGCCTGTTCTATTGTTTTGAGTGTCAGTAGAGGGTCAGAGGGTGGGATAAATGCAAAAATGGATACACTACGTGTTTATCAAGTGGAGTGTTGTGTTCGGAGGTGTGTTTGAGTATTGGGAGCATACCAATCAGAGAAGAATTCTTACATGAGGCCCGGTGATCATTGATTGTAATATTCGGGGTGTGATACACTGTCCAATATAAAAGGTAGGGCATAGTTGGCACTACAGAAGGTAAACTATATTGCTGGAGGAACATGAGAGGTACGGCATTGGTGGGAGAGAGTTAAAAAGTGGGTGGGAGAGAGATGGGATTCGGGTTTTGAAAATAGTACATGTCTGCATCCAGATTTATTGCAGGGCCAGGGAGTAGTTTTGTGACGGGGCGGGGATTTAAGGAGTGGATTGGTTGATTTGAGGAGATCTGATAAGTTGGCGGGGAGTTTGATAGTAACGGAGGGACATTTGGGAAAAAGGTTGGCGGTGGAATTATGGTTTTTGAGGATAGGGTAGAGGTCTTTTAGGATTAATCTCAGAGATTCTAGGCCAGGGAAGTATGTAGTGCAAATTGAAAGAGGATGAGTCTCTCTGGTGGATGAAGGTTTGGGGGTGTATGCACATCTTCGGGTTCTTTTGTTTAGGAGGGATTCAGGATAACCTCGTTTGCGGAGGGAATGGTGTAGATTTGAGAGGATTTTAACAAGGGGTCGAGGTTATTGCAGATTCTGGGTCCTCTTTTGGACAGGGAATAAGAAATGGAGCGTTTGGTGTGATATGGGTGGCTACTGTTACAATGTATTGTTGTTTGTTAGTCGGTTTTAAATGTACAAAAGTGTGAAATTTTTTATCTGTAAATGATAGGTTTACATCTAGGAAGGTGATTTGGGAGGGGGAAACAACAGAATTGAAGGAGACAGAGGAAAATGCATTGAGATCGGAAATGAACGTTTTCAAGGAATCAAGTACCATGTGACCAGAGAAGGAAAATATCATGGAATATCTGGGCCACATTAGAGGTTTCAGGGGTTATTTTATCAGGAATTTTTTATCTGTGAGACCAAGAAAGAGATTTGCATACGAAAGGCTGAACCTGCTGCCCATGTCACAACCCTTGATTTGCAAGTAGAATTTACGGCTAAAGGAGAAGGAATTACGGGCGAGGTTGAAGTCGGAAAGGCTAAGGAGAAATTCCGTGCTGGATATGTGTGGCTTAGGGCGTTGGGAGAGGTAGTATTGGAGAGCGGAGAGGCCTTCTGAGTGGGGAATGGATGTATAAAGGGATTTGGGATCTATGGTGGCCATAGTAATCTCGGTATCTGGAGGGAGGGAGGTTGATTTTAGCCTTTTCAGGAAATGGTATGAACCTTTGGTGAATGACGATAGGGAGTGGACTATTGGTTGCAGGTAGTGGTCTACAAATGCAGAGAATCTTTCCGTTGGGGAGTTACGGGAGGATATAATCTGACGACCGGGATTGCCAGGCTTATGAATCTTTGGAAGGATATAGAAATCAGGGTTACACGGGTGGGGAGGGGAAATGATGGTCATGTCTGAAGGAGATAGTCCTTCATGGGGCCCGTTGGAAGCGAGAAATTCAATGAGTTCCCCCTGAAGTGCGGGATTTGAGTCTTCGGGGATTCGACGGTAGGCAGAGGTATCAGAGTTGAGTTAACCTCTCTTATTTAGTCTGTTCCGTTGTTCTAATCGTTCCGCGTCGCGCACGACTACGAATGCTTGTGACACTGTATGTACGGTATTTCGTCACAAAATCTTGTTCCTTTAAAGTCCCCAAAATTTCAGAGTTAAGGAGGACGTCTCGCAGAGGTCGAGGGCGCCTCGATAGTTTAACTGGCTAAAGCACTGGGCCGGACATCGAGGGATCCGAGTTCGAATCCCGGTCAAGGCGAATGATTTGCACTCTGAAATTGTCGCTTTGCAAAGAAAATTAATGCTTCAGAGGTAGCCAAAGGTGTCGTTTTCGAGGACCGTCAAAAAGTAAATTCTAGTCAGCATACGACAGACGCATATACTGGGGTCACGCATACGACTTAAGGGAAACGTACTCGTACTTAAGGTAAATGACGACCATCAAAGCTTCACAAACCCTGAAAAACACATTCCATCTGGCGCGGTGTCTACAGCTCGTAGAGAGATACAGATTTCGTGATGCAACATTTTCTGTTGTCCTTTAGCGTTGCCTATCAAAAACAGCGTGTGTTTCTTAAATTATTGACACATATTATTTCGGTATTTTACAATCCCATTGATCACCCCTTTCACATTGAAAGCTTGAATATGGGCCTGGTAGAGAAGATTAAACAAATAAAATAGTGAAATTACATTAATGTTTCATTAACATCAATTAATCACCGATGCACCTAAGTTTTTGTAAATAAAAGTTGGATGTGTTTCATATTTTTCAATTACAAAATGCTTTATGAGTCCCGTTGAAATCGGGATGTCACTTCACGTGGAACAAAGCTGAAAATTCACCACGCCAGTAGACTAATGCAAGGCTTACCCTCTGGCACATATCTAAGGTTTGAACGATAGAGTGTTGACACAGGCGTGAGCAATCGAAAAGCTGGTTTTATTGACCAATCACCATTTGACCGGGAAAAAACCAATTTGCTCGTCCCGAAGGAATGTTCAAAATAACCAAAGGACATGGCACAGAGCATATTGGACCAATGACGCACACCTTTGAGCGTTAATACAATTCAGAGGACTCGGAAACCGAATTCTATGAGATAATTTTTTATTTGGTGGGCAATGTCGTGCTCGGGGCCGACACCGCGGATTTTATCGGGGACTTCTCGAGACGCTGCGGCGGTTCTCGCTCGTCTCCGGACCTGCACACGACCACTTTCTAATCTATCGCTCTGCAAACATTTACAAGTTCAAGTTGGAGAGTAAGCGGCAACGTGGGTAATCTCTCTCTCTCTCTTTCCCTCTTCCCCCTCGCCAACGCCAGCGTGGTGTATTGCTCTTGGGGGAACGGAAGGGCAGGACGGACGAGGCGAGGCTTAAGGAGCTCCTTGAACGCAAGACGCGGCACGTTCCGGCGAATACTCCAATTTATTGCGCCGTTAAACTTCGGAATGACGCCACTGCATTTGCAAAGATATGCCGTACCCTGACCGCCCGAAAGTTCTGGCAAGCGGTGCGGGATGATACTGCCGCTTCGGAAACTTTAAACCCCCGCCAGGATAGCGCTCTTTTTTTCTCTCTCTTTCTCTCTGTTAGCTTCGCGTACTCAACCGATTCGGTGGGAAATAATAATCAAAGGAAGATTTGTCTGCACGGTCATTTCTGCAATTTTTTTCTCGAGATTTTTATTTTCTCGTCCTCTCGAATTGCGAGCACATTTCGCATTGCCACTGTTATCTGTACGCCATGACACACAGACTAACCGCGGCCGTGTTTGCTAAGCTGTCGTTCCTTGCTAAAAAATATTCGACGAGTTACGACACGTTCGTTTGAAGTTCTTTCCGCCAATCCCTACGGAACGCTTTGGGAGCGTGTGAAAGTGTGCTGTGAAGGAATTTATCAAGAGTACGAAAAGGTTAATGAGTCGGACAAATGCCATTTTCCAAAAATATGGCACCACTACTGCAGTTAAAATTGAACAATCGTCACCACTTTAACCCGAAAACATGATTCTAACCCTGGATGATTTGTAAGCGTTGGGCAGGCCGTAAAACCTGGGGGCTACGGGATACATCTCTAACACTTTCCACTTTTTTTCGGGTTTGAGGATGGCTTGGATGTTGGAAATCACAGATTTGCACTCTTTCTGGAACTTCATTGTGGTGTCTTCACTTAGCACTTGGATATGGCTGTCTTTTATAAAGGCCTAACACTTGTTGATGTAAATATCACGGTTCATGGCTACCTCTTTATTTCTGTTAATGGTGACTAGGTCTGCATCCAGTCCAGGTGATGTTACAGTGTAGCGAAAATAGTCGACAAAATAAATTCGTTCCTGTGGAAACGCAATCTTCCATTTTTTCATATTGCATTATATTTTCTCACCGCCACATCAATGAAACAAAAATTTATTATTTATTCAAGGCATTAGTTAATTTTTGAAATTCATGTTAGTACCCTGTAAGCCAACGCTAGGGTGTGTGGTAGGGGGGGAAAACACACTAGAATCATTTTTACCCTATCGCAGTCGGACAATCTTATTATGAATCCATATCGTTCGTGAAAAAAAGACATCTTAAATATATCTGTTCTACACTTAATCTCTCTAAATTTATTGGCATGATCTCTCCTACAGTAGTACGATGTGGGTCACAATACATTTCCAACATCACTGCTGCAAGAGACCTTCCAACTAACTCAAGAGATTTAATCTGGAATTTAACCTTGCCCCGTGAGTCATTCCCAGCTTGGCTGCACTAATATTTTGGATTCGCTACCAAGTTCATCATAACAACGTTTTACACATATAGCTCCTCTACACCGCACGTGATCCAATTTGGCAATCAGTCCAACTTCGTGAGGATCCCATATACGTACTAGAAGCATATTCTAAACGAGGCATAACCAGTGACAGGTAACATTTCTCTTTCACCTTGTCTCCACATTTACCAAATACTCTTCAAATAAATCCAAATTTTTTTTAGCTGGTCTTTCAGTAAATTCAACAGTTCTTTGCTTCATTAGCTTCGTTAGATTGCCCTTCAGTAACAGCAGCTTCAGTGAGCACGGGAAATGGAGCCAGGACTTTAAAACAAATTCGCCATAAATCCAGATTTATGCATACCTTTTTTCAAGAAAGAGGAAGCATCGTTTTTCGGATACACCAAAAGTGCAGACAATGGAAAAATGAGCAATTTCCGAAGGATCAGAGAATAATGAAGAAGTACCATCCGCGCACACAGTATTTCTTTTTTGGAAACCGAAAAGCCATTTGCGGCGGCGCGATGTGATATCGTACCCGTGTGCCCTCTCGATATTTCGACAACTCCAAGGAGGAGGTAATGAATTAATGGGGTCCTGGCCGAGGCGATAAGACAACGACCTCCGGAGACGTCTCTCGGTGGTCTATACGTTTTTTTTTGCGCGTGAAGGAGTCCGCGAAATTAAGTGCCTTCCTCAATCGATTTGGAGCATCCCATATAAATGGTCACGTTCACGTCCGACCCATTTTCCGAGCGTTTTTTCGCCGGACGGTGCAATGATATATGATTAATAGTCGTGCAACTAAGCAAGACTGGACCGGACGGAGGAAGGTCCTGGAATACAAACGCCTGTGGAGTTGGAAGCAATAACCTTTCATGAAATATGGGCTGAAATAGGAGCGGGGCATGCTGCGCTTAAAAATAATGACCCAACTCGAAATAAAAAATATTCTAAAAGTAATTTCCTCGATACAACGGAGGGAAATTAACACACAGAGAGGAATTTTATGAATAAAGAAAAATAATCGCGTGCGACGGAGCTTTTAGAACAACGTTACACATGCTCGAATGAATGAATATTTACATGAAGTGGCAAAATATTGTTCAACACGACGCTGAGGATAAATTTATTGGTATCTATTGTGGGAGAAGTATTGAATGGATCATAGATATCGATATGTAGTGAATTGCGTAACAAAATATCTTATATTTAAGCTATGCCTTGCGCATGATTATTGGGTGTCAAAACTAAGATTTAAGCGTTACTTCTAATGAGAAAAATGCTTTTAAGCTCCTTATCCGTGATATTTTATCATCATTACAGAATTATAAACTTGTTTGCATCGTTACACGAGTAGATCTAAAACAGGTTTTCTTTTCACCCTCTCAACAGCCTCTCACTTACCCAGTCCATTATGTTATGTTCGATCATTGGTAACGGGAAGACGTAAAAAGATGTCATCACAACGCCGATGGCTTTCTTGGCCGAATTCATTCATTCAACTAACATAACATACACTTGATCACAATATTTATAAATAAGATGTTTGATTCGAGAATACGGCTGTATGAGCTGGTTTATTGCTTAATATTGGTATTTGAATGTATTACTTGGAATCAATTAATTGGAATTAAGCTTAAAATAGTGCATATTGATTCGGGAATACGGCTGTATGAGCTGGTTTATTGCTTAATATTGGTATTTGAATGTATTACTTAGAATCAATTAATTGGAATTAAGCTTAAAATAGTGCATATTGATGAATTTTTTGGAAAGAGAGCAATGCCAACCCGAAAACCTACTGCATTGGGAACACCGAAATGGAATGTGTAGACTCGATTAAATACTTAGGCATTACCCTCACTCACCTCTCCTCGATGAAACATAGGGGTAATATGTGGACAAGCTACAATAAGTTAGGGTTCATGAGAAAGGTACTGGGTAAATATGATGACAAGGTCAAAGAGAAATGTCATCTATCGTTGCTTAGACCTCATTTAGAATATGCTGCAAATATATGGAATCCTCACGAAGTTGGACTGATTGGCGAATTGGATCGCGTGCAGCGTAGAGGAGCTAGATATGTAGAACGTTGTTATGATAAACTTATTAACGTATCCAAAATATTAGAGCAGCTAGGCTGGGAATCATTCACGGAGCGAAGGTTGAATTACAGATTGAAACCCTTGCATAAATTGGAAGGGGGTTTCTTTAGCAGTGATGCTGAAAATGCATTTTTACCCCCATCGTACTACGGTAAGAGAGATCATGACAATAAAATTAGAGATTAGGTGTAGAACAGATAGATTTAATATTGTTCGCCCGCGGTAGGAATAAAATTTTAAAAATCTCCTTGCCCTCCATCTCAAAAGACACATTCTATAAAGCGTACGAGTCTTACTTGTGGCAGGAGGAATTATCCGAGAACCGTGACGCAAGGCGCTGACGAACGTTAAGCGTAATCATAATGGCTGTATGTTCTTAAGAACTGTCTTGTCTTTCTTCCCCAGGAAATACTGGTCATAACATTTCCTAAGTGAACCCACAATTCTCCCCTTATCGTCGTGGCTGGGAAATTCTGTGTGGGATGAAGTTACGAAAGGATGTTTATAAGGCCGTCAAAACTATTTATTTTTCACTTCATAGGAATGACAAATTACCTATGGGGAAGCAATTGTCTAGAAGAAAAGTTATCTCCTTAAGGTCAATAATGTTATTTAAGATACTTGTACATATGCAGAACCTGCTTCAACGATGAAAGGGATAAGAATCTGAAATCCGCGTAACTTCCGTGCCTTGAAATCCCTTTCCCGGTATAATACCGCTGTGGATATTATCTATACAGCACGCCCAAAAAATAGCTATAGTTTATTGTCACTGACTGGATGAATATGCATTGCACTGATTTTTGTCTTCCAAAATTGTTAGGAGATGGAAATGATATCTCCCAAAACTACGGCTCCCGACAGTCTCGACGGAAAAATTAATAATTTAGATTCAATCTGATGGGAAAACATCCCATATAGCTTTAGCTTCATCAAACATAGTGAGACACACGACCTTGGGGAAGATATTAGGTGGCGCCGGCCCTTCTACTAATTTAAACGAATTCTGAACACCCGTTTCCCTCCTCTCCTCTCACAAACTAATCCATAAAGAATCACACCCCGCCGATAAAAAAAGATGAAAAATCGTTTCGACACTTTCTTTTGTCCCCTGTGAGGGGTTTTGTGTGGAATCGCCAAAAAAATAATATATATCGAGCTCGGGTTGCGTTGAGCGTCGAAATTCTTCCTTTATTTTTCGCTTCCGCGGCTGACCAAAAAATAAAAACGCAATCTTCTCTAAGGGCGGCAACGCTGGCGGAACAATTATGGTGGCGACAGATCGCTCCATCGGACCACGGTTGAATTAATACGGCGCCGCGGCGATCGGGATAGGAAACCGTTCCGTGAGGAGCGGGGGCAAAAGAGTCTGACAAATGTAAAACGTAAAGAGGGGCGACATAGATTCCCTCCCTCCCTCCATCGTCGCTTTTGCCGCTGCCATTCGTGTGACGGATGGCGAAACCAAAGGTTAGGGAGGGAGGTTCTTCCTCGTTTTCGGGGCGACCACTCGTTTTGATTTCCGGCCGAATTACCGCGTGTCACGTGAGCCGGGTTGTCCTGCATCGGGGTGGAAAGTATCACTCTCCCGCGAAGGCCCTTAACTCCGCCAAAAAATCCCCTAGGGGAGGAGTCCCTTGCCGCGCAGAGGGTTAAGGGGATGGACCTGTTCCTTTCTCGCACCCGCACTCATCATATAACACTTATCAGAGAACTTGTCAAATTCGCGTTTTTCCGCCTCTGGATTTATGGCGCGTGCGTGGGTGTGGAGTTTCATTCGACGAGTTGCCGGGCACCCAAGAAATGAAACGCGGATCCCCCGAGAAAAGCTGCGGTCTTGGGGGGGCTTATTTTTTCGCCGGGAATGTTCCACATAGATCACGTTTTCAGGCGAATACTTCTGACATGTATCGCAAATATTTCACCGTTGCCATGACCGAATCGTATAATAATACTAAAATGCCACAGCGATGCGAAAACCATAAATATGAAATACAAAAAACTGTTTTGATTGAGGAAAATATCGCCGAAGGGAAACGGTACCGAAGATAGATGTGAACATAGCTAAGTGAACGTGTGTTATTCCTCTGTATTTAAACAGGAATTCTTTATCATATAATTTATACATTTTCAATATGTTAGGCACACACATTTTAGAAACACAAGGATGGGGTAAGAAATGGCCACTCATAAATTTTGACGTAGATATTGTACAAATTTTATAAAAAGATAGATTGAGGTTTTTTCTGTTCGCTGAACGTACGGAAACAAGTTCCTTGTCTCATACCTTCCCAAGATACCAGTAATATTAACAGTATACATGGTGCATGAAAATAATTCAAGATGTGTTTATCACAAAAAGGAGAATACAGTCAAGAGCATTTCGTGGGAAAAAATATGATAACGTCATTGAATCCCAGTGGACGCATCGCAGGAAAGATTAGATATCTTAGAAACGACACTGCCTGAAGTTAAATGAACAAGCAAGTCTGGAATCGAGAGAATGAGTGCAAATATTTTCTGATCTTGAAAGGGTGAAATTCGTACGGAGTACCTGGAGGACGTTGGTTAAAAAAATTACATGAGTATTTTTTGGTTGCCTGTTCATAATCCGGCGACTTATTTCTCTGTTACAATATCAATATATTTCCTGATATTTAGCATTCCTATTCCGTCCTTTGGAATAATAAGATTGGTTGTATCTCTCTAGATACAAGATACAGAGCCATAATAGTTTATTTCGATCTCCTTATAGAAAAATGAAATGGAAGACACCTAGAGAATGAGGAACTAGAAAAACACATTTATTCGTTTGACTCATAATTTTGATGTTTCTGGTCTCAAAATTTGGTAGGCCAGTGGTTAGAGAACTGGGAGACCGGGTTCAATTCCGGGTGACGCCTCTGGTCACCATCAACTTCTCCTTAGTTGTATGACTTTTTGGATAATAGATCTTCATTAAAGAACTAATACTGAAAATGCACAAATTTCGCATACCATCGTGCATAGAAAGATAGATAAACGTCTTTATACGGCCGAAATTGAGACCATAAGGTCCTCTCTTCCATTTAATCCTTAGTGGCAGTAGATTTAGGGGAGGTGATCGACAGCTGAGGTCATTTGCTCCATTAAGGATGGATGGAGAAGGAAAAAGGATGGAGAGAAACCCGGTGTCGGCATTGGCCTACTCTTAATGAAAAGCGCGGAAAAGTCCGCAGCTTAACGTCCCATCCGACGGACGTAGTACTCACTTAAAATCGCATCTAATGTAGAGGTCGTGATACCACTGAAAAAGATCTGCCGTCTCCAGGATTCGAATCTGGGCCCTCTTGGTGATAAGTCAGTACGCTAGCCACTAGTCCCTATTCAAACCTTGGAGTTGAATAATGTAGGGCGTAATCTCATCAAAACTCTTGATAAAGGTCGTAGGCATTACTTTAGTCTTATAATACAATAAATATTCACTGAAAATGAAATAATTATGCCATTTTGATATTAAAATATTATGTAATAATTATACTTTTTATAAGCCAGAAATTGTCTTCTTTTCACATATTGTCGGTAATTGTAAAGTAATATATTTTTAATAGAGGCGTCTTCATATCGATGACTCGAAGAAAAACTATTGTAGCGAAAAACAACAGCTGACTCTAGTTCTATCGGTAGGTTTAAAATTTAAAAGATTACAATAATAATTTAAGTGGTTTGGGTGCATCTCAAGGGCAAAGTAATGTTCCAATTCGCAAATTAAGTTAGGCCAATCTCTTGAGAATCACTGAAGCCTTTATACATTATAAGTACGTAGATGAACACACTAGAAACCGGCGCTGAAACGTAAGTACGTGGCTTATAATTCACTTCACCGCAGGGATGAGCACACAAAGGGCGCATCCTTCCGCGTTCCTCGTGCAGGAAGTCTCTGAGGTGATGTGAAAACATAGTTTTGCTTACTTCCAGCGCTATTTTATTTAACGTGGAAGAGGATATTTACGCAATGTCGTGATGTGGGCGCGACCGGAATCGAAGAATTGGAGGAATCACTGAAAACAATTCTTTGGGCCGTTAGCGGGATTGTGTAATACCGGTTGTTGTCATTTGTAACATTTTACTGTCTTCGGAGTAAATTTTCCAAAAGTCATCGTTCAGATGAATGATTTTATATCACGAGAAAACTTAACGTTTTAGGTTACCTTGTGAACGATGAAGAGAGTAGTATCTGTCAAAATCTTAATAAACATCTTTGCCGCCCACACTGTGAAGCTTCCTCTCTCTAACCATCCTTCCCCTCATAGATTCAGCTTTCGCCTAAATTCAACCGACTGTGAAATGAAGTGCATGTATAAGCATGTCGAAAAAGTCGAAATCTCCGAATTACGTTTCAGATAAAGCAACACTTTGATTATTTTTAACCAAGAAATTATTGATCGCGTTTTACGTTGAAAAGCAAGCATCAAAACTAATGCGCGAACGACAATTTTGTGCAATCATAGATTTAGTTTACGGTCCGAGGAAGAGAATGCATTCAGGGCCACTAAAAAAGAACGCTCAAATTGTGCATATCAATGGAAGAAAGGTTGATGCAGCAGGAATAATACTCTTAATTTTAGTAATTTTAACTACGAAATAGGCCGATTTTCGTATTTCTTATTGATCTAGGGTAAATTTCATGCTATTTAGGTTTCATGACACAGATTTAAATCTATGTTCTAAGCACACTTCCACTTCACAACTGCATTCAACAAATTCAGGCGAGGTGTAGTGGAAGTTCGTCATTATGAAAACAAATAAGGTTGCACTTTTCCACTAGTTTTATAGGTATCGTGAACCAAAACTCGTTGTACGTTACCAATAAACCTGTGTGACAGTGCAAATTTGTTTTTTCTCATAAAACTTTCAACTCTTCGTCCAAGTTTGGTGCTACTCCGCGTTTTCATTTCAGATTCTTTATTCTTGAAAATTTTCTTGCGCCGCTTACATGGTGAGTTATTTAAACATTGATTTCTCATAATCGTGCACGAATCATTTCCCATACATTTTGTTGATGGCTCAATTTTCGACAGGCCATTTTAAAATGAATACATTTTCTTAGCACGTGTCTTTTTAATCAGATGTCGATGCTAAAATTCTTCCGAATTTGATTGGTTTCCTGAAATGAATTTTGCAAAACAAATATAGCTTAACCATTGCGACATAATTAGATTCAACATGATGCTACAAATTGGAAGCTCTATACATCCAACAGTTTTATCTTCGGGCCAAATCTATTCACCCAATTCAAAATTGAAATAATTTCGAAAGGCAAATTTAGACTTTGCCTATCTTATAAATATCCTGCGACTAAGGACGGTGCATAAGACATGAGCACGGAAAGCTATATTTAAGGTGAAATTGTAACGGGGAAAAAGAAACAAAATATTTTTTCAGGTGAAAGGTGAAAGTGGAGAAGCTAAACCCTTCGGACGTGATCGCGTGGACTGAAACATCGTCCATCAAACTCAAGGTTTCCATTTCGGGACGAAATGTTGAGAGGACCGACTCGCCACAATCGCGCGCACTCCAGAAAATAAACACAATTCTCACGCTACTCCACATCTGGGTTCATAAGTTATCTAGGTCGTTCCCTAGAAAAGGACGGAAGTCTAGTGATAACACCTAGAACTCAAAGTTTACCATTTCCGCTAATTTCACGGAAGATAAAACTTTGTCATTGCCGCTTCCTCCGCCTCTACATTTTACAATTCTAGTTCCTCTTCCCTTATTTTCCTTCCCGGGAACTGCATTTAATTCATCATCACCTGCATTTAGCCAGGGTAAATTTTAAAAGAATCTACATCGCCGGCAGCAGACGCGAACAGAAATCTCAACTCCGCCGGCACTGCACCAGACACGTGGCATCAATGATTTAAGATGTACGGAGGAAAGAAATTCCCAGAATAAATCATAATTTATAGTGTAAATATAGCAAATCAAGTCGATATCTAAACGCAAGATAAACAACCTCCAAATAATTTGAATATTCTAATAGCTCATACAGATGTAGATGTCGCCGGATGTCGAAGACTCATAGCCCTTTTACCTTTGTTGTTTGAACAGAATTAGAACTTGTGTAAGAATAACGGGCTTCGAAGGAAGACCTGAATTTACTTCATTCCTCACAATCCACCGTTAAGAACGTGTGAAAAGAAACCTTAGGATGAAAGCGAAAGAAAAGGTGGAGAAGGAAATCTGTAAAACGGATGTGTTTTTTGATACAGTACTTACTCTTTCCTTCTAGACTTGTCATGTTCCTGATTTTTGCAAAAGAATAATGAGTCCTTGGGTCCATCCAGGAGTGTTCTGTCTTATGTTGCCACACGTCTGTCTGATTATCCGGTATGAATTTGATGTATTACCTTGTATTTCCAAATAAGATCGCATGACTGACACCAATGCATTAAGTCTATGGTTTCAGACTCAACTGTGTGGAAGTTCATGTTCGTGCAAATAAGCAAGACTATTCATCCATTGAATTTCATGAGGTAAAACCAATTTCAAAACTTCGGCGTCATCGTCAGGTACTGGATATCGGATAACAGCAGGGACCGGTACAGGATATAGTACCTGATGATGACGCTGAAGCGTTAAAAATAGTTTTTCCTGAATAAAAGTCAGTGGACGAATACAATTTGTTCCTTATTTTCATGACCTCTACATTAAGTCAAACCTGTCATCAATCTTCGTGTCTCTGCAAAATCCCATATGAGATTTTACAGTTCCTTATTCAGTTTCTGAAACGGAAACCAGTTTCTCGCAATATATTCTTAGGTAGATTCCAAAATCCATACTGAATCGGCCTAAGAAATCAGAATATTTCCATCACTTTGCCAAAACAACCTTTTTCGCTTATGTGCTTTATGTATTTGTTATGCAAAGAACGCCTAATATACGCCCGGAGTGATGTGAAATTAAAGTATTTCACACGTTCACCAATTCTCTGGAACGTCTCTGAGAGTTCAAATATTAAACTGTTTGACGATTTTATAAGAATTATATTGCTACACAATTCTTAGATGAACTTTTACCATATGAGACTTCAATGATTGTGACATTGATAATTGAACTCTGTAACATTTTGGTTCAGAGAACGAATTTTGGTCTTCGACCCGGAAGTCGAATTTTGGTCTTCCCCCAATGCACTTGTTAATGGAAAGTAATGAAAGTAGAGCAAGGCTGAATATCGCGTGCAGAACGCTGGGGCGTTCACCAGATCTGTAAAATGCAAATGGTTTTATGTATGAAAAACTGCCTACGTGTAATCGAGAAGGAGAAGCCCACGCATGGTTGATATCAAGTTATGGATGGAGATCGTGAATTTAATTGATATTCATAGATGATTTAATTGTGGCCAAGTTCGGGAAGACTTTCGTTGCAGTTAAATTTAGATTTCCTGCTACTGTCACGTGGAGTTTTATCTATTGACACGCGAGGTGAAACTTCAGGTCCCTTAGATGTGCCGGAATAGGTAAAAATAGGGGAGGGGAAGTGAAGAATATATGACAGGAGAGGGGGAAGGCAACTGCACCGTCGAAATAAAACACCCATTCAGGGCACGAAAGGCAATGACCAGATTTGATTTAAAGTCTGTGTGGTTATTTATCATCAATTACCATATTAAATATATATTTTCTCCTCCCGATTAGCTAACATGTAAGACATTCCCGCGCAAGTTTCAAATGGAGGAGAGAATTAACATGGAAACGGGCAAGGGTAAGCGCTTTAAATAATTAAAAGTTGCTAGTAAAGTATAATTCATAACCAAATGAGAAGTATTTTACATAATATTATGAAAGGTACCGTGAAATATGCACCACATGCGTAATTAATGGCCAGAAGGACTTTCACGACCTACCGATTTTTGAAAATTGAATTAATACATTTTTAATTTCACATATAATATGCATTTATATTAACTTTATTTTAATTACGCAGTACCCTGAAATTACTCGCTAGAGTGTGTGGCAGGGGGTGGTTACACACCAGAATACTTTTGACCAAATATACTTTTCCTTCAAGTACGGTCGGACGTTATTCTGACCCCTTGACGTTCGTGGGAAAAATGGTATCTTAAATCCATCTGTTCTACATTTAATCCCTCTAATCTTGTTGACATAATCACTCCTACTGTATTACGATGTGGTAAGTAATATATATCGGCATCATTGCTAAAGTATATCCTTCCAATTTTGCAAGAGATTTAATTTATAATTTAACCTTCCCTTCGAAGGTGATACCCAGCCTGACTCCTTTAATAATATTGGTACGCTGCTCAGTTTGTCATCAGCGTTTTACAAATCTAGCTCCCGTACGATGAGTACGACCAATACATAAATAAATAATTGGCATCAATGCAGTTTGCATCAGCAGTTCATGAGTTAAATGAACTCATTAAGAATATTTAAAGTATTTACGTTAAAGTAAATACTTTAAATATTCTTAATGAGTTCATTTAACTCATGAACTGTTGATGCAAACTGCATTGATGCCAATTATTTATTTATGTATTGGTTTAATTTGGTGCGGTTGAGACTTATTGTCCCTTCTTCCAACTACTGATACATTACAGACACTACATTGAAGACAATTACACACAACCAAGCCCTAGATGGAGGAAAATTCACCTAGGTGGAATCGAACCCCTCTGAGTTGGTAAGCGATGACGTTACCCCGCCACAACCGGGGCCGGCGTCTTCATATTTGTGCAAACTGAGTTGTCATTTTATTGAAAAAATTGAGCAATATTTTTATGGAACATTTTGAAATTTATATCTTTTTGCATGCATATTAAGACAAAGAGGGTCCACCGTATAGAATTTACCTATAAGACGAAAAGGAAAAAAAAAATATAAATCAAGATTCGGAAAACCAATCAAACTGAATAGCCTGATGGTGCTAATGGTGCTAGCTGAAAAGGCACACGTCGGCATAATGTAGAAAACGCACCCCTAGAGAATAGCCAACAAGTGCCACAACCATATATAATCTATTCATAATGTATAATCACGTGACTGCAGCGAAAAAAAATGGCTTCTAATAAACACTTGTGTTGCGCTACCATCCCCTGGGCGAAAGCACACTTGTAAAGCCTCCTAATAGATGGTAAACTTTAAAATTGACACTGTTGACTCCAGGAGGAGTCTGTTTCGATATTTGACGAATGATTAATAACATGGGACTAACATCTAATTACCTTGAAGTGTGAACAAATATAATGTTTAACCGGTTCTATGGATTTCGAGTAAGGCTTTAGGAGCTGTTCAAACTCAAAAACCTTATAAAAAATTTTTGATCAACGTTTATGTGGGTTGAAGGCTGGAATGGTATTCACAATGATCCAACTTTAAGTGTGTCACTTAATCTCGCAGAAATAATAATTTTTCGTTGGAAATTCAATTTTACCATCATTGACGCGAAAAACTAAAAAGGAAAATCGATGATGAAACACGAAATACGGGTTTGAATTCCAGTCACTTATGACGTCAATGCAAGAACATGAAGGAAATGAAGAAACAAATGGAGGAGAGATTTAAGTGAACAGGGGCAATAAACAAATCAAGCAATTAATTTGACTGGCTTACCCAAGAAATTTGTGAGGGATAAAGATTTCAGTCTATAAGTAGGCCACCTGTAGTTTAATGAAACCATATTTATGATTTGTGTGATGCCTTATTGATAAAACTGTTGATTTTCGACATCAAATGTAGGCATGAACAACTGTACCAATTCTATCAGTAACATTGGGTAAGTTTTAACATTGAGAAAAACAACCGAATCTCTAAAATTTATTATTTGATGAACCTTCAGTACTATTTTTAAAAAATGTTAATCCTGTCACCCAAATTTCAAAAGCTTTCGATGAAGTCGCGCGCGAGAGGTTTAAAATATAATTTGATGCGTACAAATTATAGAGTATTAATTTTTATTAAAGCGATGGATATGAAAAGTCATCACTCGCACAAAGTTATAACCAACAACCTCATGTTTCCTTACGATCCGAATTATTTTTATCATTGCATCATTTTCGCGCATCATTGACCTACATGAAAACCATCAAATATTCCTATTTTCTCCGCACTGTGGTCATGCTTCAGTCAAACGGTATGGGCAACCAGGTCTAACGAATTTCGATCACGATACCTCCCGGCTTTCATTTTGTCGATTGCCGATTTTCCTCCCGCCACCCCAAAGAAAACCTTCCGCGGACAGAAAGAACCTCTGGTCGGGGCAGCGCGGCACATGTGGATGACAGCGCGGGATTTTATGCCCGCCAGCTCAATCAGCGACCGGATCCCTCCCAAGCACAACCACCCTTCGCCCTCTCCTCCACCTCCGGCACTTAAAGGCCAGCTCACCCTTCGCCACGTGCCGCATCGGACCCTGGGTGCCGAGGGGGGTGGGCGAGGAGGCCCGAGGGGGGAACGTAGGAAATGGAAAGGCGGAATCGTAAATTCTTCTCCTGAGGGCGCCATCTTTCTCGATTAATGCCACCACTCCACAGATTTCCCTCATTTTTTTTACAGTTAGAGGGAGTGGGTGGATTCGGGAATGGGGGAGAGAGAGGTAACTTCGGTGGTGAGGACGAGTGTCGCTGAATTTCTCCGTGAGAGCCACAGTCATCAATCTCTCCTCCTCGCTCTTCAACACTCCACACTTTTCCTCCCACCTCCCCTCACTCACCATCCCTTCTCCCACCCCCTTCCCACCCACGCCCCACACCCAAACCAACGCGGACACCAATCCCGAAGAGCATTCGTCGTTCTTCCGAATGTTTACGGAGTGACGTCCTTTCTCCCTCTTTCAAACAATTTTGAGAGGAGGAAGGGAAGAGATAGCGAGAGAGAAAATGGGGATGGGGTAACAATGGCCCTAACCCCCGTCCCCACAAATCCTCACGTGACCCTTAACGTGACGTCACTCATCCTTCCCAAACCACCCTCCCTCCAACAGCGAAAAACCCTTTCGGTTTGTTCCGTGGCATGCAGAACATCAGCGCCCTCTAAACAGAGCTATGGGGGCGGCGGTCTACGCAAATAAATATAAAAGGCATCGCGCGCGTCACTACAGGGGGGGAGAAGGGGGCGGCGGGAGGAGTGGTTTGAAGCTCCGGGGGCTTAAATCAGACGTTGACCGGTCGAAGGGGAAGAAGGGGGGGGAGCGAAGGGAGGAACAGGGGTCGAGGAAAGGGCAAGTTGAACGAAAGGGAAAAGTTCTCGGAGAGGTGACGCTTGGAAGAGGGAGCGAAGGGATTTGTGGGTAACTGCTATTCCGCCAGTCCGAACCGCCGCGCCGCAGTGGAAGTCAAGGAATGCTTCGACGCACGCTCCGGGCGCAGAGCATAATGTAGAAGAAGCAAAACGGTTGATCTAACAGATCAAACGAAATCGTTGATATTATGAAAATTGGGCGATTGAAAATAATTTGGGTGAAATGATTGGACTTTGTTTTTTATATGCGATAGGACATAGGAAGATATTAAAGAACGTACGAGCAAATGCAGATTGGTTGTTGGCAGTACGTATTGTATGTTTATAAAAATGGAATTTAAGAATGAACACTTCCCCAAGTTATCGTATGGAAGTGGAACTTGTGTATAAAGAGGATGCGGGGGTTTGGCGTTTGGTTCACTGATGGAAGGGGGGAAAAAGGCGGTGGGAGCTAGGAGCTAATGGGAAGGTGGTGCCTCTCTATTTCAAAAGACAATTGGAAGGGTTCCAAGGTTGGAGGGGGGGACAAAGTATGGTTAATGAAGGGGGAGGGGGAAGTTAGGGAGATTGGAGGAGGTGTAAAAAGAGAATGGTGTGAGTCCACAGCGATAGTAAACGGAAAATAGGCAAAATGTAATGGGTCCTTGGTCGCTGTTCATGGTATATGTACTATTCTTTTCAATTTGGATGCATTCATAATGGTCTATCATGTAGTCTGGGGAATGTTTTAGGAGTTTAATGCCGTCGAAAGTGATCTTATGTCTTTCAAAGATCATATGTTGGGCAACGGAGGATTTTGTGAAAGTTTCCTTATCTAAAAAAAGCGGCATGTTCTTTAAAACTCGTGACGAAGTTCTTCTGGTATGCCCAACGTATGAAGAATTACATTGGGGACATGTAATTTGCATGTAGATGTCGATGTGCGAGTGCAAAGGTCCCTATTTCTGAACTGACCCGAGCGATTGAGTGAATGAGCGAGAACTTTTTCCCATCGGTCTTTTTGTTTTTGTGTGATAGACGGGTCTCTGGCATAGGTGAATCCTTTTACACCATGAACGAGTGAGTACTTGTGAATCGCCAAGGTCCCTGTTTCTGAACACATCCGAGTGATTGAGTAATTGAGTGAAAACGTGCGTACATCCGTTTTTTAATGTTGTATTCATCTGTGTGATTGACGGGTCACAGGCATAGGAGGAATCCTTGTAAACCCTGAACGAGTGAGTGAGTGCGATTGACAAAGGGTCTAACACACCCGAGTGATTGCCAACGTGAACTTGGGTTTTTTTCTTTTTGATTTTTATTTAAATCGTTTTTCATCCCTGTGAGAGTACAACGGGTCCCTGGCATAGGAGGCGTCCTTACAAACCCTGACTACGTATGTGAATGCAATTCACGAGAGTGACTGTTATTCCTTAACAAACCCTAATGATCGAGTGGTTGTAATTTTGTTCTTTTATTTATTAATTTTACTTTTTTGTGTGCGATTAAGGTATACGTGGGTCACTGTTTCCCAAACACCTCCAAGTAATCTAGTGTGTGCTCCTTATCTTTCCCCTTACTTGTAACTTCGTTTTTACCTCTCCCCTTACCAAACCTAAAGCCGATCAAGTCTCGGCTATTTCGTTTTCCACTTCTTCACGACCGTAGGTACGTTTAATTTATATTTACATTTACTTAGTGAGCCAATATCTCCTAACTTTCGCGAAAGGTTTGCAAAGAACATGAATATTCATAAAAAAATAATCTACCCATCCTTTTTAGAGAGAATCGTTTGAGTGACTCATTTTTAATTCGAAATGCGGGGGACACGGGGGAAAGGTTTCCATATAACGTGATACCAGTGCGTGATACTTTCCTTTTCGGATAACTTTCAGCAACCAGTTCCTACAACCACATCTGAAAAGGGGAAAAAGAATTAAACGACAAAAGGTCACATGGTTAAACTGATCATCAGAATGGACAAAGGAGCCTATACCCCACAAAGAATCCCCACTAGTACGTTCCGGGAAATTCTGCACGAGTTGTCTTTTCTGCGATGCTGTTTTAGTCTGTTTTTTTGGTCCAGTAGATCTACCCACTAAGAGTTTACAAAGTTGTTTTTACCAAAGATTTTCTTTCTTCAAGAGACATAAATATGTTTTACTCATAAAAAATTTGGGCCATTAAAAATTGCAAAATTCATAGAGACATTTTATGCAAAGGCTTCAATTTTCGACACAACTATGACACATCCAACGTTGCTAAAATATAATGTATAACAATACATATATAATAATATCCCCATATATAATCATATAATCCGCAAATAAAAAAAATACTAATCCTAGTGTAGCATACTGATTGTCTGAAATTTCTAAGTCTATCTAGCGACTGCTTTCAAACAGTTAAGGATCACAAAATGTTACAAAGGGACTTATTTCTTGTTTTGTAGTCAACTATTAGTTGAGGTTTCACGCCACGACTGACCTAAAATAAGCCAGGCGAGTTTAATTCAACGAAAAAAATACTTCCCCGTTCATTTATAGTTCAGAATTATGGTAATTATGGTTGATAAAGAAAAAAAATTCACGAAAGATATCTTGCCTTCAAATGTCAGTAGATAAATTCAGGGCAGTTAATCTCTGTTAAGAAATCTCCGAAAAAACGAATTCTCTATCTTAGTTGACAATATACTTATCAATTAGATATTTTCCGTGCAAGTGAAATGGTAGTTGCTACGCTGAAAGGATGAGTATTGTACCAAATTAGCATTAAACTAATTCATTATTATATTACTGTCATTTGACCACGAAGATTCCTACCGGAATTAATTTAATTTACTTTTAATGCAAATATAAATATATAAATATATGGATACATAAAAAGCGCTGAATTGGTCTAAAAGAAAATTATCTAAACTTTTTAGCATCAGCTGGGCAGTCAACCAAGACCGAGTTTAAAACAACTGTTTAGCTCTCTTGGTGCAAGACATTCACTCACCAACAAATATCGTGTCGAATGCGTCTGCAAACTAAATAGAAAATATACCATATGGATTAGCTGAAGAACTGTGAAAAAGTGATAAAATTGATTCTCTTTACGAGAAATATTATCAAAATGGTGGATGAAATATAGTAGGGGAAAAGATAATTATGATATAAAATACCATAACAAATGAATCTTGAAGAACACCGAGTAAAAATGATATGAAGGAATTAAGTGGGAATATCGAGAAAATTAGATTTACAGTGGCAATTGTTCTTGACTTAGTTGAGCGCCAGTCATTAGAGACGCTTAGATACCATATTGAACATTCCTTAGCTCTATTTCTGATGCATAAGAGCACACTTTGTTTGGGTTCACGATAAGAGAACACGACTTTCAACACAACTTTCTTTCCTATTAACTTGGAGTGACTTTTTATCAGAGCGTTAAAATTTATGCGAATATTATTTACAATCAATTACCAACGAATATATATATATATATATATATATATATATATATATATATATATATATATATATATATATATATATATATAAACTTAAATTCTCATGAGTTCAGTATAGTTTCATCTCAGCGTGCCGTTAATTGTTAGTGAATCGCATTTCCCGTTTCACATGCTTGCTCTGTTTTACTTTTTCTTCCTGCTGCGGAAAGACGCGAACTTTGTCAATTTTTTATTTTCCCGACATGATATGCACAGCATCTTTCGCAATGAAATTCACATTTTCAATTTATTTTATGTGAATACCGACATTTAACTTTGTTAATAAGTTACTTTAATTAAAATTTTGATGACCGCAATAAGTGTACCATTTCCAACAATCCCTCATATAATTAATTTTACACCAAATACATGCACATGTTCTCAGAACCAAACTCTCAAAAATCTCAAAATATAATTCGAAACATTACAACTCCCGTGGTGCATTGACAAGTTAAAGCTTGACTATCTTAAATATAACATACCCAGCAGTCACAACGCGTCCAATCCTCACCACAGCACTGCCATCTAAAATCATTCCTGCATTGCTATCCTTTCGTCTGAATTCTCTTTCACATTTACTCCCAGCCCTAACTCGCATACACCTCACCCAGGAAGTCCTTTTCCTCTTTAAAGCGGAGAGTGCCAATTCCCTCCTGTTTTCAATGACTCCACGAAAGTTCCCGCCTTTGCCACATTGCAAAAATGGACTCTTTTTCAACATTCGGGTACCTTCTCCCGGAGATATTCGTCTAGTCGTTTCTTAGCAGTACTCGTGTGAACTCCTAACTTGGCACTGCACCAACTTAAGCACTGAGCGCCGGAATGAACGATCTCTATGAGCAAGTAATTTCATGAAAAAGGTTTGTTAACTTTCAGGAAACTCCATGAAAATGAACTTAACCCGAGTTCAGCAACTTTTTTTCTCTTAGGTATTACAGCCCGGCCGAATAGCTGCTGGTCAAACAAAACTTCGCCTATTTCTCGTCTCCCTAATGCCTTTCCTTCATGACCTTTTCCCTAGTTCGTTGGCACAAAATTACAACAGTGTTCCTCCTTGAACATGTTTCGCCAGCAGACCGAGATAAACCCGCCCTACTGAATCTTCCCTCCGTTGATTCAAACGATAAATAGGTGCCCCTCATTTATTCAATTTAAGAGACGCTTCTTGAGGATCCTAACAGAATTTCAGGCATCAAAAATATGTATTATATGCGTTTAAGTACCGGTAATTTCTCTCAGAGAGTAACTCTAGAAATAAGCAAGCACTATTTAAGTTAACAGGAACTTTCAAAGAAGCTCATCACTAAATGTGATAAAATGCGGCGGGCCGAAATTTACCGCTGCCACGGAATTGAATTTTAACAACTTTTCTTAATCATAACATCAAAATTGGGTTAAAAATAACTGAGGTATTATTCAAAACACGAAAAATGTTTTCTGAAAAATAATATATGTTAACTAAGAATCCCCTGTAGGGAGAACTCGTGTCATTATACATAAATTTCCTTTGATAGCACACATGCCTTTGACTAGCTTACGGGGCAATGTTTGTATAAGGCTTGTGGGCACACAAGTCTGCGTGCCATCTATTGCATGTTTATTACTCAATTAGGTCTTCTATCTAATCAAAATCCCTTTATTTCAGAGAATTTTCCAGCAATTTAAAGTAAATAGACACGTGCTAGTATCATTTCAAAGGTAGTTTTGATAATTCAATTCACGAAATGTTTTAATGAAAAATAATGAAGCATAACTGACTAGTATGAGTGTATTGGGTTGGAATTGAATGAAGCCCCGTTTACTAAGATGTATTCCCAAAAAAACGCCAAAGATGTCCATAGTTTATGCTTTATCGGTTCCTCTTTTTATTCATCTGAAGTTTCGCAAGCGATACCTTCCACTTCCACGCGGAGAAAAGATCATTAGTCCGTCACCCCGCTTTACATGCTAGAAAAAGGTGAGCATGTATTGCTCACGGTGGACTTAACCAACAACAAGCCATTCGGACTTCGGATTCTGCCTTGTATTTCTGAATACCATGTGTAGCTGCTAAGCAGCAATGTTTGATTTCTCCCGAATTTCACAATTTCTCAGTCTTACACACCGTCAGGATTTTGAAGAGACGTTGGGTAAGTGAGGGAGAGGGAGGAAGAGAATGAAAATTTTGGAATGAATTGAAAAGAGGTGGAAAGTGATAAGACCTAAACAAAATGGTTTACCTTGTTTAGTGGCTGGTGCAAAAAGAGTATTTAGTATGAGGTGAATCATAGCTTATACTAAGAGCTGTCTTATGTCCTAAAGAGAACCACGATATACGAGTATTGCAACGGAATTTTTGGGACCATCAAAACAATACCTTTGCTTGTTGTAAAAAGAGACACAATTGAGATATATTTATCATCAGTTAGATTCAAAATGCAAGAAGGCAAATAAAACTACAAACTCAAATAGGAAAAGAGTATTTAGGAAATGCTAAACGATTGGTCCTATGCTCATTAAAAAGGTTCGAACATAGGAAATGAGTAAAGATAGGTAATGAAGCCACAATAACATTAGTAAATTTGAATCTGAGAAGGGAATTAAAAATGAAGAATATTTAAATAATTCTTTATTCTTTCATTTGCTCATTTCGGATAAATACTTTAAAATGGGCGAGTAAAACATTTCAATTTGTTACTACTTTGTTGTGGGCACACTTTACGCAATACTGAAGGTTCCACCGCCCCCAACCTAAGAATGTGTGTATTTTACGTGTATTTACAAAACAGAAAAAAAGGTCGGAATCGAATGCTGACTCAAAAGATGTTAGTTTATACGCAACGCAGGCCGGACGCGAAACCCTTTTCAGCGTTGATTAAAAAAAAGTTTGACCTCACGTCCACCGTCATGAATCAAATCAAGGAATTTGAGATATAAACGATGGGCTTCTCGTGTAGGGAATATATTTTAATCGGCGGACGCCAGTTGCGTAGAGGGAGAGGCTCTGAGAGACTGGATTTGACAGCCAGAGGGGAGATGGGGAAGGAGACTGGAAGGAGATTCGGGGGTGGAGGAGGTATTGAGGGACAGTGGAATACTGAAGAAGGAGAGTGGGGAAAATTTGAGAAGATAACTGACACTAAGGCAGAAAAGACAAATTAGCAACACTAGGAGAATCTAAGGTAGTGGGGGAAATTTGGGAAGATAACTCAGGCAAAAAAGATAAATTAGCAATACTAGGAGAATCAAAGGTTTTCATTGGGTGAGACAAATGAGTGAATTCACTGAACTACATTTAAAACAATGACCCCACCATTATTCTGACGGTATGTGGTCACTTGCGGTTAATTGCACTACCAACCATACAAACTTGTTCGTCATAAACTGCCTATGTGTGTGGATGTATGCATGTGTATTTTTGATGCACACACTAATATATAGATAAAAAATGTTATAGAAAAGATAAATAAAACTGAAAATAACTTACTTTAATACTTCGGTAGTCACCCAACCACCTTCATCAGAGAACAAGGATTAACTCAAATAATTACTTTTATGAATCTACAAATTATTATTTTATTTACCTTTTCTAAAAACAATGTTTTATCAATGTATATGCACGTGCATCGAACATATATATATATATATATATATATATATATATATATATATATATATATATATACATACATATATAAATATACACACACAAGTGATTATAATGGGAATGGCTATGGATAAAAATTTTAAAATTTCATATATTATTTTTAGATCACGCATAATACATGCTCATGCTCTGCCATTTGGAAAGAGTTCCTTCTCTATAATATAAAAAAACTACATGGCCACATGCCTCCTTGCCCATAATAGCACTCGGATGCCACTGGTACGTTTGGTCTCAGGTTTTATCATAAAGGTCGAAATTTTTGCAGCATGTTCCGAGCGATAGGTACCGACTCCTTCTCTGCCCAGTTGCCATTATATTTGGTGAAACATTTCCAATTTCAACGATCGCATTAAGTTAACTTTTAAATTAAATCACACATTTTGAAGAAGCATTTTCCACGACACTGTCGATGATGTCATCCGCAGTAGCCACGATAAGATTCCCAAGGATAACACTACAGGGTGCACACGAATTCACCAAATACTTGCCTTAAAGCGCCGTAATACAATGAGTTTCGTAAGAGACCACCGGTTACCTCCTCCATCTGCACCCTTGAAAACCCACCCGACCGATAAAGCCTATTGTTCGACGTCGTCATGTCCCCCGTCCGTTGGAAATACTCATCTCGTGATGAAATTTCTCTGCTTTCCGGCACATCACCTCTTCGTTCCCGGAGCCTTAATTACTGACCCAAAAATTTCTCCTCGCAATATCAGACCGCTGCTGGCCCCGTAATCTCCTTTCTTCCTCGACCATCTTTTCACTCGCGCGCGCCCTCCTCCCAATCCAAAACCCTAATCCCACTCTCTATGTATAAAGTCTCAAATTTCTCTCCATAGCGAAGGGACTATCTCTTTTCCCCCTGATTCTCTTATGCCCTCTAAGAGTGAACCTTGACCCGTTTCTTTCCTTGTTCCTCCGAAAACCGTTCTCCTCACCGCCTTTCTCTAATGTCAGGCCCAAAACCGCTTAATATTTACCACACATATTTTTCAATGGCGGAAAGAGATTATCAGATGTTCGTTAAGTGATTTCACCCCGTCTTCATTCATATGGCTATTCTGCAACCACTTTATAGGCGGTTAGAAGTGTGTTATCAAAATATACGCAGTGTACCCATCGAGTCTAGTTTCCATGGTGATACGATAAGCGTAGATGATAGGGTAAACTTCGATATATTAAAAAAGGTTACGCCTTGACAATGGCAAAAGTTGCCGAGATCATGGTGAGTTAATTTTTAAAATACAGTATGTAATTTTAAAGGACATTTCTTCAGAACATTTTGTCGTTTGATCATATCTTGTGTTATTTACAGTGACTCGAAAATTTTGTTTCAGCGAAAAACTGTAGCTAAATCGTGAACATATGATGCTTTTTGACGACCTTCGACGAGAATTATCCAGACAGTAGTGCATCTATCAACTTACTTCCACTTTTGGCGATGAAGCCCCATTCTTTTCCTCTGTGAAACGGTGGTTAAACGAATTCTATCATGGCCGGCAGTCGTCACGAGGGTCGTCCAAAATCAGTTGCTGTGCCAGAAAACATTGATACTGTGCAATAACTAGTAAAGGAAGATCATCATATGACTTATCGTGAGATTGAACCATCCTTGGGGATTAGTATCATGAGCATCAATAAGATATCCCATGTACATTTAGCTGTGAAAAAAATTTGTTCGGTTGGACCCCGGATAATTTGACAAAAGCTCAAAAAGATGATCGTGTCAATTGGTGCAAAGAAATGCTCAACAAATACAATCGGGTTCATTCAAACCTGTGTAACATCTACACAGGTGACGAATCTTGGATCTATGAGTATAAACCCGATACAAAAGAGCAATCTACTGTATGGGTCTCTAAAGACAAGCCAAATCCAACAAAAGTGATTAGTGCGCCAGGCACAACGAAGCAAATGATCGCCTGTTTCTTCGGAATAACTGGACATGTGACAACCGTATCGTTAGAGCAACGTAGAACCGTGAATTCTGAATGGTACGAGACCATTTTTTTTGTCAGAATTGCTTGGTGAAATACGGAAAAAGAAGCGGCAAGGATGGATCATTCTTTATCATGACAATACAAGCTCTCACAGATCGGCTGAAACAAATACCTATTTGACTGGTCAAAACGTCGAATTGATGGGTTATCCTCCGCACAGCCCTGATTTAGTACCAAATGACTTCTTTTTATCCCCGTTTATCAAGAAAAAATGCTCAGCGTTTTTCGGTGCCTGAAGAAGCAGATGATGCATTCAAAAACCATGTTTTGGAGGTACGATACCTCACTCGGAGGGGAAAAAGTGTAACAGAATTAGTACGAGCGCATGCAAAAGTGTATTGATTATCATGGAGAATACTTAGAAAAACAATAAAGCCATTTTCAATAATAAATTGTGGTCTTTTCATTATTAGGCTGAAAATATAAATAGCAACCCTCGTATCTAGCGAATAGGGGAGGGAGGGCTTACATATTCCTCGCCGAAAAAATTCAAACCGCAACCTTGGAAAACTCATCCATACCCCCTTCCGCCACACCGCGCTAAACCTAAGTAGGCACATCAATAACAAAAGGAACTACCCAAGGGCTTGTCAGCAGGGGCTCATATCTTACTTTGTGTTCGTCGTGAAAATTTCTAAGGTCTAAAATCGATAACTGTTATAGGCCCACTGCCATGCCGATACATATTTGCCTATTGTGTATGTATTTACAAATTAATACAACTTTTAGAAATCGCATGTAACAGATGAAAAATATATCATACACAAAAACGTATCTTAAATATTTGTCTCATATTAACTCCTTCTCCTTGAAATGTTATCGTTTATTGGTGTGCCTGGTATACGTAATCGGATTTGGGGGATTTGGTGTTCTTATTTCAGTCATGTTAAATGTTTTTTTCGCGATGGATTTCCTTTATAAATATATCGAAAATTGATTAAAATCATAGATCTTAATACATATTATTTAAAAATAAACCTATTTACCTATTACCTAGGCCCCTATCCGTATTTGTCCCCTTTACATGTTGATAGATACATAATGTACACAAATTATCACACTGGAAATCAGAAATAAGCTCGTTAATGCATGCTGAAAATAGCATAAAACACGATGGTATGCGTGTAGCTGGTAACACAATTTTTTTCCAACTTTTTTTGCTGCTGTATCATCATATCAGATTTGAATTCTGCCCGAAGAGGTTTTTTTTAACAAGATACACTTTAAACAGAAATGTCTACCAGAGACGCTCTCACAGAGGCATAACTAAGAGAATGAATGATCGACGTTCGGAACGTGTTTCTGTTTCTCTCGAGCAACAACTTGTTTGGAAAATTAAAATAATATTTTATAGATACCCTGTGGACAAGATTGACGAATCATTTCTCTTTACAGTATGGTACACCCTTTGTGAATTTCCCAGGTGTCAAAACATACAGGTTTCGTATCGCGCTTTAGTATCCAGGACCTGATATGTGAAATTAAGGGAATCCCAACACATTAACCCAGATTCTGGAATATTTCAAAGGGACGATCGATAATATGAACTCAAATTCCAGCTTCCGTATTCCCTAGCGAGAAGGGAAAGGAATTAGTGAAAGGGAAAGGACGGCTGGGGTGTGGGGGAGAGGGGCAAGACGACTGTGGGATCGGTATAGGAGGACCGGAGGGGAAAAGAGGGTTTGATGAGGAGATGGGGAAGGAGAATGGGGTGGGGTTTGCAATCCAGCATACTTGCGGTCACTCCTCTTCCGATCCCCGCATCCCTACCATCCACCAGCCAAGCCGCGATTACTCGTGTACAATCGAGGGTAACGGGAAAGGGGTGTATACGGGAGGGTGTGGGGTATTAGCGGAGAGGGATCTCATTCTAGAGGGGGGGGAGGAGTTGGAGGAGAAGGATGATGCGAATCTCACGGGAGGAAGAATGAGAGCGAAAGTAGGTGGGGGTGTAAAGCGGTAAGGGTTCCTCTATCATTCGGAGAGGGGAAAGGCCGGGTGAGTAGATGGGGAAGGGTGAATGAGGAGCCGGTTTAAGTCGATTCGGGACGTGGCGTCGGCGGCGGGTAGTCAGGCACTATTGAGACCGCTTCTTGTATTGACTTTGGAGGACCCCTCCTCGATTCATTAAGGCTCTCGCGTGGTTGGATGCAATCCGGAGGACTTTAAAAGGGGTGTGGGCAAAGGGGAGCCAGGGGGAGGAATCCAGGGGCTCGGGAGTGGAAAGAGTGAGCGTGAAGGGTAAAGGGGAAACGTTGAGGAAGGAAATAGTCGGAGGCCGAAGCGAACGGGAAGGCGGAGAAAAGAAATCACCTAAACAGAGAGAGAGAGCGTCTTAAATGGTTCCTCTGGATTAAAATGGCCCCAAAGGTCTAGTTTAAGCCTGAATTTTTGTTTTCGGAAAGTAAAAAAAATCTATCCTCCACGGCCGAATGGACGATCAAAGCCACCCATCAAAGAACCCCTTCCTTTGCGCAGGGATCAAGAGAAAGTGACCCGAAATCTGTTGCTGTAGAGATGAAAGTCTACGAAGTCATGGTTACAATCGGTCCGACGCTCTGAAAACTAACTAGCGTGTATAGCTCTCGTATACCTCTGACGTCGGACGAAGGCTATCTTTGGCTGAAATTAGTCTCAGCTTCGAGAAGCACTCCTTTTGAATAAGAGTTCGTGTTTTGTTTTTTTCGTCATTTGCCTGCCGGGAAGTACCAGTCGTTCCTGCCACAACTGATTGGAATAGTAAACTTCCGTTCTCCTATATTTCATGTACCTGAGTGTGACACCACCGGAAGCTCAAGTATCACGAAGACACAAGCCAGATTTAAAGAACTGGGTGAAATGCCACGAAGTTATATTTAAATGTATTAACTTATAATTTGTGCAAACGGAAGGGCGCAGAAGGTAGTGCATAGTACAACTTCTTAATCATCTTCCATATTCAATATGTGATTTTGAAAGTGATTAACATGCAGGAGCATTAGCTTTCAGAAGACTTTTATGCCGACAGACTGACTGAGAAACTGTTCCCGCCGGAAGTCTATAGTGATATTTCCATCGATAGACATCGTGTGAATGGATTCCATTGTCGAATTTCTGTATCGAGACGTATTACTCCACTCAATTCAATGACAGAAAACAGTTGACAACGGTAGATTTATTTTCGGTCTAAAAGTTTTGTAACAGACCATCAGGTCATTCATGACATGTAATTAAAGTGGGCACTCTCATAAATTAGTATTATTCCAGACTTTTACGTGGGGATTAGTTCTACATTATCTAGAGACTCCATAAAACATACGATCCTCTTGAAATGTTTTACAGAAGTCTACCAGCTTGCTGCAGAATTAGACAATTGGTGAAACTTCCTTTTAGGCATGGAGTTTCAAACTAGCTTGATTTTCATTCTTATATTTGTTTGGTGCCACTTCTAAGTATCTGTGCATCCGATTTTTACTGCATTTGAGTATCTATGCACCTGAGTATGTGAAAATATTCATTAAATTATACACAAACTCTCATTTGCAAAACCACGGCTACAGCGAACAAATTCTTGGGCTGAAGTTTTCTACTAATGCCAAGAACATTCTTGAGATATTTTTTATTTATTTATTTTATTTTAGAACATTATTCACATGCAGAAATAGCGCCCATTTACAGTGAATAATACACGTATAACAAAAACATGAAAGAGGACAAATTACAATAACAGCGTAATAATAAACAACGAGAACCCAACTTGGACAGGGGAAATATTTAATTTGTTGACAGGAGGGATAAAGCTTGGGTGGTGAAATTGTTACATGATAAATGAAAAGGTTAGACAGTGTAAGGGAGTGAATTTAGAAGGGAGGAGAGGCGAAATAATAGTGAGCGCTTAGTAAGAGATGTCCTAGTAATAGGCAACATTTGTTTTATCTCGTATTAAAGCAGTGGATAGAGGGCATATACGTATATCTTTAGCATGGTCCCTATGATTAAACATCAAGCGTATTACAACCCAAATCCCCACCACTATAATGGGCATTCAAACACATTTGGTCTTGAAACCCCTTTGTCTCGATTTATTGTTTTCTCTTGTCTTCTACAACAGATATATTGACTCTTTCTTTGAATTATCACGCGTTATGCTCAGCATGAAGTTTCTAACGTGATGATCTTGAAGTAATTTCTTTCCCATGAGAAAAAAATCCAAACTTAAACGTTTCCAAGCTTTTTAACGCAATTAAATATTCAAGATATCAACTAAATAATTCATTTATGATCCAGCAGTAATTGTACCTTAGAATGTCTCATCTTACAGTTTCATACTGTAGATATTTCTAAACATACATCGTGTAAAGAATTATTTTAGCGCTTTATATAAATTATTTACATTAAGATTCATAGTCATGATATGTACACAGGGATAAATTTAAGTTCAAGGATATTCTCTCAAAAAGTTATTAAAACGCAAGTCAATTGACAGGCTTCGGTTTAAAGAAACTCTTTTAATAGTTCATCTCGCTCAATGAAAAACCGATGATAAGGCATCAAAGCAAAATTGAAAGTCACGGAGCACATGCACACTTCATAATTAAAACATATCATTTTGCAAAAGAGCACACACCCCCGTTGTTTCCACGAGCAAGCCCCGGACGTGAGCAGGAAAGATTAGTCGGGAACACATGGTCCGCGGACGTTTCCAGGAATCCCCCTCGTCCGACAGAATGCTAAAGTCTGCAAGGAAATGAGGAAACGCAAGTGGAGGAAACGAGTTTTAACGATGCGTTATGTAGGAGATGAAAGATTTCAACGTGTGCGGGAGGGGGGGCAGCAAAGGAGGGGGCGAAGACGGTGGGGAAGGGGTGATGCCTCGCGACCCTGAGGGAAAGGACGGCGGCACGACGGGGGGGAGAGGGCAGAGGAGAAAGCGAGAAAGGAGGACTTTCAAGCGAGGGGGACATGCGCCACCTGCGTAATGGAGCCGAAAGGGCGAAAGATTCCCCACTCCGAGAAGGGAAGGATGACACGACGAAGGGAAAATAGAGAAAATTTTATTCCGAGGTACGTATATCCAGCTACGTGCTGAATTTCCAATAGTCTCGCTCGTCGGCGCCAGCTTAACTCACCAATAGTCCTCAAACTTCCCGATACCTTGCTCCAACCAGCATTACACTCATTATAGTCAAGTTATAATACTTGCGTCACGCTTAAATACCATTTTAAGTTTTATGACGCGAAACTAAAATATATTAGTGTACGTATGATCTCATTTTGTTTAAGCATGGCTCTGAGAATTTCAATCATACTTATTTCCCAGGGCATAATGTTTAATTTGCTGATTAAGTTATTAAGTCACTATCATCGCAAATTACAATGGTGCACGATGACTAATACAGCCAAAAATGAAGGACATATTTTTGTTGGTTCTGGTTCAGAATGAGATAAATAGCATTATAACGAGTTAATTCTCACATGGTATTTGATATTTTCTCTTCAACTCGGTGTAATAGGTATCTGAATAGTTCCTGGGATCAATTGTCAATTGTCACAAATAATCAATCAATTATCATTGTTAATGAAGATTCTCAAAATGGATTCCAGTATCCTCCTTGCATGGTTATCAGCTGATGGCAAGCCTTATTGTATTGGACAGCAATTTGCAATTTTTGAGTAATTCGGAAGGGAGAACAACTTTTGTTCACGAAAAAATGTTTTGTCGTTGCGATTTGCAATTTGGGCAAACGTGAAGGAAAAACAGAGCACGATTTCTTGTCGATGGTGGTCGAAGGAAACGATAGCGGGCACTTCTCGGGCAAGATCCTGAGTGACGAAGCATGAGAACGCCATCGCGAACTGATATGTTCACTGTCGGTGGGATGAGAAGCAAAAAAAAAGAAGGGAAGGAGCTGCTTGATTCCAAAAGGGTGAACTTCGAAGACTGCCAACAACGGCTGACAAAAGAAGAGAGCTAAGGAGGGGGGGGGATGTTCTTGGAGAGGAAATCAGGGAAACAGCGAGAGCGTCGGGTGGAGAGTGAGTGACGGGAGAAGTGAGAGAGGGAAGAGGAACCATCACTTTGGGGAGATAGAGGTGGAAGGAGAGGGCGACGGAGGTGCACTCCCTCACTCTCTTTCCCACTTACTTTTCCATTTGATCTCAAATTACTCCTCATCCACGCATACTTTCGGAAGGAAATGCACCATTTTCACAAACATAATTGATTTGGCAGTGCTCCATTCAGACTTGTTTTTCAATTATGAAGAAAAGAGGCGTCGGACCTTGACGTGAAAAGTCGTGAAACGTGAAACTAACTCGAAATGTTTCGTGGTACTTCTAACATCATTCCGACAAAGATTTCCGTAGCGACAGACTATTTCGCCTATTTATAATTCCGCGGGTCACATTTATTTTTACCTGACGAACAATCAAAGCGGTGCTCAGTCTTGGGGGATATTTGGTGGGAAGCGGTAACCTTTTCCAGCAGCATTAATATCCACGCCGGCATCCAAAGCATTTAAGTGAATGACAAGAGATATTCAATGATGATGAGGCCTAGTTTTTTGTCCTTTATATGCACAAAACTGCCAGAGATATGATAAATAACTTGAAAATAAATCACTAATAATGCCGCTAAATTAAACAATGTCGAAGAAAAAGAATGCTAACGTCTCAATAAGCAAAACCCCTGATAACAAAGTGCACTGCAATATAAAATATATGCCACGATTGGATACAAAACTGCATATTTCCTACGCTAAAACCATATGAATCGATATTCAATACCGTATTTTATTATTATGTCCTCAATCGAAGTTCGTCAGTGATTTTCGGTGAGCGTGAAAGCAGACAAATTTGTGCAGAAAAATAATATTCTGAAATGACGATCAAATTAACAATATATTTCACTTTGACCAATAATTTAATTTTTATTGGCAAGTTACTACTCCCATCGCTAAGGTTTTATGGATTTAGCTTTGCTTCCGACGAATTTTAAGAGAATTTCGGCGATGTAGGACATTTTTGATTTTACAGGAATTCGGCAAGATTAAGTAGTCCCCCAAGAGATGAATTTTCCTCCCTGAGGACACAAAGAGTTGGAATAAAACTCTTTTATACCAAATCCGTTAATGACCAAATTTTCTGGGCTACAAGCAATATAAAAACCCATGAATTCGCGACACACTAGAGACTTCCCTACGGGACATCAGCACAGCGGCTGGGAGAGGTCTGCAATAGGTTTCTGTGACGGAATGACTTCAAGTTTGTCGTAAGAACACCATCAATCAGTAGTGATGTCGAACCCTGCGTCCTCAATGCTGCATCAGATTAGCCGCCCTGAAATCGAGAAATTTAGCTTATCCTCCACACATTTTACCCCTACATTTTTCTTCCTTTTCAAATGTCTCCTCGCTCCTATAATTTGGTACACACAAATATTTTCCACTACCCAAGGTTTCCCAATAGAGTCTGACAGAATTTCTACAAGAAAAGATTTTTAGGCCGCACACAAGGTCCTAAACAGTTGACTTGCAGTCTGAGCGATGTCTACGGCATTTGGAGTGGGAGCAGACAGTAGACAGGTTTGGAAGAATAAAATATTCCGGCTGTCAACGAAGGAACGAATGGGCAAACGTCCATGTGGTAAAATAACTGGTAACATTCTAAAGACTCTTGGGAATAATTAAAATTCTGGGAAAGCATCATATTTGACAAAAAGCACACTGAATCTTTTACGTGGAGTTCTATCCGATTGCCTGTACAAAATAAATTGAACGTGCACACCTGTCTAAACGGTATTAATGGAAGTTGATTGTCAATGGGTGAAGAACTGAGCCTCTTGGTTTTCGGCGTTCTCTTTAAAACGCGTAATCGAATACAAGATAGAAACTCTTAACACTTCAACGGTAGCAGTAGACAGACTAGCGGTTGATGTTACGTATTCAATCCACCCAATCACTACACTGTTCTCATAAACCTTGACAGACATAAACGTTAAACCCCATACTACATATTACATTAAGTCGTTCCTTGAGTTAGCGGCAACTCAACCTATACCTACACTTGGATCTGTGAATCTCGGTCGAACCTGGAAAACGAACAGACAAAAAATAAACGTTTAGGAACAAAATTGGACATCTCCGAATCTGAATTTTAAAGAGTGTTATCAAGTCAATACTTTGACACTGCTGCATTTAAAAAATGAAAATTTTAATTTCCTGCATGTTTCAGCCTGTATTTAAAAGTAAAATTACATAGACCATTGATATTGATCACATGAGTCGAAATTCACTATTTACATGAAGTTTCTAAGTGTTATTTACAGAAAAAATTAGATTAGATTGTATCACTTTCGCGGAAGCCTTTAAAATTGCAAGCCACGTATTTACGAGTGGCCTGTGAGAAAAATTACTAGGAGAATGGTTTTTTAATAACCGCGAAGTTAAAAACCTCTTGCAAGGTGACATTCGTACACACAAACCACAAGTTACGAGATAGTCGCATTTTAGTGGAAATATCTCGAACCTTAAGAGGATAAGAATTCCGAATCACTTATAAATTTTCCGTAAAAGAGTTGTCCATAAAATTAATATCTTATTGACGCATATGAACCGATGAATTAGATTTCAATTACCAGATTTCACCGACTTCACGAAAATTATTTTACTTGGGAAATGATCCTAAAAGAAGCTACTTAGGTACGTTATTGAATCGCCTAAAAAACAGGAAAACGGAATTTCGGAAGCGTTGTGAATACACAAAGTTCAAAACGCTCGAGAGTCGGTCAGCTCTTTAAATAAGCCCTAATAAGGCTGATCTTGCAATGAAATATATCTTTCTGATAGCATGACCTGCATACGTGCACCACTTGATTAGCTTAGTGCTGTTATGAACGGCGCCCTTACGTCCGGCCCTTACGTGGCCTCCTGTGTGTGTACACAAAGCGTTAAATAGATTTAGAAAGGTTCAGACGGGGAGGGCCTGGGAGGAATGTGCTGAAGTGCTGAAAAGAGAAACGAGGAAACGAAAGGCAAAAAGATTTCGATTGCTGGTGAGTGTTCGCGCGTGTGAGAGAGTAAGAGTTTGGAGGATGGGTTGGGTGAGGGAAGTTAGCGGGTGGGCGGTGGGGAGGGGGACGCGGTTCAATTGAGAGAAGAAGTTGGGAGCTGGAAAAGAGAATGGCTTCGATCGGAGAGGATAAGGAGAAAGGAAAAAGAATAAATTCCCTTAGCCAGGCTGAGAACGATAAGGCGCCCCTGTAAACGATGGACGCCAATGTTTTGTGTGCTCAACTGTGAAAACCGAAAATGCTACGGTGCATCGAAGATGAGCGGTTAAAAAATATACATATGTATGTAAATATATGAATATATATACATATATACGAGTATATACAGACACAAACAAACATACATATGTATATTATATATGTATTATGTAATTCATAATAAAATTAATAATAAAAATACATATAATGTAATTATTATTCTATATAACTCATTAAAATAATGTATTGTAGATGGACTCACTGTGGTGTCGAATTTCAGGTCGTGTTTTGTTAGGAGAGGCAGGAATATGTATCGATGTTGCACGTTTACGTAGGCTGTCCAAAACCTAACTAAACCGGTAGAATACCAATTATATGGATATACACGAGTATATATGTATATATATATATATAGTAGGTGTATATGTGTATATATATATATATATATATATATATATATATATATATATATATATGTATATAGATGATGCGGAAGTACTCACGAGAGCAATATAACTTTTGGACGGCACAATAGAACACAGAATAAAACAGATAACACGTAAAAGGACACTCACACTGTAGATGATTTAAGCTTTCGGCCTACTCCGAGGCCTTCTTCAGGTCTGACCTGAAGAAGGCCTCGGAGTAGGCCGAAAGCTTAAATCATCTACAGTGTGAGTGTCCTTTTACGTGTTATCTGTTTTATTCTGTGTTCTATTGTGCCGTCCTAAAGTTATATATATATATATATATATATATATATATATATATATATATATATATATATATATATATATATATATGAGTGTGTGTGTATATACGAGGCGTGTTCACAAAGTAAGGCCCGTTTGGTCACAGGAAAAAATATACTCGTATGAAACACATTTTATTGGCACTTTTAGTTAGCTACAAACCTACTTCACTTATTTACATAATCGCCGTTCACTTCTAAGCATTTTTCGTACCGCTGCACCAGCTTCTAGCTGTAGCTTCTTTAACCCCTCTGCATAGAAACTCGCCGCCTGAGGGTTGAACCAATCGACAACACCATTCTTGAGTTCCTCTTCGGTTTCGAAGCGTTGTCCACCGAACCACTGTTTCAAGTGCAAGAAGAGGAAGTAGTCGCTGGGTGTAAGGCCAGGACTGCACGGTGGGTGGTTTAAAGAGTTCCCAACGACCCAAAAACTCTCGTCCACTGGACATTCTTTGCTCTTTGTGGTGGTCGGTGAGCATTTTCGGTACCCACCTTGCACGCAATGTGTGGTATCCGAGGTTTTCCGTAACAATATTGTAGACAGTAGTGCGTCCAAGTTGAAGAAATTGTTCAGCCAGGCCATTAATTGTCAATCGACGATCACATCGCAGTTTTTGTTCCACTTGCGAAACAATTTCATCGGTCAGAATACTGGGCCTACCACTTCGCTCTTCGTCATGGACATTTGTTCGTCCATTTTTAAAATCACAGCACCATTGTCTAACCTTTCCTTCACTCATAACTGTAGGTTTATAAACTAGGCATAATTCCCGATGAATTTCAGCAGCCGACAATCCTTTTGCATGCAAGAATCGTATGACAGAACGCACTTCACAGCTGGCGGGATGAACGATTGTCGCGGACATTGTTGTTTGCATGCACGGACAAGCAAACGCCTTCTGAAACAAAACAAATGCTGCTATAGCTTCTCAATGAATCAGTAGATGGCGCTGCAGGAGCAAAACTGTGTTCTGAAGCGCCAATATTTAAATATAAGCAAACGGTACTTACTTTAAGAATACGCCTCGTGTGTGTGTGTGTATATATATATATATATATATGCATATATGCATATGTATATGCATATATGTATGAAATATAAGCATATGTGCATATATACGAATATATATACATATACATATATATATATATATATATATATATATATGCACATATGCTTATATTTCATACATACATGCATATACATTTATTTCTTTATTTATAAACACTTTCATAAACGGTAGGTCAAAAAAGTCAGTGGTAGCTACAAGATAAAACCTACCCGAAGGAATGGTAGAATTATTTTAATTTCTTATGAAAATTAATATTGAATTACATTTTTTAAGCCGGAATAATGATCATAAAATAAAACGTTTCTTAATTTCAAAATTTACGCGTAATTTTTAGGAAGAAAATACTATATTTTAGGTATCTTCTGAAGATGGTTTAACGTAGCATGACTACATTGATTTTCCGTACAAAAGTGCTTACTGCAGCAATCGATGTTTTGCTCGAATGACCAACCGCACTTGAATTTAGTGTTATGCTCGGATATTTAGATAAAAAAACAGGCATAAAGGCCTATTTTCACTGCTTAGTCAGTGAATATATCAGTGATTTTAGGTATTCTTAAATAATCCGAGATTCTCTCCAGGTCTTTCACTTCGTAATCTCATTTCAAGATGTCAATACTTCAAGAATAGATATGGTGATCATACTGAAGTATAAATTCTAGCAGTTCCCACCTAACTACCAACCTTTGCTCTTTAGTGTTCAGGAATTTAGGGACTGAACAAAGTAAAGCGTTGAGTCTGTGTCTTGAATATCAAAAGTTAAAAAAATGAAAACTATGTAGCAATATTCTTATCACCCACAATTCATGTACCGCCGTAAAGCTAAAGTAATTTGCACGATGTCAGTGATATTTCCAGCAAATTCTCTTTCTGTTCCGGTTAGATTTGCAATATACGTATGAGTAGTACATATATTTCAAGGGAAATAGGCAACACTGGGCAATTTGGAAGCGACGAAAGCCATTGTTCCTTTTGCATTAAGATGTCTGCCGTGAAATGGTGGTGTTTACGCATATATTGGCCATCACGGCGTTTTTTTTCGCCAGTAACTTACAAACGAGGACAGCGTAATCAAATGAAAGGACCTATCAAAAGGGTCGTTACTAAATATTTTGCCTTACTTTCCTCTCTTACTGCGGTGAAAGCAAACGATCAGAGGGCGAGGAGTCGACGCTCTCTGACGTGCCAAGCGATTTGCTTTTGCGAGCCTTAAGCCCGCCATCAGTCCCCCCCCCCCAATTCCCCCGCCAGGGGGGCGACGGGCGAAAGGGGACGGGAGAAGGAGATTCGCGAAGAAATTTTCGCAGTAAATCGGTCGCAACGACCGAACCGCCTCCCACCGCCAAACGTCGAAATAACGCCATTTCCTGAACGCATTTCGCACAATCGAGCAAAGAATAGACGATAGAGGGAGGGCTTTGAGAGCGCTAAGAGGGAATGAATGGGGGAGAGAGAAGACAAGACGGATAGATACGGAAGAGGATGTAATAGAATGACGCTGAGGACGAACGAACTAAAGAGACGAGATGAAGGACGATCCGGAGGGGGTGAGAGGTCGGGGGGAGGGGGTGAGACGAGGAAGGGGGGGGGTGTTACGTTCAAGACGGCTTTCCATCTCTTTATCGGAGTCATGAGACCCATTCTTCAAGGCGTTATGACCCGTCGCCTTGCATCGGAAACGCTCTCGCCGCACAATGGCCGATGGATAATAGGCATCACTGTATGCCACCAAACGGATGGGACGTCGTCCCATCGAAAGGAAAAGGAAGCAGCAGTAGCAAATGTGGCGGCTTTGTGGTTGTGACATGGCTGCAGAGACCATTTCTGCCAGCTATTTAGTACATGTGGGTAATTACGGTAAAGTAGTGGGAGTGGGGAGGAGATGGGGGAGCTACGTTAGCCTAAAAGGAAGATGTCACGGGGGTCCGATTTTTTTCTCCCAGTTTTCCCTCCTCAGCGTTAAAATAGGGGCCTTTATTTGCTTCGGAATCGAACATTGATCCTCTGGATGGAAAGTCAAGACCCACACTAACGGATTGAAAGGGAAGGCAGACAGAGCCGTCTGGAAAATTTGTTTCCAAGCCGGTATATTTTTCTCTTTATGATTTCCATTCTTTCTATTTTTCCTAAATAATGATTTTTTTTAGACCCCTGTCACTCCTTTGTGACGGAATTACAGGCATTTGTGATGATTCCAATTGCTCAAAAGGTATAAAGTGGTATAAAGATAAATGAATAATGCCATTTAGTTACATAGAGTTTCATTGTCATCGCCCATTCCAAGAGATTTAGTTCACCAGTATAAAAAATTGTTAATAGTATAAAAAAACAAACATCGACACCTTCCACAGCCATAATCAAAGTGGGAACACTTGGGTCGAAAGTAAAAAAAATCTAAAACTGTTCTCTGTGCAAGAAAACTCGGGAACCGTCTGCTTCAAGTTCATCAAGTTGGCGTTCCACTTTGATGGTAGAAGAAACAGCTATGTACTATGTTTGCGTTTCATAGGCTTTTATTTTTCTATCATCCACTCGGAAAAGAAATAGACGAGGTGTTCTCGTATTGGTGTAAATCCGCATAAGTAGTAAAATATTCACAGAAATAACCCACAGTTGATCTATTCCGAGCATAACTGATTTACGCACTGCCGTGCAAGAACTCGTGAAGAAAATAACGACTCCCTGCGAAAATTAATACATTTCCAAAATAATGAACGAAGTGGGGTAAAAAAGGCTTTCATGGTAGGTTTATTGTTTTATTTCCCATACTTAGTTTAGCTTAACCTTTTTTTAAGTCCTTCATTTACCTATCACTTAGAAAGAGCTCTCATCAGAAATCCTTGCAATAGCACCCACCTAATACATTCACTTAAAATCGTCTGACTTTAGTTGCACTGAGCAGTCACGTCGCCAACCGAACACAATATATAAGTTAGAATCAATTTTTGGTGCTGTGTCTTTGTGGAATATACTCATGACGATTGAAAACGCTCTTTGTAATTTTTCGCATTATTTCTTGAGTGTATATTTAATTAACTCGACGTCAGTGGTATGCATTTATTGATATGTAAAACTGCAATTTTGTAACTGCTTTCCTATTTGCCCTGCTGACAGGAAGTTTAAAATTCGGACTTCTAAATCTTTTAACGTTCTCAAAAACATGGTCATAATTCTACGAATGCTCAACTTTTGATGGTAGAAAAGCGGATTCTTTAAAACGGTATGAGGCTTTTAACCATGATTTGAATGCTTAAAAACAGCCCTTGAGATTAAATTATTTCGTCAACTCATCTCCGCTATTTAATCCTACGTTCTTCCCTTCCCCTTAACTTAAAAATGAAGCCTGAGGGTTGACCTTCGTTTTACCCCCTTAAAAAAGTTTCGTTTTGACCTTCTTTTTACCTTTTTATGCCTTATCCACGCATTATAATATCTGAAGTTTAAAGGAATAAACTCAAATGTTACAGGTCATATTAAAGTGTAATCCTTCTAAAAATTATTTTTGTACATTGAGCCAAAATCAACTTATTATGTTTTAGTGAATGCAACAGGGAAAGGAAGGATTTATCTCACGGAATATCGTAGTCATTTATTTATTGTCAGTAGTTAGGTGTTCCGATATGGGTTTCATTCCAAATATAAGTACGGTTTCACTACGAATTATAAGAATTCAATTATACAATAAAACTATTAGTCAAAAACAGTAGCATCACAACGTATGCAAACAATTAGTCAAAGAATAGTAGAATATTAATGTTTTGCATAAACTAAACATTACAATACTACTATTTGCTCGTTTAAGGTGCTACAATTTTGCAGGCGCAAAACATTGTGATGCTACTCATGCGTATGCATGTGTATTTATCCTATTTAATTTTTAAATAATTTGGCTAAAAATATTTCTCTTACCATCGTAAAATTCAACCATTATAAAATACATACTCGCGAATTTGATTCTATTCAAAGCAACTATTCAGAAAATGAGTCAAGTACTGTTCAATATGGGAAGGCCAAGAATCAGCTTGTACATTTAGTGTCAAAAAAAATAAATACTCATTACCGTGCCCAGTGAAAGCGAATGTTAAGTGTCCATTTACGAAAGGTTTGATTTTCTTAAAATGCAGCTACCTATTCTAAGGCATTCCGGAAGAAATTTTTAAGAACGTTTGAAGAAAATAAATGTTTTATGTAATTGGAAGAGAAGTAATCGGCAGGGAAACAAAAAGTAATAGACGAAAGAGAGCATAAAATCATAAAATGGGGCCGGCATATTTTCCAGCAAACGTCCCTAGGGTGTCATTCGAATTGGCACCACTCGAGACGATTTTCCTATTCGATATTTTTGGTTAGTACCCACTGCAGAAACCAATTCACACAAAGCCCTGGGCGCGGTGGGTAATTTCATCACTGAGGGACATCGACAACAGCGCGCGACCGGTTGACTTTGTGTAATGCTAAAAGACGATTGTCTTCCCATTTTAAGTGCATGCGACGATATCACACGATGCCATTACAGTACCTCAACAGTTTCCACGTTATGGGGCACGGAGAGCATAAAAGTGATCGAAAAATGTAATTCGTCGAGGGACGGATCCTTAACGCGTGCGAATGAAAGACAAAACGCAATTCTGTATTCAGGAGTCATCCATGAAATAAAATTAAAAGTTCCCTAAGCGAGGCGAATTCCAGACCGAAAGGTTCGTCGATGCTGACACTCCTCTCTTACGACTACAAATGTCATTGGGTCTATTGGTCTAAATATTTAGGCTATTTCGTCTCAAAATTCGTAAACTAGTAATTTTTACGAGAACACAAAAATTCTTAAACTTATTTTCAGGATGGAACGATCACTGCATTTTCATTTGCTCATGAACGTAGGAAAATCAAGAGGGGTCAAAGAAAGTTCACGTTCGATCTCGTGGGTTTTAACGGAGTATTATCCCGTTTTTTTGCGTCAAAAATTCGCGAATGATTACAGCGAAAACAATCCAGAGCAGAACATCCTTATGGAATCGTGTTAAAAACTAGTAGGGGAGAAAAGCTCCTTAATAAGTACATGTCAAAGTCCACAAAATATTCGGGACATATATGTAAATTGCGGATGGTTAGAGGGAATTAATATGCGAACAAATTTGTCCCTTCTTCTGCAATTGTTAATGCTTTGGGAGATATAAACTCAACTAATTTGGCCCTGAAAGTCGATTTTATTCGGTAGAAATATCTTGCCAGATAATAAAACTAGCTCAGTTTACGTTTTTTTATGCTATACGCAAAAACTATAAAAAATTTGGTCCTATTTATTTTGACATCGGAGTATTTGTTACCTTATTAATTGACGAAGTGAAGCATTTTTATTCAAGCTTTTTATTTAAAAAATATCCTAAATAAATTTTTAAAGTCTTGCGGAAGTTTAAAATTTTTGGAATGACATAAAAATGAACTATGCATACCCTCTTCCCGGGGAAGTAGGAAAACATATTCGGAATCCAATTCACAATTTATAGGAGCATGGAAATTATATCTGATGATTAACCCTCCAGGTCATCAACTGCTGGGACGAAGGAGATAGATGGTCATTGCAGGTGGTACATCAACCCATAAAGTCACCAGTACTAATATTTACAACAATGAACATACGAGGTCATTTTTTTTCTCTAATTTCTACAATGACCCGGTTTTCACGTGCACGCCGGCCAGTCCCGAGGTCGCGGTTAGGGTTTCTTCCACCTCTGGCACGTACGATAATGGATTTTCATGTGTTGAGACTGCGGTACCGTAACTCGACTACTCTATCTTTTTTTTACTCCTCTTTCAAAGAGTCCCCGCGCGAAAAGTGGAGAGAAAAAGGTGGGCGGACCGACGCACGACTCGTTCACGTCTGCGCCCTCCTCCGTGATGGGAGTCCCTCGTTGAGACGTGATCCATCTTCCCCACGTCTTGCGCCGTATCCTCATCCCACTCCACCTCCATCCATTCCCCTACCCCAACCCACCACAAACCACCCCTCAGGTGGTACGCCACGACGACGAACGAGAATCGGTCGAAGGGTGCGCGAATTGAAAAATACATCTACTCCAGGATTTTCGCGATGGAGAGCGATGGCTTAGTGGCCTCACTCGAGGGCACTGATGGGTTAGGGTGGGGTGTGGGGGTAGGGGGGGGAGTGGAGGAGGGGAGAGCAGACAAATGGGCGCGGTCGGGACCCCTGGGGACGATGGAGGACGGAGGGGGAGGGGATTGAGCAGGTTCGGCGGCATCGGGGAGGTGGTCGGCGGATGATGAACAAAAGGGGGACGACCCCGGGAGGGTTGGAGGTAGGGACGACGAGCGTGTCGATTTTCCTGAGCTTTTTATCTTCGGTCTGGAGAGCGGTGTTCCGCCGGGGACCGATAACGTCCTTCGGCATCAAAAGCCCGTGAAGTTAAGTCGGTATTGATAACGGCAATGAAATCTGTCTTCCGCGACTTCCGCACGAAATAAAAAGGCCTCCCCAACGTGCACTCGGCCGGAGGGAATTGATGACCGGGGAAAATATATTGAATCGGCTTACTTTGGTATGTTCAATTTAGGAGTGGTTGCAGTAATATTGCGTGTTCATGGTGTTCCAAAGGTTGAGAGGTCATATATGAATGACATCTAAATTCTTTAAAAAATTTTACTGACAAAACGAGGCACCACTCCGATGAGGGTGATGCATTGAGAACGGTAAACCAATGCCCGAGTTTCAGGATCGTCGGGCCTGTCAATTTAGGATTTTCCGGCAAACACATTACCCAACGGATTAACCAGATAACCACCTTTTTAGGATTGTTTTTTGTTTTTATTTCGACAACACTACAATGCATCGCATATGAAAATTCGGAAAAGAGAATTGAGACCCAAGAACCATATCCGGAGAATGCCACGTGCCCGTACTTATGGGGTTACCTGACACTCACCGGACGTCCCGACGCAACTGATGACCGGGTCCCAGGGCAGATACGTATGCATAAAAAAGCTAATTTAAAATGAGAAATGTGGAATTTATCGTTGTGCGGTCTGGACACGTGAGATGAAAGGAATGAGGATGCCTCATTCCAGATGACGGCTTAGTGGAGGATGGAAAAATGTGAGTTATGAGCTAAAAAGCATATGAGGAAGTATTTTATTTCGATCGAGCGGAAGGTATGTGAATTGTAAAGGCGAAATAAAAATAAAATATGAACGGGACTGAGAACATGATATAAATCATGTAGAGTGATGAAAGGGAAAATATTTCGTCAGTTAAAAATTAATGGGTAATATGGTGGGAAACGAGAGTCAAATACGTCAGGTGACATGAAAGAAAGTATTACAGTAAATTTATGAATTTTGTCCGAATTTTAATATAACAGTGACTTGGAAGATAAATAAAATTATTGGTATTTAATAGTAATTGGAAATATTTTGGAAATCTTAAGGATAGAAAATGTAAAATTATATATGGCCGCATGAAATTCAGTATTAACACAGAATGGGTTCACAAAGTACCCAATTCCAAATAAACTACCCGCAAAGACAAATTATCAGCATACGTAAATGATTCAACATGAACTGCAGTCACGGATATAATGAAATTTCTAAGTCTCACCCACTTAATGATTTATTATTACCCTTTGCTTACATACGTTTATTGTATGATTATATATATTACTTTTATACTTAAATCTTTACTAAGTAAGTGAATTTAACTAAATTTATTCATTATATCCATTATGGTTAACTACCGCAAAATAAATCCTGATATTGTATCATCCGTTAAGACGAACTGCAGTGTTTAAGTCATTACCTTTCCAGAATTGAGCAGAATTCAAATAAAATATATGTATAATTACGTTGATACAGGTACACAGAAAAGTATCTACTTTATTTAGGTTTTAAGTGTGTAACTTCAATTTTATGATTCCAATTTTCCATCAATTAAGCACCGAATCGACCAACGTCAATTGCAATGCTTTATCGAAGTTCGAAGGATTGCGTGTCCACTGATGATGGTTATCCGTAAATGAAAATCTTCTCGCTTCATTTATCACTCAAGATGATAGTACAAATGCTCTTTAAACGAGAATCAATCAATAATAACTACCCGGGCTTTAGGTTTGATCACCTTTTTATTGAGTATAAAATTTCGAACACCATTAATTAATTTTTGACGATCAAGCGATCGTTAATCATCGAGAGCATTTTGGATTCAGACCTACGTCACGCGATGAAAAAAAATGTTACTAAATCATGACTGCTAGATAACTGACGGGTAATGCCACACGTCTCCACTCTCCTCTTCATTATGCACCACTTCAGACGCATCTTGTATCGCAGCGTTATTGCCCCTCATCGTAGTTTTCTAAATTTGAGAGATAAAAGGGTGGAAATTGAGGACGAGGCGTGACTGCGAAAATTCAGAAGTGACAGGTAGGAGGAAAACGGCGACGGCATACGGAAAGGAAGGAGCTTATAAATCTACATAAGGCCCTGAAAACCAGCTCAGGGATGCAAGGGGGGGGGGAGTGTTAGGTCACAATTCTAATTCTACGGAGGGAGAAAGGGAAGGGCTTCAGGGAGATAGAATGGAAAACGCCACAGAAGCAATGCGAACTAAACAGAGATGAATCACCATCTCGACGAGCGGCGAGAGATGTGGGGGATATAAATACCTACAGATACGTCGGAATATTCCGACTTTGAACAACGAAAGCAGATCGTCGATTCCGGTTGAAGAACTTTCTATTTGTGGTTCTAGTATGCATGCAATTCAAAACAATTGGCCAGAGAAAACTTGTTTGTAATTATGAAGCCGAACCGACGTGATTTCAGCCATAAATTATGATTAATTTTCTCGTTTATTGACTAGTGATGGTTCCTTCATTATCAAATTATCGTCAAAAATTTTAGAAAAACAATAGGACCAATATACTTGTATACCAGGGTAACGTGAAAATTAGCCTTATAGTTAACCAAGAAGCGTACTTCAGGATTATACCTAAGTGCATTAGATATTATTAGAATGACTACCACATTTCAGTAACGCTCTATTTCGGCAGAGACAGTTATATTAGTATATTTAATATATTTTTAAATTTTTTTCTATACTCAAAAAGCATGTACGTGGGTGGTCTAAATAGTCTTCGATCTCAATTTTAGAAAAAATGTCTTGTATCTTTGTTAGGTTGGACACTTTTCAGACCACCCTTGTATTAGGAACAATGAACTGATAAGTCTCTACCAAGTAAATGGCTATTTACATGTTTCGACTATCGGTAATAATCCGAATTTTTCGAGAAATGACTGCGCTTCACAAGAAAGGCTCAATTGAATAAATTAATTCATACAAAGTATAAGAAGCTGAGAATATTTCTTGCCATTATTACATTTGTGACCAAAGTTTTTCTGCCCGGCGCGATGAATTTAAACCTCGTGTGCAGTATGATTGGCAGAAGAGAAACAGTAAAAATGAAAAAATATACCTCCCACAAATTACGAGTTGACGGGGACTTCGTTTTGTTTTGTAAACTTTAATACTTCGAATCAAATTCTGAAGATGAAGGAAAAAAGTCGTATCAACGAATATACAAATATATGGCTTTTCGAGGGAATATTTTATGCGCAAACTTTTTTCCTATAATCAGCACGCGAATACTACCCTCATCACCCGCCTCGGGCAACAAAACGACATTTATTCACGAATGAGAGGAAGGAGGGGAATGTTAAACTCAAACGGTAGGAAACCAAATCAGGGTGGCGCACATAAAATCGCGGGTGAGTTTCATTCCGGCGTCGACGGAACGACACGGAGAATCCAAAGCAGGAGCGCGTTGAATCACGATTACTGCAGCTCCCCTTCCATATTCGTACCGAAAAGTTACGCGCGGAAAACAGCCGAAGCACCTAGGCTGCGGTGTGGAACGCGACCAACATCCGTTCCGTCCAGGCGTCTCGCGTGGACGCCGAAGACGGCATCCACCGCAGCCAACACTCCGAGGGGATCTCCATGGATCTTCCTCTCATCTTTCAGCACACCACGTGGACCACCCGACCTTCGCGGCGTCTCCCGTCTCCTTTTCTTCTCCTTGCAACAAGGGCGAGGGCGTGGAACCGCCTACTATTCCTATTCCGGTCTCGCATCTCACGAAGAAGAAAGAGGGGAAAGAGAGAGAGAGTGGGAGAATGTGGGAGGGAGGGCGAGAGATCGTGTTAGGAAGGGTCTTTTCGAGAGATTGGTTTGTTTATGGAGAGGAAAGGGGGAGGTGGACTTTCCCTCCCGCCCGACTATGAAGGGAAGGGGGAGGGCAAAATGGAGTCAGGCAGGGACCTGGAGGCAGGGTAGAGAGCCTGACTGAAGGGGTCGACGCGAACTACATGAAGATTCTGTTGGAGATGGGTGAGTTGCAATAGGGTGTCGGGAGAGACGCGATAAAAGGTGTGAGGAATATTGAAGAGAGTCGGAGGGAGCGGAAGTGGTTTGAGAGAGATTGAGAAAAAGCGAGAAAGGGAGAGGTTAGGGGGAAAGTTAGAGTGACGAGGATTGCGATAAAAGAGAAGGAAATGGGTTGAAGGAAGAGAAGGATAGACGCAGTGAGCATACGGTGAAAAGAGAATGAGAATCGGGAGAGGAAGGATTGATTGAGTTGAAGAAAACACATGTGGAACTCGCCACCGCTACGTGGAATATGAATATAATGGGGAAGGTAGAGAGCCTTGTCGTTGAAATATTATGTTCCCGAAGGAGTCACTCGGTAGCTATATTTCTCCCACATCGCTTTGCCCTGACAAGGCGACACGGTGGTATTGGAAAAAGGAAAGACAAGTTCTTGGTTTCAGAACCAATATTTTTGCCTGACATGGTCTCCGAGAGGCGTGACCCAAGAGTTGACAAGATGTTAGGGAATATTTCTATGCATCCCTATTTTTCGTTTCTGTATGTTATTTTTTAAAGAAAGTACCAATCCGAAAAAAAATCAAAATCGAATTACCTCATAATTTACAATTTTCGAATTTTTCCATGGAGGTTGTTAATATCCATATAAAAAATCGTATGATACATAAAATATGGAATATTTGGGACATATTTCCTGCGAAAAAGTAGGATTGTTCTTTTCCAGTCGATCAGGATATATTATATTGGAGCTATATTATGCTCAATATTGAACTATATAATACTGAATTTTATGCACACACACTCGGGATGCTCCAGAAGGCAAATAAAGTTCAAACAAGAGAGGATGAAGAATTGTCGAACGTTTCGGGGACAGCCGAAGGGAGGTTCCTCAGCGGAAGACTCAGTGCAAGTCTAGCCGTCCTTAAAATACAGATATACATGTGTGTATGCCTGCATGTACTTAATGAACGATTGAAACTGTACGTACCCCAATCCGTGTTTCCTTTTAAAAAATTGACTTGTAGACCTCCCCTTGACAAGTTACTTTCATTATAAGGTACTGAACGTTAATCTCAATTTTAGTGAGTCAATAAGTTGATTTTAAGATAAATTTTAGAATAATTAAGTGTATTTTAAAATCTCCAGCAAACTGATTAATATTAACGCAGAGAATACGGAATCCAAAGCAGAATTAATAAAACATTTGGAAAATAAAATTTCCGAATATGAGTAAATGTATCGAATGTACAAAATGCACCTACCCATCCAAAGGAAAAAATATATTCCGTCATTATTTGAGAAATATTCCAGGTAGAGAAAAATTCCATTCCAATTTGAAATATATTAGAGATAAATTCCATTATATGAATGAAGTTTATGTCACCAAGAAGTAGTGAACACATATATACGTGTGACCATAGCAGAAATATCTTTAATAAGTAAATTATCCCAACAACCCCAGAGTTGAAACAAAAACTCCGTGTGTCGATGCTACTATTGGTTTGTTTCGGAGGAAAACGTAAACTTCATGAACTGAAGGCGCAAAAATAGAATTTACATTAAAAATCCTTTTCGTGAGAAGAAGCACTAGAGACGGTAGAAAATGATTTTTGACACAATGGGCAGAGTACAATCTTCCTAGTGTAGCATGATCACTGAGACCATAATTATTTAAAGATTAATATTAAAGTTCGAAATTTAATAGAACATTCATTTTCTTTAGGATGGAATAGGATTATATATATATATATATATATATATATATATATATATATATATCGATGATGCGGAAGTACTCACGAGAGCAATATAACTTTTGGACGGCACAATAGAACACAGAATAAAACAGATAACACGTAAAAGGACACTCACACTAGATGATTTAAGCTTTCGGCCTACTCCGAGGCCTTCTTCAGTCTGACCTGAAGAAGGCCTCGGAGTAGGCCGAAAGCTTAAATCATCTACAGTGTGAGTGTCCTTTTACGTGTTATCTGTTTTATTCTGTGTTCTATTGTGCCGTCCAAAAGTTATACATATATATATATAAATCAGTATTTACAGAGAAAAACCTCCCATTCTCACTCAACATATTTCGTTTTTTAATCACATAGCAACCTTGCATTATCTGGAGTTATTACTTGAGCCGTGATATACAGTTTTAAACCTTTTATTAAACTTTAAGGGTGAGGTTTGGATTCAATTTTTTACGCTCTCTGACTTTGAAATATGAACTTTGACTTGAGATGAGATTAGGTGTATTGACTTTTTACGCTAGTGCCTTTTGCAAAGTTACCTTTCTCTCGTTAGAGATTAAACATCTATGTGATCGTCATTAGAAAAAAATCCATAACATAACACAGCCTCCATTTATTATTCATAATAATTTTTTGCATGATTGTTTCCACTTAAATATTCTTTGGTTAATGATACTTATTAAAAATATCACCGGAAAGTTCAAAGCAACGACTCGAAAGATAAGTTTCATGGAGTAATTTTAACCAACGTATAAGATAAGGTATTTTCCCAGCTTTATTTAAAGATGATAGTTTAACCATGATAAGTCGTCTTGATAATGGATTGAGTCAAAAGAAAAACGTTTAAAATTATCGTTATTTTTTATTAAATTACTTTTAAAAAATTATCCTGAAACTACGCATGTTTCTGAGGCAGCTGTTTAAGAAGTTGCTTCGGTAACTCAAGTATGTACCATTTCGATAAAATTTCATGCATTTTTAGTCCAAAGTGAACTTTATATCAGCCGAAATGTCATAGTTTAAAATATTTGCGCCTCGAACCGGTACAAAATAATCTTTAGGTCACATTTTACAAAAAAATAAGAAACTAATATTTCTTTAAAACTGTCGGTTGACTCGATCCCTATTAATGTAATACGCATGGATGGGCATTACATTAATTTCATTTCTCATTATGAGTACATGGTCTAAGGTGACACATTCACTCTTGCAGTCACGATAGAACCTCCTAGAGAAAATTATGCACACCTACAAATACGGAATTTATACTCAATTTCACACGATATAATTCTGCGTACAAAAGCACCACTACGACCCACTGGGGATTATTTAAAAAAATAACGCCTCTTGCTTACGATAGTAAATTTCACCGAGACATTACGCGTCAGCCGGAATGACAAGTAAAAAACTAATGGTAAATGATGCACTCACATTAGCCTGGTTTACTTCTGCCGTGCGTGGTTCACCACTTCATGGATCTCGTGTTGCACAGAAGAGACGAGCTAAGGCGGAGTGCAGTGATCTTTCGAATCGTATCACACTGTGACTCTGACCAAAGCTTAGTTAACGGGGGAATTGCGTGACGCTTCGTTTCGCCGTGCTAATCCCACAGCGACAGAAAGAGTGCCTAGATACCACTAATGGTTAAATTCCATTGTCTCGCTGGTATATCGTTTGTTTAATGAGCCCAACTTTTACTCCCTTTTCCATTTAGACGTGTTTGCGTGGGGAAAAAATGAGAACTTCGCATGCTAATCTCTCAGCGGATGAGGACAACAGAAAAGAAAAGGGGATAGAATTTTTGCTCTTCGTAACTGGGATAACACGAGATCACTTAACATATCCATCCCTAACATGCCATTAACCCTCTGCATTGTGAGCATTTCTTCTCTTTAAATGACCCCTATTCAAGCGTAAGATGATCGCTCCCGCAGGCACCATATGGATCCACTAGAGACTTACACCGTCCGTAGAAAATTATCCTACGGAACAAAAATCTTTTAAAGATGAAGTTCTGTGTCTATAAAATCTCCCTAAAATAGAGTTTATATTCTAGCCTACTTCATGCAAATAATTTTTTACTCACTTTAAGATAATACGGATTGCAAGAAAACATTCTTTGGAACAAATAAGCACCCCGTCTAAGTCTGCCATCAATTTCTTCCTCTGTATATCCCGAGTTCTTGACTTTTCTCCTTTGTCCATGATCTGAAGAAAGAACCAGAGGAAAACCAGAGTTTTATGGGAAAAGCAAGCATGGCGGATAAACGCAACTTTACGTCCCTCGAGGTCTGGGGATTCCAATGGAGAATACTTCCTTAGGGTTTGTAATCTTACGTAAGCTTTTCTCGATTTAGCCACTTAAAGCTGTCTGAGCTCCCTCAGCTCAAGTTCACTGGAAGGTGAAAGGGAAAGCGTTTTCTTATTCTTCACGATGTCCTTTATGACCCACCGAGTTTTCATTACCACTATTTTTGATTAGGAGTACCTGGCTTTGAGCCACGGGGACCATTAAAGCTCGACGTCACGTCCTATCATGCCTTAAGCTAATGAAAAACCTGATTCTAGCATTGATACGAGGGAAAATGAAATTTAAAAATAATTGAGTTTCTACGCTTAACTGAAGCATTGTCTGTGCATTCTTTTTTTGGCACAAAATTCTTTTTGTTACTTTTAAACTGAACATACGCTATCCATACTAAAATACTTTGCACATTTTCACAGACATAAGCCTGTGGAAAGGTACAAAAGCTTTTAGTATGGATTATAAATACTTGTACTTCTACGAAGTGAAGCCTGAAACAGTAGAATATGAACATACGTTGTTCACTTCCCTCATTTTACTCAATACGTATGCATCAAAAAGTACCGTAATGGGCTAAATGAAGGGTCGTCGGGATCCATCAATTTCATCGTTCACTCGAGTGATGGAGTAGTCGCTCTTCGACGATCAAGGAAAAGAAAGTTTCCTTCCTCAATGCCTCAGGGACAAGAAGTGAATGAATTCCCTCCGTTATCACTAATTAACCCCTCCAAAATTATTGAAATAACAGTATGATGTATATGGTATAATTTTGCACATTCTATCCAACGATCTCGCTTGTGGCTTTCAGCGGTGATAGGAAAAATACTTGCACTTTTATCAAGGAATAGTCTCGACACTCACCAATACACTCAATTTATTTATTCTTTCACATGAGTATTATAGAATCCAATTTTTTTCGCGCAAAAGGCGACACAACACGGTCTAATTTAATTATTCTCTACGATAAGGCAATTTAAAATTTACAGTCAAAAAGAAACATTCACATTTCGAAAAATTGGAGGAACACTGTACTATCATGTACAAAACACTTTCTAGAGACTTAGAAGGATTTCAATTAAGTTACGCACATGTTCCTTCCTATCGCTCAGCTGTATAAATAAGAGTGAATAAAGAAACATCTCAGCATCATAGCTTAGTATCGATATTCAAGTCTTTATCAAGTGAATGTCAGTGATGAATGATTTCGATATAATTAGTTTGCCAAATTTCAAGCTTTCACGGCGATAACGCACGTTGTTGCAGTTAAAGAGCTTCCAGCTAGAGGAGAATATCCGCCAGTCTTCTTCTTTTCTCGGTGACATAGTATAATCGATTTTCCCCTGGCGGTAACATTGGTGCAGGAGAAAGAAAAAAATGGAGAGAAACGAAAGAGAATTGATGGATTATGTTTCAGGCCGGTCACGTCGCTGTTGGACATAGCCATTGTTGAAGGGAAATCTCCCTGGGAGAAGAGGAACGGAGGAAGGAGGAGCAAGAGGCCTCGGCTTCCTTCCGCATCTACACACGTGCCATTGATTCGGTTGAATTGATTCATGGGCTCCCAAGCCATATTGGCCGAGGCCATCCGATTCGAAGAGAGGGTCTCCCGCCGGCACGGAAGGGAAAGAAAAAGAAAATCCTGTTATTGAATTGCGGTGGTAGAAGGAATACAAAACCCCATAGCGGTAATAAGATTCCACCGAGAGAATCAGTGACTCTTAAATGAAGGAGCATAATCATGGTCATTGATTCACAGTGGATTAATCTTTAAATAAAGCTAAAACTTTTATCAAGGTCCCAGTTTTAATCTACTGAAAATTAACCAGACTGGAGAGATATTAAAAGGTGTTTTCTCTGCGAAAAACTCTTAATTTTTATCTATTTAAAAAACTTAACGAAAAAAATGTCATTCGCAACTCTTTACCTTGGCATGGTAAACTGTAAATAATCCATTTCCAAACCGTGTGCAAATTTAATAAATAACAATTAAAACCGAAAACTATTCCCGAGCTATCTGCGAAAGTAAAATAGCATGTATATTTAGCGCAATTAGATTTATGACAAGACAAATTAAAAGGGTTTAAAACGTGCGTAAACAGCAGAAAGGAAGGCAGATCAAACACCATGTAATAAATTGATTTCTAAGGGGAAAAAATGAAAGGCTTGAGGACTATTCCTTAGAAAAGTCACTCAATAAAAAGAATAGCATTACTTTTCCTAATCATGCTATCAGTCCTCGTACAACGTACATGTGTATTTAGGAATTTAAGATTCAGCACATTTTTAGAAACTCGTTTTCTTAGTGGCGCGTCTTTCTATGCTATAGTTAATCATGATATCACCATCAGCTGTGATTTTGCGTTTCAGATGGAATTTTCGTTTCTCCAATTTTTCCATTTTAAAGAACCGATGAACATAATTAAATGTACAAAGTTTAAATCTTGAGTTATCCCATGGTAAATCGCATCTAATAGAATAACCATCATACCATCAAACCATCATAATCGTTGGAATCACTAGATTCTCACTTATGAAGCGAAATATGATTTTTTTTAATTAAACGAAAACTTACGAGGAAACAGTGAAAACTTTTTATTCTGTTAATCACGCATCAAAACTTTTATCTTATACTTCTGCTGTTAAATAAACGCAGGTCATATTGATGGGAATTCCAAGCATGAGGAAGTTTCCTCGTATTGTAAGTTAGGTCGTCATTCACGGTAGCCAAACGCCCTCACAGAATTCCGATGTGCAAACGGTGAAAACACTTGAAGTGTCACAGGAAAGGATTTTATTCCAGCAAGCGATTAGCGGTCCAAAATATGCTTTCAACAAATATCTCAGTAGGTGTTTAATCCTTTCCATGAAAACTTTGAGCACCGCCGAGCGAATTTGGTATTTTTTCATTCTTTATTTTTCACATGCTAGCGGTTTGCCATGAATAGGTCGTTACTTTTAAGCCCTTGGTCCCCGGTTGTTGCATAATGGAGGAAATGTTTTATTTCGGTCGTTATCGTTAATTTGAATGAAGATTGTCGTTGAATATAAAAGCCAAATACCTACATTTTTATCTTCTCCGAGGAAATTTGGTCTTTAAGAGGGGTAGTCCCTAATGAAGAGAGAGGTTTCAGCGTGCATTATTTTAAGTAATTATCCAGCATTATCACCGAGCGAGGATTCTGGGATTGTTCTCTCAAGAGTCGCCCAAATTACTCTCCCGTCTCACTATCCGTCAGCCCCTTTAATTATTTCATAGATTAAATAAAATAAATTTAATAAATTAAATTAAGTAATTGTATGCCTTCCTCTATAATTTTCTCTCATCAAGTTCATTCCATTTAGGTAATCAGCAAATGAGCATGTCTCAGAATGAGCAAATATAGTATCTTTTTTCTTATTGTTTGTCCTCTCCCGACTTCATAAACCCTTCTTTACGTGTCACCTATTGAGCGTGTTTTGTTTGCGCCTTTCATCTGTAACGTAATACTTCAATCACTGGCAACCCTCATTTCTCCTTTTAACCTACCCTATATGCTTATCTATATCCTGATAAATGTAAACTTGAACATTGCTGGTGCATTATTTGCAGTTATCATCAATCTTAGACAGATAGGTGATGATTGTTACAGCCAACGTGACAGGCGAGGTTAAATGAACATCAAAAGAGGAGTAATGGAATTAGGTTGGAAAAATATGAAGATATTTTATATTCAGCCTTGTAATATATAGTTTTTCTACCACTTAGTTATCATCTTAAAAGCGAGGACGTATTATTATTATCAAATGAACAAATAGAAAGAAATTCAACCGGTAAGAGGCCAGAAAACAACTGTTTCGAGGAAAAATTCACAATGGATTGACTCCGAAAGATTCGTGAATCCCAATGGTAATATTATAAAAGATGCATTCCATCAAACTGTGGGCTTACTTAACATCAATCCTATTTGAAATCAACGCCCTACTTAACCACTCTGCTGTAAAAACTAAATGCTTAACATATTTTCGGAGGTATAAACAGGAAAAGGGGTACAGATCGCGTGGAACTTTGTGTAGTTGCGGGGCCACGAGTGAAAAGCCTGGAGGAAATAAGACATTCAGATGTTCTGTACAGACTTAACCCCACGAGATGAGGTCGCTCTCCTTGAGGGAAACGAATATTTGAATACATAAATTCCCCAAAAATGCAGTGATTAATGCTATACTTATCAGATTTACTCTTCTTCTTCATTACTCGCGCTCCAAATTGACCAAGCAGATTAGCAGACTTTAGTTAGAAATACCGTGCCCACTCAAATATGGATCGCTGAATTCTATCCTAACCCCTTCCAACAAGGCAGTCACAGGCGAACGATGAATATTCCGCCTTCCAACATTTTTCCCTCGCGTCAGAAGTTTTTTTTGTTTTGCCACATGCACTACGAACCATCATTCCGAACCAAAAATTCTTCTGTCAGTAAAAAAGACATTTTCAGTCTGATGCAAAAACAACTACGCATATCGCTCTTTCTGCCTGGTCAACTCTCCTGTTGTGACACTTCTATAGGGTGAACGAGAAAAACACCCAAATGTGAGGGAAACACTAAGCTGGTGGCACACGATTTGAGTGCACAAAAAAATTTCGAGCGCATTTCCCAAATTAAGAAATCCTTACACAGAATATAAGGCAGTTCTGGATTGAAATATTTTCCGCACTTCGTAAAATGTTCCGACCGAGCATTACGCCCCAAGCCTTCACTATGGTCAGAGGATTCAATGAGCCAATAGTAAGTGGCATTTGCCTTTCATTTTTATGGAATCTAAGATAGATAATTAAAATGTATGCATTGTCTTGGAAGCATGACCACTATTGAAATCAGTGGGGAATTCACCAGGTCCTTCTCTCCTAGCAGCAGACGAAAATGCAAGAACATTTGAAGAAGAAAAAACTCTCGGTTCAGATGTCGCATTTCATTCTCATTGCATTCCTTGCATGCCTCCCGTACGTTAGACCGCGTTAATAACGTAATTAATTACCTTTGTACAGTTGTAACAAGAGTGAAGGAACTCAAGGAAATGATTGCTTCTTAATGGGAACAATTAAAAGTTTAATATTAAACTTCGCGCGTGCATTACTAGTTGCTTGACTCTTCTCCCCATTCTATAATAGTATCATATAATATATCCCAGGCTGTATAAGCAAATTAATTGGCATTTAATACAGTTCCAAAACGTTCCATGAACGTTTGTCAAATAATTTGGTGTCGTTAGCCGACCAAAGATTCCATTTTAAAAATTGTATTGCAGGCAATTTTTTCCTATCGCGAATGTAACTTTTCTGGAGGAGTTTAAAAACGAAATAGTTGGATAAGAAATCAAAAATAAATTTGAAACGGCCAGTCAGCATCTCGCTTAAACCTCGTTGAATTAGACGAAAAGATGTGTTACTTAAGTAAAACTAGTATCTCCTGTAGACGTATACGAAACTATGAAAACGAAAAACTTTTCGATGATTTAAGTCTCCTAGCTTGAGTACTTGAGAGTCTGTTCGAGTATTATCATTTACTCGGAAATACAAAGAGAAAATCCTGTTTTTTTATGTCTAGGTATTCACTTCATATTTTTGCCATTTCAAGTATTTCCTCTTTGCGTGTAATCCGAAACAAACAAGTTCTTAAGATACATTTATTTCTACTCACTATCATTCCTTGTAAAAAGGAATCCGTGATAAAATGTAAGCAAATGAATCACTCAGGCTTAACAAGTCTAAGCTTATCTAATCTAAAACTTCAAATAGGGAGTTGATTATGGAGTTAAGCACGCGATATAAATTATTTTCCTTTCAGAAACCCCACGCAGCTGTAGAATCATATTCATGTATCTCAGGGGTAGTTCTAGTTCCACACGAAAAATAGCATTTATTTCAACTCGCGGCAACATTTCCATAAACCCTTTGTCACCCACTAATAATGGAGCAATGTGAAAACGTCAATTGACGGAAATATATCTCAATTAAGTCCACTTAAATTTTTACGCAACGGCTTCTGTGCTCTTCGCGTTCTCCCATCTCCTCTGATATACAATTCTTCTACGTTAGTGCCGCCATCATAAACATGTCAAGAAATAGAAGTCAACTGAATCCACCACTTATCCAAAGAATCCGTCAACTCAGATATAGCGTACATTTTTTGCAAAAGGAAACTCAAGACGCAAAAAAGAAGCATATTAAATTTGCAATTAGACATAGAATTAGGCTTCAAAAAACAGCAAACGGAGTCCCAAGGATCCGTGGCATGCCAAAGTCACGCACGTATGAAGTCAATTCTCCATTTCTCTCGAAGGGAGCCCTTATCGGTAGACAGCAATGATTTTGCAGACTCACATGATTGCACATACACTAAAAAATGTCCAGATAAATTTAAAGTTATAAAATAATCATAAATAGGCATATAAATCAAGGCGCTCAGTTCTAAATATATGAATTTGCAGCGAGAAAGGTGGGCATTATTAATGAATGGAAAAAAATGCTGCTTCGAGTATATGAAAATCGATACAACTGGTCAGCAAACGATGAAATCATTTTCCCATCCATCCGCAAAGAAATAGCATAAGAAACACTTTTAAAATACTAGTAAAATTCGCACGTGAGAAATATTTTGATGTTATTGTCATACGAAAGGGCCCCATTGTAATGAAATTATATTCCCTAACATTTTTCCATCCAATTTTCCTAGTTACCGGCTTTAAGGATTAACTCCCCACTGTATAGGCACACTGGCTTATGGGTTCCTCTACTGCCACATTCCCCCCCCCCACAGCTCTGATTTTCAAACCTGAAACACGCACACGGTAACATTTGCTTAGAAGGATTTTTGGGAGCCTTTATCGGACCCAGACACATTTTCTCGGGTGAAAATTTAGGTCTTTCTCCACCAGCCATTCGATTTCCATTCGCCGGCAAACGCGTATGTTTAAGAGGAAGTCAATTGCCTTCCCTCGTCCATTCAAAAAGCCCCTGATTCCCACTCTCCCTCCCCCCCGCCCAAAAAAAACTCTGGAGATAAAGTGCCGTATCTCATTGCCTTTGAGGGGGGCGGGAGGTGAGAAGGGGAACGGCGGTGGGAGGGGGAGATGGGGAGAAGTAAAGCCCCCACCGCCCCATGGGGTGGTTTGGAGTTGGGGTGGGGTGTGTGCGCGGTGCTCGGTGAATTCCTCCATTCGCCCTCCCTCTCGCGCACAAATCCTCCTCCTTGGACTCTTAACAATGCCTGCTACTGGAGCTCCCACCCTGCCTTGAACAACAAGGTTCAATCCAACTCATCCTCCTCCCCCCCACCCCCACACACACACACTCACACATACGCAATCCAGAAGCCAGGCTCCTCCTCCTCACTGGGTACGAGATACCTCGAGCGTCTTTAACGTCCTCACCAGCCTCTTCTCATTGCTACCGCAGCCATTTCGCCCGGTTTCTTAAACCCGTCGAATGGGAAGGGTGGCCCGACCGAGACTCAAGCTTCCCCCGTCACCGGGCTTAATTACATCCCCTTTAGCTGACTACTGAGAATCTCGCTCTCCCTACCTTTCTCCATTGAGAGAAAGAGAGAGAGATTACGTATCTCCGGAGTCTGGCTCCACGAGGCAGAACCATCCCGGGCGGCCTTAACGTTGTTGTCTCAAAAAACTATGACTTCGAAGGAAGCGATGTTTACATCCCTCGCGCCTGAAATCCTTTGTCCTGAAAGGAGTTGGGTTGGATGCCATATTGTTGCGGTCGCATAAATGTCTTTTTATCAGCTGTCGTTTCCGCGTTATGCAATATACCACGAGGAGTTGCACTGGTAACCAGGATAGTCCAGGATACGTGCCACGATCTAAGAGTTTGTCAAGTAGACCTGGGAATCAGTTAAACGTTGACAGCCCTTGTATCAAATAACGGCTGAACATCTATAGTAATTGGCCATTGAAACTATTATATATCTCCGTGGATTAAAATGAAATTTAAAAAAACAACAGTCACACAAGGCATTAAAATCTAGGGCGCAAGGGTCAGAAAAATATAGGTCAAAATATGGAAATAAAAAAACCTTGATTATATAAGTTAAGCATTCATAATTACCCGCCTAAAGTTTATTCAGACACAGTAAAACGTCCAGCCTTAAAGTCGTATTGAACAGTAACATAGACCGAGAGTAGTTTTAGGGAAAAGAAACGAGGAGATTTAATTATTTTGGTTGCGTTATGAGGAGAGAAATATACTACCTTTGCAATTATTCATGAAAGGAAAGGTACGAGAAAAAAAGACGAGTCGACGACGCACATACTTCCTTGCGTAACCCGAAAGAATTACTTGCATACAGAAAATGAGAAATATTCAGGGTTTGAGGCCCGAAAGATTATCTAAAATGCAATCAGAGTTGTCAATTACCGAACTTCTCGATGCGTGAAATCGTATCAATCTCTAAGGAGAACTCTCTAAAATGAAATTACAAATTCCAACCCGCATAAAACATAACTTATACTCGTTTATAATGTGTTGATAAAAAATATGTAACGTGCAACTGCATGAAAATAACGTTTTGAAAGTTACTACCCTATTACGTACTTTAAATCCAAAGAAAAACATAAAAGTCTGGAACGCGTAATCCATGCTCCAAGATGGACAAAGTAACAAGTGATGCATATCAATCTGGATGTGTGAAAGTACGTTACCACCGTATTGTTATGCCAAGTACGTACGTATTGTTATGCCAATACATTTCGAAGATTCAGATGACGTTGAGTGAGAATTAAATATAATTTATCTGGATCAATTAAATGGACATTTACACAGTTTAAATTTATTTAATCCGACCTAGGTTACAATGCATTGCATCACCCCTTAGTTCGCAATTGAGAAATTTAAATTGTGTAAAATGTATACATTTAATTTATTCAAATGACTGAAATGGAATCTCTTTCAAAGGCCTTTGCAGCGATTCCTCGATCGTTCCATATAGTATATGCGTATTGCGAGTTTCAATTACAGTATGCCAATTTTGGACAACGGAATTTGAAACAGTCAAATTAGGGTTGTTTGACGCCTTCATATTTGTTTACAATCGAAAGTAAACAAGACTCACGAGACAAATAACTGTTCATTTGTAATATGGATCATCAAAGAGGTGTATGTTTACATGAAAAATACAACTAGAACAGACGGTCAAGCACTCACCGAACCCTATAGAACAATATTTCGAAAAATTATCTTCATTCACACAGAAGAGAAAACCTACAACGGATGAACACCCTCAAATCAAGGAATTTTAAAATAAACATCCAAATTAATACGCTCGTATAAATTCATTAAAATTATATCTATGCGGAATCCTCAAAATATTATGAAACCGGATGGGGAGTTACAACAGAATTATGACACTTTGAACAACTAAGTGATTTTCCTTCATTGATTTGTTTCCAGTCATCAATCATCTCAATTGCATTCATGAATACACGCGGTGGACGATATCAGGATCGTTTTATTGAGAGAAAAAGTGGAAAACTAGATCATTTTAAGAAAACCGTTAAATCCCGGCTAAATAAACCACAACAAAAAGTAATTGATGATGTGGGCGATGATAAAAACTGTGAAATTCAAAATCGCTCAATAATTAAACAAATTCGGGAATGTTTCCAACTTTTAATTCAAATTACCCAGACCAGTTTCGATGCAATCAAGTCATCTTCAAGGGCTAAGATAATCAAAGGGGTTATTTATTTATAGCGGAACTTCTTATTTATAGCCTGGGAAGATTTGTCTAGGAGTGGGAAGGAGGGGAATGGTTAAAAATTTCAAAACAATTATAAATTCACAAAACCAAAAACATCAAAAGCCATCGAGTTAATTTGAATCAAAAGGTTGGAATATTACCAATTTTTTTATTTGGTAAGGGAGAGTTCTAAAACTTCGTCCCTAATGCCCTCGGGAGATGATCTTGGGACGATTGATTTATATACTGAATGTATACGAATTTAACATGAATTTCCAGCTACAAATAAATAAATTAATATATATATATATATATAGATAGCGGGTCGCGGTGGTCTAGCGGGTAGAGCGTTGGACTGCTGACCAGAGGGTCCCGGGTTCGATTCCCGGGCAAGGCACTTGCAGTGCTGCAGGGCACCTGCAGCTCTCACCCAAGCTAGTTGATTTTTCGGGTACCAGGTCTTCCTGGGAAACCATAACCGGCACAGGGAAAGGAACTGGCCCCCCTACCCTGATGTGTGAATATTCACACGCCCTCGGGCTTGGTGCATGGGTGAGCTACCTACCTACCAACTAGGATGACCTACTAAACTGACCTTCGGGTTGATTACTGTGTTTATGGGCATATAAACCATAAACACAGTAATCAACCCGACTATATATATATATATATATATATATATATATATATATATATATATATATATATATAGTCGGGTTCCATATATATATATGGAAGTACTCACGAGAGTAATATAACATTTGGACGGCACAATAGAACACAGAATAAAATAGATAACACGTAAAAGAACACTCACATTGTAGATTGTTTAAGCTGTGTGTTGTGTTCTTTTACGTGTTATCTATTTTATTCTGTGTTCTGTTGTGCCGTCTAAATATATATATATATATATATATATATATTATATATACATACATACATATAACGTAGATAATGATTAAATATGTGGAGACCTTAGTACATATCATCCCTCCCCCAAGCTTTTTTCAATAAAACATTTATCAAAAGGAGTGAAATCTTTCGTCTGGATATGGTTTTCCTTGAAATGTATTAAATATTAACTAGCGGCCAATGAAAGAAAAGCGTTATACATTGAGAATTACCTTGGATAATACTGCATGCATATCTACTATTCTTTGCTCCTGTGGTTTTGAAAAAATTAATGACTAAGGTGACTATTACCAAGATAAGAGGCGCATTCCAAGTGATTATTTCCCAATGCACACGCCACAAATCACGTTTGCATCACATACCGGAAATTATTTGACAATTTAAACGATGAAACGACGTAAATGCATCAGTAGATTCGAGCACATTGGTTCCCGGTTCAAACTGAATCACGGAAGCAATTTGATGCGTCATTGCTCTTCGCATCCTTCTCTTGGGCGCATATCTCTCATCCTTCCATTATACGAGAGCAAAAGTCCTTCATCTAATGATTCAGTTTTAAATAAAACGCATTTGATCTGAGTACTTCCGGGATCGTTCATTCCTCTAAAATTGGCAAACCGAACGCACATATTTCTATGGTAAACAAGGACTGGAAGAAAAGCTAGCACTCACAAATGCTTCCCAGATATGTGGCGATGCTCTTCCGAGGCAAGGTCTTGAAATTCTGCAGTCATGTGTAGTGAGGCACCGTTTAAATTTAATGAAACTAAACCCATCGCCTCAAAACCTTTTAAATTAACGCAAGATTAAATAAAAGTCATAGGATTCCAGCCCACGGGCGACGGATATTCTGCTTTCACATTCTATGCCAATCCAAACAGGCATAATTGACAACTAATTTAAAGCAAATTGCAAATTCCAACGGCAATATTTTGATACCTAAGTATCAAATTGATAAAAACAATTACGAATTGAAATCCGTCACTAACACATATGAATTTAATGTGGAATGTAATTAAACACTTCTATCAGATGAACAACATCGGAATTCATTCAGTAAATGATGAAAGTTAAGTCAAACGTTATAAAGGGAACACATAAAAGTGATGATTTTAGGACTCATATAACTGTGCAGACATTAATGTTGTCAAATTGAATAATTTAAAATTTCAACATTTACACTCTTTTGCTGGTGAAAAATTAATGTTATTTCAGTGAATAACGTCATTTTTAAATAATTAGGTTGACATTGTATTTGATAGTAGATGGAATTCGGTCCCGGGGGGGATCAAAATTCATCGAAATTTCCTGGGTGAAATTAGAAAATGAATTATTTGACTGGACTATATTTCATGTTGTTTTTCATTTTAAAATCAACGCGGGAACGAATTAAATTATCTCTGCAGTTTCAAGCAAAAACATTCAATCCGATCAAACAACACATTTCAGTGCAAAAAGTACATAAAATTATAGTTTTTAAAGTAGAGTATTCTTGCACAAAAAGTAACTACGAATAGAGAAGGGTGATGACTGTTAAAAGTGCCAATGATTTCTCTTTTGTCTCTTTGTTTTACAATATCAAGACCAAAAGGGACGCTATACGTACACTGTAATCAAAACAGTGTCTATTTCAACTACGTAAGCGATGGAAGATGCGGAACATTGGTACATAATTAACTTCCGTTATTATCCAGTGGCTCGGGGCGATGACCGAGCAGGTGATCGCGTTTAGGATGGCCAACAAAGGGGAACGAAAAATCAAGACCGAGACATCGAAGCTGGTCTGTGAGTGGACAGCAGGCCATTGTTGTCCAAGAATAGCGGATGTCGATTCATTCCCACCGGATGACCAGTCCGATGCTCCTCTAGGAGAAACCTCCCTGGAGCGTATCTGCTCCTCTGGCTCCTGCGGCCGTGGCTACGTGCTCCCTGAACCTCTCCCCCCCAAATCCCCTTCCTCTTCCACTCCTCAACCAACCCCTTTCCACGGGCATATCGGACCGGCGAGGGTTTTTGAAGCGGCCCTCCATTGCACTAGGAGAGAGGGAGGGAGGGAGGGAGAGAGAGAGAGAGAGATGGGGAGGCGTGTGTGAGATACAACAGAAATAGAATCTCGCGCAACAACCGTTCGGCCGGGGTTAGAGTAGCATGCGGGATAGGGTAGGGGGATCGACCGGAGCGGACCGGGTAGGAGAAGGGAAAATTGTAAAACTCGACCGGTAATAATAACTGGTATACTCTTTTTGGAGGACAAAGCGGAAGGAATAGGGATGACATAACGCCGAGCCCACCGACAGTCGGAAAAAAAACACAAAAAAAAAGTCCCGGAAAACAGGGAAGCGACGCGAAATTTGGTGAAATTATTGCGGTGAGGAGTCAACAGCGACGCTGTCGCCGCTGTTGGAACTAAATTAAGTTTGCCACCTAGAGCTTATGTGCATTTCGCCATACTTTTTTCCCCACTGTCGAGACCACTAGCAATATTACGTTATCGAAGCAGCTGTTGAAATTCTCACGTTTTGCCTACTCACATCGGGGAAGAAAATCTATTTCAATGGAAGATCTGAAAAAAAAATATTTTTCGGGTCTTCCCCATTCTTGTTAGATTTCAAAACTAACCAACATAGCCGATGGCAACACATTTTTTTGTTCAAACCGAAAATGATTATATCACCAATGAAAAGTAAGACATAAGTTCTGACTGAAGAGATTTAATCTACACTGACATATGGGGAACTTCCAACTATTTAAATGATTGATTACTGCTGTGCACCCACGCAGCCAACGATGTCCCTTTTGGATTATATACACAAAAATAGGTACATGATTACCACACCTATCAGTCATTGAGTGTCCTGATTGTGACTGCGAGGATTTCTTTAACGGTTTTACCAGTGGAAATTTCCTCGGATTAGAATGAAACCTATTTTTTTATTACGGATGTAAAATTCCAATTTACGTTTGATCTTCTTCCCGATACAATTCTTTATCACGATCAATTTCATTATCGGGAAGTATATAATATATAATAAAATCATACATCAATGAGAAGTACGAATTATCATACATTAATGAAAAGTAAAGCAAGACAAATAAATGGTCCCGAATCTGTTAGAGAGTTAACATTTAATGGTGATGCGTCTTTTCAGAAGAAAATTCAACGGAGCCAATACATTTATAATTGAGCAATTTTTTATTACTATCGTATTAAACATATAATTTAGAACATACCAATAATTAAGAGGATTATATTTGGGAGAGAGCTATGAAACGCGAACATATATAAACAATTCAAATACAACCGAAATAGGGCTCATTCAAAAGAGAAATAAGTGCCAAATCTTTTTCTACGTCAAAAGAAATAAAAAATGGAAGAATTGCAAAGATATGGTCCACGAGAGCGTTGGAAGAAATGCGTCTAAATGGGATTCGGGTTTTGTCGTCCAATGCATTTCAAATTGAACGTATACATTGATTTTTAAATCAATAACAAGATGGATTTTCACATTAAAATATGAACAAAATTTTTACGGAACAAATCTTAACTCTGTGTAAAAAGAAAGGTAAAACGGCTTATTATTTATTGAATTCTTCTTTTTACCTAAATTTTTTCAGAGGGTTTTATCGCACTTATATTTTATATAAGGTTCAGTAAACTGTTAAACAAATGCGAGTATTTTGCTTTGTTTGCAGGCAGGCATGCATGATATGATGACGGAGCATTCACCAAAGTTAATGAATGGCAAATCTGGCTGTTGCCTGTAGTCACTAATGGACTATGTGGCAGAAGAGGGAACAGATTTCAAAAGCGAGCTGAGAAAAATAAGTGGGAGAGATTCAGCAAGCAATCCTAAGTGTTTTGCGCAATGTGCCCTCTACGGAAAAAAAATTAGATTTTCTATCTTTGAGTCCATTTGAAAGGAATGTCCTTAACCAACATGAATCATGTGCTTAAAATTTGACTTACTCCTGAAGACTCCCATGCGTTTTTCCCGAACTCAACCACCGAAGTTCGACTCGAGTAATAATACTAGTGATAAACTAAATTGTTTAGAAAACATAAGAAAACGCCCTAATAGCAATGAGTACAATAGCGAAGAGTGACTTTTAAGACTTGAAGATAAGTTATAGGCCATTTGCAATTTAGGGAAACGAGATTGTATTTCTCCCTATTAAACTAATTAATATAAGAGCTAGGCCACTCAAATCCATCTAAATCGCAAGATACTGGTATAAAATTTAATCAGTAAAAATAAAAACATTTATTTTTTTTAAACTACTTTAATTTTCCCCAATGAAGGGAAATTTTCTGTGGGCAAATTTTTGGCACGAATCGGGACTGTCGAAATTAAAGCTTCACATACGGTCTCAGTTCAATTTTCAAATGTCATCTCGTCTCCCCGCCACAAGCTAGCAGCAATTCTTGGAACCACTGATATTATTCACGTGAAAACCAGTTAGAGCTTAAAACGTGATCCATCTCCAACATCCTGAACGATAATCGTCCGGGTAACTTGAAGAGTGGAAAGATTTGGCCTCTCTAAAAATTTATTTGCCAACGGTAATCAAATTCTTTATGCGCGAATGGATTGAAATAAAAGTATCCCCTACGTTTTTATGAATTTCGGGGAATATTATTAAATTATGTCCCTTCTTATATTCATACAAATTGTTTTTCTTTAATTTGGAAATATTTTGGAATCGAATTTTAACCTTTCCCGCCAAATACCATCACGAAAATAAAAGCAATCACGCTGGAAAACAAAGCGAAGCGAATGAATAAGGATTGAATGTTTTTGGAAGGAACATCAGAGAGTTTTGGATTAAAGAGGCGTACAATGACGGCAAGATATAATCACGTAGAGATGAAGATTAAAAATTCAATCAGGATATTCATTCATAATAATATGAATTACGCGTTGAAGATTTCTATGAACATTAAGGAATTTCCACAACAAGCAACAAAAATGTCGATATATTTTTTTTAAACTCCTTTCTATAAAGCCTCTTCCTTGCTCTGTTGTATTTTCTAGAAATTTGGAAATAAAAACTGAATTTACCGAGTAGGCATACATAAATCCGATTATTTTTTTATCAAACTTCGAGGGCAAATTTCATTAAAAGCGTCCTCCTTGTTGAGGAATTTCAGAATAATTAAAAATTTCTCCTATCACATAACAAACTTGGGAACACTTTGAAAGACTTTATGCACCTTTTTGAAACATGAAATGGGATAAAAGAATTCGAGCGCGGGCCTTCTAAAAGTGAAGGAAAGCAAAACTAATGACTACCCTTTTCTAATCATTGTAATTAGCGCAAAATGAACTCCTTCCATCATAACAGATTCGGGTCCTTATTTCTACGGAATGCAAGCGTGTATTACTCAAAATGTATTCGTTTACTTTCTAAGTGGGTAAATGTTGACAATTCTCAGAAAATTCATGAAAAGTGCCACGAAATCACAGGGTCTACATGTCTAGGGCGTCTGCTCTTAGTACTATTCGAACTAGAAATGAAATACGTAGTCGCAGGTCGTTAGTTAACGGGAATCACTCCTCAACTCTTGAGAAAATTCAGTCTAAGTTAACGAGAAAATATCTCCGGAACCGTCTTACGTGCAGTAGCCCTATTATCGAGCACGGCAGTGCGCACAAGACCGAAGTTTACTCGAGCTACTCTAAACCTTTCGGATATAACTGTCAAAATATAAAAGGGAGCACCAATGGCTCAATCCAGTGACAAAGTGGTACATCAAAACGGTACGGAGCAAGTAATCAAACCGATCGTCGTCTATTTACGATGCCTACCGCTGTGTAGCCCACCGGATTGAAAACGATTTCACGAAATATTGAACTTCTTTCCCCGCCTCCGTTTACTATTACCCTTTTAACAAGAACCGCTACATATTTCAGGGTCCAAACAAATATATATTAATTCATACCAACTCGTAAACTCAAGCATTAAAACTATTCCAATTAGGTATACCCTGAACTCTAACGAGAACAACAAAAAACGAGGAAACAAAATAATATCTAATATCATATTTTATATTTACTATTTGGTTGTTTACAGTTTAGCGTAGATTTAAGATGAACACAAAGGCAACACAACTACATACCCTCGCCTCAACCAGCACCCCACACTTCAATAAACCCTTCTTTAATTCCGCAGACATTCTATTTCCTTTCCTTTGATCCGACATGGCTATCCTTTCCCTCTACCAGCCGTACTTGCCCTGCTTTCTCTATTCTATCAGTCTTCAGTACAGTCTACTATCAATATGTTCTCCAACATAGGATATTATTATACGAACCCTCAGCAGGAAAATCGATTATATGGCCATAATAGGATTCCGAATTTAATTATCTCATTACACCGGAATATTCCTTAGCATTGTATTTACGTACTTTTACGCCAAACTCTTCATATGCGTTTTAGTAGGTAATATAAAAGTTTACAGAAATGTTATACCTGTGGGTATAAAACACCAAAATCCTGGGGGTAATTTGTTTTTCCTCGAACTTTTATTTCCAATGTTATTGCTGATATTACATAGGGAGTATTTGAATATGTTACAAACCCATTACGTCTCTGAACTTTGATGGTTGTTATTTTAATAAGCTTTGATATTACATGAAAATAAACGGAGAGCCTTTAAAAGTATATAACTCAGGCAAGATAAACTTTGATTATTTGATTTACGCATTATTTTCATTCAGCTTTGAGCTAAAATATAAATTTAATTTGAACCAAAAAAATTCATGCAACACTAGAATTTTGAAACTACATAATCATGCGCATATCCAGGTACATATAAAAGCAAGAGAATATAATCCTTTTGGAAATAATACATTCTGTTGTACTTTCGCCAACACTTCCTGGTGCAATGAGATATTCATTTGTAATTGATGAGGATAAAATATGTAGGTTCCTCACGTGGGCCAGCAGTGTCTTCACTGGCACTATGCTTGCTGAAGGCAGAAAAAAGTGAGGATGGATAAGAATTCAAAAAATACCTTCGAATTTTTATTCCAATAGAATAAACAAGATTTCCTACGGACGATTAATGCCTAAAATTAGGAAATATAAAGCATACAAAACTTTCCAACAATTGAATGTAAAGCGCAATCATGTTAACTCTAAATAGTTTAATCTCAGAATTTATTGCATTTTGTGGTTTGGTAAATGGGTGGAATTCGATTAGCAATACTGCATTCAACATAATTTACTAAAATAAAGTAAAAAATGTAGCATACTACCAAGAAGTGGTTCAGTAATGGAAAATCCATCACGGCAGTTTGTTAGGTTAGTTCTAGGTTGTTTAATTTGTTGGGTGTGAGCTGAGAGCGTCAACAGTGAGCGAGTGTCTGCCATAGAGTTCCTCAAAAGCTGTTATTCAAGAAAGAAAGAATATTTCAGAGCTCGGATGGATATTTCGTGTTAAACGTCACAGAAAATGCTTGAAATAACACCGGCAGACATTCGATTCCACTTAGCTATTCAAATGCCACAAGGGATTCCGGCGAGAGATGGTAAAAAAAAACATATTTAGGCTTCATGGACCGCAAAGGTGTACATTACAGGACATGTAATTCACATCTACAAACTATTTCGCTCTATGCGAGGGCTAGAATGACGAACGGGCAAATAAACGCTTGACGTACTGGTTCAAAAATTCACGCAAACTACTCCACGTCGAATTTTTTTCTGAAAATTTACATTTCGCCTCACATTTGTAGAAAGATTTATCCTTAATCCCCATTCAGTTACAAATGGAATTCGCGAATAGCAATAAACAAAATTAAAATCTATGAGCGGAAAAAAAAATTTATAAAATGAAAATATAAACCCACGGCTATTTGCCTGTGCGTCGTTACGTTTCTAGCATACGCAGAGGCATAGGCTATAGAGAAAACTCGAAAGCAAGCCCATCATTGTCACAGAGGGAACGGGTATGAAAACATGAAAGTTCCTTCTAGTGTAACGAGGATTCTGCCGAGTTTATTTTGTTCTTTGTTGCTTGTTACATCATACATTAATCATACTTATTCAGCTCAGGTTTCCGTGGTGCATGAATAGTTCCGGACCAAAATACAGTACGTAGATATACGGAATGGTCCGAGAGAAACTGCATGCGTTACGAATCGAAAATCACCACGACGTTTAATTTTATTTCCTCCAGTTTTTTCAATCCGTCGAGTTCGTTTTGTTTACTTCACACCTACCCAGAGTGACCCATAGTAGAAAACAGACGGTGTTACCGATAGGAACATTGAGAAGAGGATTTAGCGAGAATTGCTACAAATGGAGGATCACGTCCCTGAGATCGTACATAAATGACGTAACCCAGTTGGTCACCGAAGGGATCAGACCGGAATGATGTCGAGGGCATGAAAACAGCAGGAAGGAGGGGGGGATTACACGCAAGGTGACGTCGCTTTATGGCTACCAATGAAAAACGTGTACCCTATTCCTACGCCTTCCACCCCACCCCACCTTGAATAAGAAATTTCATTGACTCTGCCTATTATATTTGTGATAAAATTGGCTATTTTTTGCAATTATATTAACATATTGGGGCGGAGGCAACGCTTTTATTTCATAAAAATAAACTGAACTGCTTCTACGCGGAAGTTTTGAATATTTTTTATAATTGAGTCTTTAGTTTAACTAATTTTGCTGCTAAGAAGAGAGGTTTTTATTTTACCAATTGTCAACTCCATTGTTTAAAAAATATTCTAATTATTTTTCAATGATTTCACATTTTAAAAAATATTATTTTTCTGTGGGCCTCATTATTTTTCTCCGATTTCATATTCGGAGAAAGTAAATTTACTCAGCAATTTTGGCTACTGTAAATATTTTTTAAAAATTTTAGCCTTAAAGCCACCAAAGATGGTTCCATCTGTCCATTTTTATTTTTACATTATGGTATCGATGGTAATTTTGAAAATTCTGAAACAAAAACATTGCTATTTCTCAAGAGCTAGTGAATCCTCAAAGTTTTATTGTAAATTAATAGTTTATTTCTGTAGTGCAATACCTACAATACACGTCTTGTCTTCAAAACATCCTTATAAAACGATTTTAAAATGACGATTCCAGAAAATTATTCTCTCAATCAAGACTTTCAGCGATGAATTCCCTTCTAAGACGGACTTATTTATATATATATATATATATATATATATATATATACATATATATATATATATACATATATACGGGGTGTGTTCAAAAATTAACAGGATTTTTTTTATTTCGCGGGCTTGGAGAGTCCGATTGTCAAACTTGTTTTTATATATATATATCGGTGAGAGTGACCTAAAAAGAAAGGTGGGGGGGTCCATCGGAAGGTGGCACTTACTGATATGAAAAGTGATGGAGGGATTAACGTTTAAGCTCTAGATTGCAAAATATGGTAATTATTTCGCGCCACCCCATTACCGATCTAAATGTTACAATTGTTAAAATTGTGGAAATGTAAATTTTTCAAACCTTGGTCGGTTATGCGTCAGGCACCAAAAATAATATGAAATCATGATTTCGAAGTCATTCCAAGCACATCACTAGTATAAGCAATGTACTATTACACTGTCGATGTCGTTGCGGCCTACGCAGACCATACTTTGCACTCAAGATTATAAATGGACAGCATCCATGGACGGACCCCCATACGAGATTACATTGGGTACCTACCCGATCTCTCCGTACGGGATGAGCTCGGGAGAGGGAAGGAAGGGTTTTCGAAGGAACGGGAATTAGCTGAGTCGGGCCTCCTCCTGACTCCCTCCGACACTCAGGGGGGAGGTGCGTGTGTGTGGGGGGGAGAGAGAGGGGAAAGGGGGTTGAGTGGGTGGGAAGAGCTGAGCACGGGGCGTGAGGGAAGGAGTGGGAGGCAAAGATTGGTGGGGAGTTTTTCGCGGCTATTATTAGTGTTAGGGCCTGGCGGCCCTCATCCTCACCCATCTGCACCGCTTGTTTGAAAGACGCCCCGGCGTTTATTTCAAAATTTCCGAGGGAGAGGTCGCCTCGGAAGCGTGCTCCACTTTACTCGTATGACGCGGGCTACTCCAGTCAATGCCCCACCCCCTCGTCCGCTGCCCCCCTTCGAGCCACTCCCCCCAAACCTTCTAGAACCCGCCTCCACCACCCTCCTCCTCCAAGGCGGACCACACTTGCCTCCGCCACGTCCAACTCCACTTTTCTCCGCCTTTTATTTTTTCTCTTCGTCAGCGGAGGAGATGTGATTTTCAGATGGAAATCTTTTCCCTCATCCCCTCCCCTTCTATCTCCCCTACGTTGTTTCATGAACCCCGATCACATCCCCCACGCAGACACACCTCCGTACTCATCTTCTTCCTCGAGTCGCAAAACCATTTCCATCCCTAACCCCTCTTATGTTCTGTTATTTTTTACCATGTTACACTGTCCGTAGGGTTCGTAATGATGGGGGATGTTGCTTCCTTTAATCTCCATCTACAAATTATGTTTTCGCTCTTTAGAGCAAGTCTCGAAAATTTCGGTCCGGAGGTGTGTTTTCAATGTTGTCGGCGTGATTAGCTCCACGAAGGATATGGCCCGATGACGTCACGAGGAAAAACGGCGCATCTCCACATCCTCGAGCTGAAACGTCATACTTATGTAGCTTCACCGTGAAATTGCAAGGTTAGGCTAACTGCCTAGAGATAAGTGATCCAATTTTTAATATGAGATGTGGATTAATTGTTACTGCCACGGTTTTTGGTGGAAGACGTCTCCGTCTAATAGTGGAGGAACTTCAGGAAACAAATAAATATAAATATATATTTTATATATATATATATATATATATAATTATATATATATATATAATTATATATATATATAATTATATATATATATATAAACCATAAACACAGTATTCAACCCGAAGGTCGGTTTGGTAGGTGATGGCAGAGTTCACCCAGTACTAAGCCCGACGGCGTATGAATATTCAAACATCAAGGTAAGGGGGCCAGTTCCTTTCGTGTGCCGGTTATGGTTTCCCAGGAAGATCTGGTACCCGAAAAATCACATAGCTTGGGTGGAGCTGCAGGTGTCCAGAGTGCCTTGTCCGGGAATGGAACCACCCTCCGATCAGTAGTTCAACGCTCTACCCCCTGGACCACCGCGACCCACTATCTATATATATATATATATATATATATATATATATATATAATATACAACCACTCAGCCTGACCTGAAGAAGGCCTCGGAGTAGGCCGAAAGCTATTCATTATGTTAAGTCGATTCCATGAAGTTACGCCCGAGACAACGATTTATCTATTTTATTCTGTGTTCTATTGTCCAAATGTTTTACTGCTCTCGCGAGTACTTCCACATCAGACACCTGATGAGGATGCGCAGCATCGAAACCATGGTCGTGTTGCATTAAAAGTAAGTTGTAGTGTAAAGTTTTCCTAAAATATTCAATGTTCGTTCGTTCACATATGTATGTTTTGATTCCATGCAAAGTATTGTTCTAAATAAAAATGTTTTACCATTATAGAAAATTGTAGCTTTATAAAAAAAAACAATATTTTCACAATTTCCACGTTATTTCAAGGATTGTTCCAACTTCAAAGCGTTTGAGGGTCGACTTGTAGTTGTCCAATTCAAGTGAAATTTTGTACAGTCTGTCTTTTTTGTTTATTGAGATAAGATTAGGGGGTTGAAGTAGCAAAATTTTGATTTTCTGAAAATACCCTACAGCTAAGGGCCTTGTGTTCATATACGTATGTATGTCTATGCAATGTTATCTCCAAGAAGTCACAGATACCTGAAGTTTATACGTATTTCAGCGTTTGAGTGACGAACAACTAAATTGAGACTCGATGTTTTATGGAAAATTTCACAGCGTGACAATCCAAAAAGTGGCTACTTATAAATGATGTCCCCAACCATCAGTTATAGTACTTATGAGCTACTAACCATATTTTCCCATTTGCGCACTCAACCTGTTGCATTTCAACCTAAATTTTTTGAAAAATTCCCTAAATAAATGACCTTACTTTCCTTAAGTGTTGACGGGAAAGTGCTGGGGAATTGGGAATTATTTTATTTCTTGCCATAACCGAAAAGTCTCTTTTACCATTTCCAAGAGTTGGAACGTAGTCACGAATACAGGCCTACATTATTCACTACGCCCTCGCAAACATATTTTGGTTAAGCACGCGAACGACCTGCGGCAGCGTAAACTGTACTCAGAAAAAACGCCGTTTTTCCATCTTCTTTCCCTTTATAACCGGTCTCAAGTACAAATCCCATCTAAATCTTTTATATTCATACCAACCCATTCATGCTCTCACCAGCTACTCCATCCTCGTAAACCAGGCTCTGCAGCGTTGATCCTCAACAGATTCGTTCTTTTCTGCCTTACGTGCATCTTTTGTTAAGACACAGACACATCATTTCTCATCTCCTTGCTTAACTACTAAATTACACACAATTTCACTTTTCGCTCAACTTAGTCCACTCCCTTAGCCTCACCGTTATTTTATGACCATTGTAGGTTAATCAATAATTTTTTTATTTTGTTTGTTAATTTTTGATAAAAATTTCACCACGTATCAACTTCATTTTAGATGGTTTAAAATGTCCATGGCTACTTCCTCTAGTTATAAAACAATTGATTTTCGAATCTACTAAATTCTCAATATTCTCAAATATTTTTTCTCGTTCCAACAATGGGTTATTCGTTACCACTCTATCATTTATTTTACCTTCTGATAACCAATGTGGGTGTACACCATGTTCCATCCCCTTTCCCTTTTATAGAGTTCTATAAAGTTTTAACTCCACTTGTATTCAACTGAGTGGTCTAGTACGGTAGCTAGTATTATACATCCCCACTGCGCGCGTCCGGGTTTGACCCCGGGAAGTGACGGACTACTTATGGCATTTCGGTTCCCACTTACATACCATGGGGTAGTGTACTTCAACTTCTTCCTCCTTCCGATTCCGTTGGGGCGTATTGTATGCCTGCCGCGCTTGTTGCGGGAAAACATATTAGCCCCTATCCCCACCCTTTTTACCCATAATTTATATGCATTCCAAATCGTCCACCTATCCTAAAAAATAAATACACTTGAGTTGCCCACCTGGGTGAAACTAGAATCTAGTCATTTTACGGAGATGATTAAAGGAAATTGATTCGGGTCTACGTCGTTGGTGGGCACGAAAGGGCTCTGGGGTAGGTTCCAAACCACAATTACGGGGGAGGAAACAAAAAGGCAAGATGGGAATTATATGGGGAATGGGGAAGAAAATTTGGAGAAATAATAACGCAAGATGAACGAATAAATTCAAGGATACGTGATCATGCGGATATGTTTACTTTTATTTCTCCAATTTACAAGGCAATACGTGCTGAGAGCACAAGTACTGTTTACTTCTACTCTGGGACATTGATTTCGCAATATCCCTGAGGCGCAGTTTCATTAATGCTTCAACAGTAATTGGTTCGAAGGTACAAGGTCTGTACTCCCATGGTTACTGACGATCATCACCGTTAAAATCAGTCTTCAAATCGAATCAATTTTGAGGGACAAAGTCAAATCAAATTTTAATTTTAAATGAAACTGAATTTCCTTCCGAAAATTTTGCATGGAACTGTGCCGATATAGGTTATCGAACCGACTGTGCAAATCAGTCGAATCCATATAGCCGTTTTTCCCAAATTTTGCGTTTCGCTCTCTCCACCTAGGATTCGGCGAGGTTGCCCACCGGAAGCCAAATCTGTTCGGCGGTGCCCATTGAACGCATTTCGATCCTGAGTCTAACGATTGAATCATGGGCGTGGACCCACTCATCGCGTTCCCCTCCAAACTGCTCGAGTATTCCGCGTCACGTCCTCACCACCCATCATCACTCCCTCCTACCTCCCCCTCCCTTCACACGCCCCTCCTCGCATCTCGATCGTGACCACGTGCTCCCCCTCACGCTTTTACTTTCCCCCTCCACCCATTGCCCTCAGTCACTGCCACCTACCACTTCCTCCCTCTTCCCCGCACCCGTTTCCTCCCCTCCCGCCGACCCCTTTCACCGCTTGCCTCACGAAAAAGCCGCAACCCCATCATACCATCCTGCTCGTCTTTCTGCCTCATCCACCAACTCTTGTCTTTGGAAAGTCGCGTTTGGCACTTCATCCCACCCAATTCAACTCCCAACCCCCCAACCATTGCCTCCCTCCCCTCCCACACACGCCTCCTCTTCCCTCCCTTGATGGGACCTTCACCCGAAAATTCGACCAAAAGCTATCCTCGACGATCCCATCTGTTCGTTTCTTCCACCATCAAACTAAGCTAGTGCAATCCTGGGAGGGAGATTTAAAAGGAAATTAACAAAAAGGAATCAGCGTCGTCGATTTCACTTTGGAAATGGACAATATTGTATTAAATTATTTGCATTGCAGTTGCACTACATCAAGACTTTGGTTACTGTAAAACTTAGATAGGTTTAGTGGCGATACCGTATGGAAGGTTCATTCCCGGATTAGATACTAAGACAGGCATCTCTTATTTATTTATTTATTTTATTTATTATCGACTTAATTGGGCGAGGTTGAGACTAAATAGTCCCTTCTTCCACCTAAACCTTACATTACATACATTACATTGAAGACAATTACATACAGCCAAGCCCTGGATGGAGAAAAATCCACCCAGATGGGAATCGAACCCGTGACCTCTCAGTTAATTCAGTCTCTCTTAAGGAAAGATAGGAAGAAAATCCTGGCGATGACTTTAATATGGAGCGTGGGTTTGGACGATACGGAATGCAGTCGTTGGGGCAAGAAAATAAGCGTTTACTGGAGGCTTTTGATAAGTGCCAGTGGAGAACAACGGAGAAAATAATATGGATGAATAGGAAATCAAACGAGGTTCTAGGCGTGGTGGGAGAAAATGAAGAAATAAAAAAAAAGAAAAAAAAATTTCCAGGATGTTGGGAGAAATCCTAAGTAGGAGAGGAAATGGATTGGCAAAGAAGGTCATAGAGGGGATAATGCTGAGAAAGCAAGGAAGAGGGAGGAAAATAATAAGCATCTTGGATGAATTTAAGGGAGCTAGAAAGTATTCAGAGCTAAAGGACGAGATAGTGTAGGACACAGTAAGGAGTTTGAGGATTTTTTGTGCCATGTTAGTTAGGGAGTAGAAGTAGAGTAGTGAATAGTGCCTGGCTCCACCAAAAACCTACCTCTTACGTCCAAAATATTGAGTATTAATAAAGCGGAACTTGGGTGAGGAAAATAGACTGACCAACATGCCAACAAGAAGCCATTTTCACGCACAGAAAACATAACTGGAACACTATAAAGCATTAGACCCAGATTGTATTTAAAAAAATAATCTATATTAGTTCTGAGAACTACATCTATGGTTGTATATTTGTGATATTTCTCCACTTTAAAAATGAGTTCTTCTCCGTATTATGCTATTATTTCGATAAATACATAGATTCCTTACGGTAGACACTATTATTGAGGTACCGGTACTTAAGATTACTTCTTGAGTTACTTGTATCGATGAGTTTGTAGCCCATTTACCCTCAGTGTAGACACCTATCCCACCGAAGTGCCCAGTTTTCTTGCCCAAGGTACCACACACATTTTTCGTCGCCCGGCGACACAACGTACGATCATCGCGGTCGACACATCGCAATATCGCACAGCTCAACGACCCATGAGCCCAGTCTCCCTCTTGTTCCCCTCCCTAACACCCATCTCCCTCGCGTCCATTTCCCCCGTCCTCCCCCTGGACGAATTTTACTTCGCCGCGGCGGTGATTTGCATGCAACTAAACGCCCACGCACGCACGCGTTCCAATCTCGCTCGACCTCCCTCCCCCCCCCTCTCGGGGGCTCCCACCGCGCGCACATGATATTATTTCCATTCCACTCTCTCTCTCCACTTGCCCGACGTCATCGCGGGCGAGAAGGAGTACGAAATTACTGACCTGAGTGAAGCACGATAGACATGCGGAGTGCCCGGAGATTCCTCGGGGAGGGTGAAGCAATAAAGGGGTTATAAATCAAAAGAGAGATGGTACTTTTTTCCACACCTTATTATTTAAAGTCGACCGGTGTGTGTTAATAAAGTGTGGAAAAAAATACCATCTCTCTTTTGATTTATTAGAATGGATTTCCACAAATTGAAGCCTGAAACCATCGAGTTTATCAATAAAGGGGTTCAATGACGTGAGGAATCATAAGGGGACCGATCTCACAGAGATACTTCGCAAATTTTTGGGGAATGGCTCTATAGACCTGGGACCTAACGCTTTAATTTTTCGACAAAAAATTAGATTTCAACTAGAGTAAGCACAATAATCGTATTTCCATTTGAAATTGCGCCCATCGCATTAAGATATCCGTATCTTGCCCAGTGGAAATAGTCTAACTGTGCGCTGATCCCAGTTTCATTAGTATTTCAGTCTCAGTATCTATGTAGACATTTAGTATGTTTTTCTTCAGTATGTTACCTCCTACACAACTACATTTGACTCAATCGCTCTCTTATCATTCTCTCGAGCAATGATGACTATATTTTTATTTTTGCGCTGAAACGAGGTTCCATGTCCCACGCAATGTATTCGTCTCCAACCTTTTTCATCATTATTTCCTGTCCACCGCGTTTTCCTTTGAAGACGGGAGTTAATAAGTTGATGAGGGAATTGCCAACTGTCTTCGCTTATTGCTGCACTAATTAGACCTTGCTGGTGACATAGAACGGCGCGGACCGCAGACACAATTTATTTTAAATTTGTGTGTGAAGGGAGACTATTTTTTTTGAGTAAAAATTCCCCCATCAAAGAGCGGCCAAGGTATTTCAGTTTTTTTCTAGTATATAAATAATCTTCCCAATTTTTAGTTTTTGGAGAATTTTCTCTTTATCCTAATGACAAAATAGGTTGACGACGCATTGAGTCAATTAAAACCGAATAATAAAATTAAAAATATGGTAAAAGAGATACATGAGATGTAATCAATGTAAAAAATTTTAAAAATATAAATTATTAAAATTGCATAAAAATAGCAAGAGATAACAAACTTTCGAGGGATGGAGAATGGTGAGAACTCATCGAAAAGGGACTTGATCCTATTAATGGGAAATTATTTATCCAGCGGCATCCACTACGTCGCCACTTCATTCCTATGCATTAAAAAGTAATATTTAGAAAAGCAATATAGTAATAGAGTAATACGGTAATTTTTGGCGTTAGTAGTTAAAGAGAAAACTGAGTAAAATGGAAAACAGATTTTAAAAAAACTGGCCAATGTTTACTCCAAAATTATACGAATAGTTAAAAATTCCTACGATACTATTAGTAAACAGACACGCCAAACTTGTTAAAGTGCCACCAATGATTGATTGCTGTGTAGACAAGCACAAATTACATGGCTGATTTTCAATAGTTTTTCAATCCACTCGCAGAAACCTGTTGTGCGATCCTTCCCGTCAATGTATTAATTATATCTAACATCCGGCGGATTGAGATTAATTTTTGGGAGGTCCTGGGGTGCGGGTCGTTCAACCTTCCCCACGGCGTCTCCCCTTCCGCCCTGCCTTCCGAAAATCTCCCGGCGCACAAAATTTCAATGCATCTCCCACACCGAAAGTCCCCCTATCGCGTGCTCGCCACCAATGCGGCAACGCTCAATCATTATTCAACCCTTCCGTGTCCTATTCCTCGCCTCCGCGCATAAAAATATCTAGTTCGTCTTTCTCTCCTACGGGGAGACGTAATTTCGAGCGCAAAACCTATCTCCGAGTCAATAACTTTCTATTACTGTCGTCCCCTTTTCGTGAAAAATTAGGTGTTTCCGAACTAACCCACCCAACCCCACCCCCTTTACCGTGCTGTCTCGAGGTCTCTCTGGAGAGTAGTGGCGGAGGCTTGAAAGAAATACATGTGACTACGGTAAGAGGAATGAATTGAGCACGGAAATGTTCCATCTTTAAGAGTAATCTATTCCAGGAAGGTATAGGGGCACTCATTCATTCTGCACGTTCCAGGGTATTCTTTATCAAGCATCATTATTCATGGTTAAAATGGGCATTCTTACGAATACCACCACCCTGTGGTCTAGAAAAGCTAAGGGAATGAATGACCGCGAGGAAGGAATTTCATCGTATTTCCGAAGTAAAATGGATTCTGTGCGAATAATCTCACCCATAGCTATCTTCCGAAAAAGTATGGATTGTATCATATCAGATACATGTATATAGATTGGATTGGTTTAACACGAAATTTGGGAATTTCCCTTGAGTCCATAACTACGTATTATCGTGCGGCGGCTGTTACTGACATGCTTAATGCTTGCCGCTTGCTCTAATAGTTGCAAGGCATAATTTAGACCACGTTCCATTAGCGGCATTCAATTCTTGATCACCAGAAGTTGATTGCTTTTATCACTGTTCCCGTTTTGTTGACGAAAATGATAAGTAACAAGCGATAAAATTGTCAAATACATGGGCTGCACAATGCCCATCGAACATTAACAGTATTCTACTTCGTGTCCTAGCGCGATTAATCAGGTGCAACAAGCAAACAAAAAGTGAAAATTGGAAACATTAAGAGCCGAAACCGGGTTTATTTATCCGGGGTCCGCTATCGCCATTGGTAGCTTTTTAAAAGGCAAATCAATTTCCGATGATAAAATGTTGATGATGAGACATTAATTTAATATTAATTGATGGGTTGGACTCGAGAGGAACGTAAAGTGAAAACCTCCTGCTCCACTTACCTTTCAATCGACCTGTCTACCATTTCATATCATACAATATTCTGTAATGAAATCACCTGTGTCATTTTTGGAACTTAGAAATTATGTCGCAAAACTAATTAATTACAACCGTAGTGATTTTACGCGCTAAAGATTGGTCGTAAGCAATTTTTCCTTGATTCGTGAGAGGGAATCTTCTCCCCGAGAATATTAAAGAGTATTTTCACTCGTCTGAGAAATCATAGATATACGATTTTTTATTGAAATTTTTGAAATACTAATACCTCATATGTTTCTAATAAATTTAATAGCATTTAGAACCAGTAATAATAGATTTAAAAGAGATCACATAATACGCCCAGTTTCATAGGTCAATAACATTTATTCAAACACTATTAGCTTAATAATTGAAAAAACTCTAATAGCCGTAAAACATTTCCGCTTCAAAACAGGGTAAAATTGAAATTAGTATTACCATCATTAGTGTTACTATTAGCCGTAAGAGCTCAATTCATTCATTATTTTATTAGCTTACTCATAAATATATTACTATCTGCTATTTTCCATTTGACATTTTTCCTTAAAAAATTAAATATATTGGAATAATACCGTGACATCTATCATTGTAGCACGAATAAGAACTATTGTCAAAACTTTCAAATTCAAATTGTCACAGCCAATACTAAAAAAATAGTCAAGCAAGACTATTCTCTGAACTCTGAACCTTTCTTTGCAAAATAAGCACAGAACCAAGAAAGTTTCTAGCATAGGCATATATAAAGATCACAGTTCAATATCTAAGAACATGAAGGCATCCGAAATATTCTTCAAAGATACGTATATTGGGAATAATGTTTTTAGGAATTAACATTTTGCACTGTTTCCGTCTTCTTGATACAATATCGTTATATTCTACATTTATTAAAACGCCTAAATTATGTTTACGTGGTAGTTTTCAATCATTTAACCATCTGTGTATCTGTGAAGGAACCATGTCGTAACTTAAACCATCAATTCGCGTTTCGCCTTGCGTGATTCCCGTTGAGCCAGACTTGTCGAATAATTTATTTATTTAGGCCCACTACGATTGAACAGGAGCATAGTCCAATCTCATGAGATCTAATCTTTTATTCTTTTCCCTCACTACGGGAAATAAACCAAAATTCAACAAAAAAAGAAATCGTCTATCGCTCTCCTGCAAAATCATCTGAGCAATTTCCTCGCGGAGGCGTCGCTCTATTCCGTCCCGCGTCTAATAGCTAAGCTCGGATGAAATATCGTGACTGAAACACGTTCGCTCGAAAATTAGCATCCGCTTATATTTTTTCCCTCACTACAAAATGCCTTATTTGTTATTCACCCTCCTTCTCCCCCTTCCCCCTCAACTCCTCCACCTCCCCCCCACAGACATCAAAACGTCTGTTTTGCATCACACAACGACGTGGCGTCAGACAAGGCGGATGGATAGGTGGCGAACCTTGGCGAGCGTTCAGAATGGGTTCCGTGTGGACCTATTTGGGATCGAAACACAGCCGTCTTGCACGCTATCTCGGATGAGAGGAAGCTTAGGGAATGAAAAAAAAAGAATTCTGCAGTCACCACACGAGCAAGATGCGTAGCCGTGCGCTTGAGGAATGAGTTTTCTTGGCAGGAACTACAAGGGGTACGAGGTTTTGGATCGATGTTAGGGTTCCTAACGAAGAACATCACGGTTCGTTAGAAATATTTAACGATGAAGTGAAAAGTGTCAACGAAATGATCTCAGATCTTGACTGAGATTTATCGGAGAAAAGAAGGGGTACCACAAATCGCGGAGAGGTATTTGAATCGGGTGGGTTCCAAATCGGAGGAAAATCAATTCCTCATAGTCAAACATATGGAAGTCTCAGTCTATCCATTTTTTTTGTCATCATAATTTTCTCACTAGTTGCTTCCCCATCGCTTCTAATCTTCCTTTCTCAGCTGTTTCTTTCGTCTATCTCACAAAGAGGAGTAAACTCTACATGTAAGTTTTTAGTAATCGCTTCCTAATGCCTACTCTGAGGCTATTTCCCATTAGTAGTTATTTCTGAAAAAATCTTTCTGTTTGCGGACAAAGTTCTCCTTACCTTAACCCTCTTGCTGGTTCCAACACTCACGATATACGTGAACAGCAAAAATCTTCCGCTTGCTATAGATATTCTATTGGAAATGTCAGACGAAAGAAGAGGAATCTTCGAAATCTGTCGCTGGATGTAAATGCTCAAGATGTGATAGACAGATTGAGAAATATGAGGAATGAGGATAATTGAGGAATTAGTTGAAAGGAAAAACATAAATCAAAAAGCCAGATGGACGAAATGAAAGATAAAATTGCCAAAATATGAGACGTCATGGGTTTGATGGAAACAAAAAAATGGAATACCCACTGGAAAAGGACGGAAGGAATGAGGAAGAGGAAGGAACAAACGTGTATGGTAGAAGAAATAACAAGGAATGCAGGGCAGTTCTTATAGAGAACAAAAGATTAAATTTGGTAGGAAATAATGGTTACCTAAAGTAAATCGCTAAACCTAAAGTTACCTAAAGTCCTTTGATGTGAAACATTAATGCACGAAAAACGTTGATCAGGGAAAATTCTGCAAAATAAGTCACCCTTGGCCGAACGAAAAAACGGCTCCATAAAACTACTAGTATTCTTCATTTGCTACCGAAACGACATTGAAACGTTTTGTCTTGGTTGGGGGAGGGTGGAAAAAATGGTAGCGGCCTTGTGACTCAGTCTATCCATTTTTTTGTAATCATACTTTCCTCACTAATCGCATCCCCATCTCTTCTAGCCCTTCTTTCTCAGCTGCTTCTTTCGTCTATCTCTCAAAGAAAAGGAAACTCTACATGTACGTTTTTAGGAATCGCTTCCTAATGCCTACACTGAAGCTATTTCCCATTAGTAGTTATTTCTGAAAAAATCTATCTGTGCTGGCGAAGTTCTCCTTACCATAACCCTCTTGCTGCTTCTTCCATCACTGATGATTTGCGTGAACAGCAAAAATATTCCACTTGTTCCATCTTATATTTAGCTTTTCTTTTTCCAGCATCATCTTCCTTGTTTCTAATACACGGCACTTTTTTCAATTTTATTTTAGTTTATTTTAAATATCATTGTTTTATCCTTTTCATCCTAATATAGAACGGGGTTTACGTCCTTGAGGAGGTATCATGAGAACTTCTCAGCAATCTCTATTTTCGATTAATTTGTAAGGATTCCCTGTCTCTTGGAAGGAGGCTTAGGATTCGGCTGGAGCAGTCTGATAACAGAGAGTAGAAATGGAGACATTTTGAGGGAAGAATTATGGGAATGCATTTGCATGGAATTAGGGAACTATCATGTTAAAAACAATCTTTGGGGGATATGGAGGAAACTATTATAGATAATGAAAACAGTCCATTCAGAAAAGAGAGCGAACATTAGGGACGACCAATAGAAGATTATGTCTTTTACATCCACAGCAGAACAAAAGCACCTGGCGTCACGCATGAATGTAAAATAGGGACTTACGTTGGGGATGACGAGTAGCGTATGTAAAAAAATTCCACGAATATAATCGTGAAAGTATTATTATTCGTGAAATCGTGCAAAAATAAAATAACTCGTAAAAAATTTAGTAACAATCTGACTTAACGTAATAGGATTATCATTTAAAAAAAATTGAAATATCTAAAACAAAACAAAATTTAATTTAAGGGAACTTTCAAACCTGCGGTATTCACAATGAAATTAAATAAGATGTGCAATAATGCTCCATGCTGACAATGTGAAGAGCTACACAAGTGGTAAAAACTTCATTAGTAGTTTTGCATGAATAAATTTTCATTTATACAATATGCATTCATTGTAAATAAACGACTATCGGAACGTGCATTTCCAAGGATTCTCCTTATGTAGCCAAGATTCATTTGGCGGACATATCTTGCTGATAAGGCATCACCAAACACTACATTAACCCCACCTTTTGTCTTGTGAATCCACTTGTACCTCTTGAGTTGTATTAGGGTTCAGTGTAATGTAGAGGGGCTAATGACGTGGCAAAACAGAAATACCATAAAAAATACTTAATTGCTAGAGTGAATTCTTCGCGTTAACTCTTGTTAAGTGTCCCATTTCTCTTGATGAGCGATTTTAGACAATCTTGTTGTTCTATTTTCTTCTCCGGTAGTTCTTCAAGTAATTTGGTCCGTGCTTAGTTCATGCAATTGTTAAAAGAGTGAAATATATGGATGGGCTGCCGATCTATATTGAACAGAATCCAATCTCACTCTCCGATACATAAATCCCTTATCTCTGCATTCGTAAATCGTTTCAACGATTAAAGAGCCGGATCCCCACATTTATTTTTGGGAGTGAGGTCAACGAGGAACATCATTCAATCAGTGAAAAAAAAAGGCACCCGACTTTTCCTAATTATATCCGCATTCTTTTTTCCCGAATGGAGGCAACCGAAATTTACGCCGCACAGTGGGCATTCATCGATTATTCCATTAAGGGTAATCTATTATTATCCTTTACTGCTTCACTTAATTGGCAGTTATCCTTTTTGGTAACATACCGATCCCCTTGCTATTTACACTTTTAATTGGAAAATTCTCATTTTTCTCTCCCCTCCTGGATAATTTATAATCGTGCTTTCCCACTGCAGCAGGAATGAGTGAAACTTGATGGAAAATGCTACCTGGTCCCTTAGAATATAAAGCAGACAGTTGCAGAGGGTGTGAATAAATCAAATAGATGGATAAAGCGCCATGCATTAGTTCATCATGGCGCATTTGAATTGAATCTGATCATACTTGTCATAGGATGATGCGCAACACGTCGCGATTTTATATTTTGCGTTCGGGGACGTCATCGATTACCTGAGAAAAAATCTCGATCCGGGCTCTTGATGGAATGGATAAAAAAAATTGGTTCGCGTGCTTAACTACTAAGGTTTTTCTCTTAATTGAAGGGAATTGTGCGATATTCTAACATAAGGAAGACCCCGTCGCGTAACAAGTGGGTCAAAACCTTTGTCGATGCCGTAACGGAGTTAAAGCGGCAGTTGCTAAAAGGTACGCAATTAGCAAATATTTTGAAGTGGCGCCGCCGCTGTCGGCGCAATTAATAGTAATGCTTGACTCACCCAAGGCCACCCCCAACACCCCCCCCCCCCGTTTCACGGCCCCTGAGCATGAAGTGGAGAACCGAGTGAGCGCCCAACGCGCTCACGAGTCACTTGGTAATGTGTACATGGTGTAACATTTCTCCCCGAATACACAAGGGCTCCTCCTATCAAACCTTCCTCCCTCCCCCCACCCTTTGCTTCCTCCCTTCCCCCGCCATCCTTCTATTCTCGTTCCCAACCCACTCTTTCCTCCCCTCTGTTTAAAAGGCTATTATTACACCCAAAACGCGCGTAAGTGCGTGTGCCCGCCTGTCTGATGCGTCGTGTGAACTCTTCGTGACTTGAGTGTTTTCGAGGTGAAAAGCCATTATGCTCTTTCTTCCTCTTCCCCTCTCCCCCACTCCCCGACGGAAATATACCGCGTATCCCCTTACGACGGCAGCATCGGGTCACGTAGGTAGAGGGCTCCCACCCGCTCGTATTTGTCACTCGCGTTTCCGCGTCGCTTCCGGAAGATAACGCTTCCTTGATCACGGAGATATATCCGCAAAATTGCCCCTCCCCAAAGCGCCCCGAGGACGTGAAATGCATTCCATTTTGGAGGATGATAAACCGTCGAAGATCTGTCGGGGCGCACTCTCGAAACCCCTGGGTCGCTGTACTGATATGGACGGGCAATCATTATAATTGATTAATTTCAGCGCGACGCCAAAGTAGGAATACCTAATTGTAACTCAGTAATAATAATGATAACTGGTATCAGCTGGGACGATTTAATTGCCTGGCTGTATTCCCTACGCCATCTCTCGCTTCATCAATCGCGCGTATAGCATAGAGAATAAATTTAATAACAGTTTGGTCATAACATAAATAAGTAAAATACCGTCAAAAATAAAATGGAGAAATTAATGCGTTGAATAATTATTTGCATGCGAATTTACATGAACACACGTGTCCAGATGCACAAGAATCGAAGAGAATATGCACTCGATTAATTTCAGGAACTTCGCGAGCTCACTGGGAACTTTAGAGGAAAAGGCTGGACGAGGAACTTGTAAACTTCCGCGCCGCAATATTTAAAAGATAGAGGGCTTTTAGCGCTCAACTTGTTTGTCAATGTCGCATGCGCTATTTAAACATCATTGTACTTTAAATGAAATAATATTTTATGCGATTGCATGTTAAAGATAAAGTCACTTCACACCTGATACATTCTAATTCCCTGTAGCCGATATCACACGGACTACTAATGTAAGACTTTTGGGATAACTTTACATCGTTCATTTAATAAAGACACTTTCCCGCAATTTATATGACATATTTATGGACCGTGCAAACTCCGAGAGCTTTGATTAAACCACTACGAAACTCTTTGTGAGAGAGTATTCAGCGACGGTATCATCTAATCATAGATAGCTCTTGCAAATCTTTCTTCTTTTAACTAGAACTACTGGTAAATGCCCATGTTCTATTTATAATTTCTCACTTTCATGACATTCCTTCATTTGTCTGTATTTAGTACTGCTATGGCATAAATTTTATAGGATTCTATAGCAAGTTATTCGGGGGAAGGTAAAGTATGATAAAAATCTGTGTTTTACGAAATTAATCTCCTAGTAGAAGATAGAATTTGCCCGATCTGCATAGCGTCTCCCGTTTCCTCCAATCAATGTCCTCAGAAGTGTTATATGTATTACAAGCGTGAATTTTTGGAGACAGATCGGTATGACTCCCTGACCGGACTCTCCGGGTTCGATTCCCTGGGACGCTTCTCGAAACCTTCAGCTTCACCCGAGCTGTGTGATTTTTCGGGAACCAGAAATTCCTGGAAAACCACAGGCGACAACAGGAAGGCCTCTATCCTGATGCGTGAATTTGGCACGCCGTTGGGCTTTGCATACATACTAGGTGAGCTCTACCCTCCCTTATCAAACTGACTTTTGAGTTGATAACTGTGTTTGGTAGTAATTGGTTTTCGCAGATTGAAATTGATTGCTATTTACTCATAAAGTTGACGAAAATTGACATATACATTTTACTGCACGAGTAGCCACGTGGATTGGTTCCAGGGGATGTAAGAGATCACCAATCGTTAAGGTAATTATGATAATTAGCATTCTGCATCATTTTACATCCGGGTATTTTGAACTTCCGTAGACGATATTTCTCACTGTGGACGAGAGAGAAAAGAACTTCCTAAGAGGTTTGGTCTTTCTGGCAGTCAAGTTCCCCCAACTTCCTGTTAATAGTCTCGTCTACAAATGTAAGATGGGGTTGGAATTATTCTCCCTAAGTCATAGAATTCCACTGAAACGATTACCTCTTATTTCATATCGTGTATATCATCTACATATATGCTTCCAGGGGCTCCCACGTAGAAAATCGATCAACTATGAGAAGATTTCTGTTCATTCAATGATTTTTCATGAAATGGGCACCTTTTCACAGTACCTTGTCTAGTTAAATAATTAGGTCCTTCTTCGTCGGGTCCCAAATACTCGACGAGCATTCACGACGAGATTTTTCCGAAGCGAATTACACTTCTTCTTATCTTAAATTGTAAACCATTGCATGCTCCACAATTTTTGATGTCCTCAAGGTGACACACCGTAAATTCATCAAGCTTTCAACCGACCCCACGGACACGTTGATAGAATTTTCTTAATGCATTCGCCCATGTAAGTGGGAAAGTGGAGAAATTTTGTTGAAATGAGAACTGAAAGATTACCTTTTCTAATAAAGAACTTCATCTGTTCGAATTGAGTGAGAAAACATATTTTACAACTTGGCATTATTCGGAACAAAATAATGAAGAATTTTTTTCATTAACTTCCCTAATTAAATTGTCTAAATTTCAATTAATTCGGGAGTAGTGTGAAAAGTCCACCTTAAGAAAACATCTTTATTTTCTCTCAGAAATGTTTAAGCGCAAAAAAAAATCTTCCGTTCAAATATTTACTTTAATTTCATTTTGAATGCCATTGTTCATAATAAGGTTTTGGCGGTCAAAACACGCTGAAGATCCTAAATCCCTTTATGTCACAATGTGAAACACTCAACGAAATTAAAATTGGTACTGAACTACGTAGAGTCCTAGATGGAACTCGAAATTGTAGGATCCATCAAAATTACTTATGAAACTAAATTATTAGCAACCTCTTGCATTTAAGGCAGCCACCCGTTTCCCAACTACCTACTGTTCTTTAGTGTTCATCCCATTTCAATTTGCGAGGTCAAGAGACTGGCTCCGTGTTTCCTGCGCTCCATCTTGTACGGTTATCTCTTCCGGAAAGGGCTAGCTCAAAGGTTAACCTTAATGCAACGGATGCAATTACCCTTAAGGGAACCGGAGTAAACACCAGGTCGGGCATAATCATTGCACTCTAGGTCCGCAACTTCCGGAGACGTATGGTGTCGACCCAGTCGCGACAAAAGCGGCTATGGTTATCAGGCAAGAAGTCCTCAGGGACGATTGATGAAGCCACAACCTTAACACCACTGCGTGTGTTCACTTTATTTCTCACGGTAAATTAACTTTGAATGAAGAAATGGATGATTTCACGGATCGCGCGAAAATTTTACGTTCAAATGTAATTGATAGCCGAAACGATGAAGGGATGTATTCATTTCATGCATGCATGTATGGTTGTCGTTCAAGTCTTTTGGTGCACATTTTACCACTTCTTTTACTTACAAACAAGACAATAAGTATTTCTTTCTGCTTTTAAAAGTGTAAATGTCAAAGGAGTAAACTTGAGTAGATTTTTTTAAGTAGCAAATTACATTCGACCTTTTAGAATTTATACTCGGATTCACTCGAATCACGAGTAGTGAGTTATGAGTGATTGCAGCGAGTATTAACACTTCATCTTTTCAATACGATTTTTAAAAAAGATTAATATGAGAATGTCGGGGTACACTTTTAAAGAATCTAAGTAATATTCGATGATATTTTACGCATTTGATGAAAAAATAATACAATTCCTGTTCGAGGCAGATCCTTGGATGCTTAAATTATTTGCGAAGAATCTGAACCTGGGAAGTTTATTTCTTTTTAACATATTGTAAAAGCGTCATTTATTCATGCACACCATGGTAATGCAAATGTAATGATTCACATGAATTTGCGACTCGGAAGCCCAATCACCTTACACTCGCTATAAAATGTCGTTAAGCGTAATATGCCTAAATTACTTTATAGATTTACACAATTATAATGCGTATATATAAAGATTAGGAATCCGTGTTTCTTTCAGTTGATGAACTTAAGGTAAAATTCCAAGCTCCTAATATCTTCAGATAAAATAAACCACGTAGAACAGTCATTCGCTTGCGACTAACACGTTTCGACGATCCGAAAGAATACTTATAAAAAAATTAACGTCGGAGGCTCTCATGAAACCTCTAGAGAAAATAAACGAGTACTCGTACACGAAAATGTGGCGGGACGTCTCCTGGGACTGCATGCACATTGCGCGGCTCATTTATGACGGCGCGTCGGGCCGAGAACATGGCAATAGAGATTCAGCGCACCGATAGAATGGCCTAGGGTGATGGAAATGCGAAAAAATAGGTCGGTGCCAACCACGAAAAAATCGCTCAGAAATGACGACACTTGAGCATTCAAAAGCCTCCACTATCTCACCTCCCCGGGCGCATTACCGAAACGAGATAACGACAGTATGCAACGAAGGAAGGTATGCATCGGATTACATTTGCCTGATTTACCTTTCCCTTCTTCCTCCTCATCTCCTCTTACACCTCTTCTCCTACCATCCGCTCATTTTTTAGGTCCATGTGCTTTAGCGTTCCCTTAGAAGTCACAGAAATGGCACTTAGACGATACATGTTTCGAGAAACAGCGGACCTCAAGGGACTGAAAAGTAAATGAGGCCTCCTTTTCAAACATGAATGATGAAAGTGCCAACTTAGTTTCGTAATTTGTTTAGTAAGTACTTATGTTCAACAGTAATCATTCCGACTTTGTTCCTATTTTCCTTGTTGCACAGCAAACCGACGAATTCATTTCAAAAATTAAGTCTCGCCCAGATATCTCCTTGGACGTTGACATCGTCTTTATCTACCCTTATCCTCCATGTATTAATGTTTATCTTCTTGCAGATTTTCTGCAAGTAACTCGTATTTACTTCTGGCAAAGAAGTCAAGAATACATCTAATTGAATACATGGCACCCCAGGGATTATATCTGTCCGTTTTAACTTGAGTAGTTCTAAAATATCGTGTAAATTACTGCTGAACGTAATCTAAATTTAACCATATAAAACACGGTACTTAAACATTACTAAACACGCTGATTTCTCCCCATATGAAATAAAATGTTCGGATTCAATATGATGCCTGTTTATTATCAAAAACTGTGGAAAAAAATGTTTTTCTCCTCGAGGAAACAACATATTGTATTTTATGAAGGAACAATAATTTATTTTTACTAATTTATCAACGCTTGATTAGTTAATGACTGGGGAACATAAAATAGAACAATTAATCTATGACTTCATTACGTTGACTAGCCAGAACATAGAACAACAGGTCGTGAAAAATAATCACTGCATTGCTGTTATCGTCTAAAATACATTCTAATAGCCAGTCCCTACTGAGAGGACAAATAAATGAAAAGCCACCCCGTGTAACATACACCATCATTTTTAGAGACGCTTTAGGAGTGGCTCCAATAACTGGGTAATTATACTCAGAAGGTTACTGCCCATCCACCAAACAATTTTCTCCACGGAAATGGAAGCTTATTCACTAATCGCCTTTGCGGTCTTTCCTCGCCATATGTTGGCGTTACGTTCACTCATAACCAGAACTGTTCTCCGGGTTATGACTGAAATTTTCTGGCTCCACCAGAATTTCTCTGCGACTCTGGCACCTTTCTTGACCCAGCACACGATTTCACATCACACGGAGGCGGCGGCGGCCGCCGTGGGGCCGTTACGACCGACAGCTCAGGCGACTAAAGCGAGAACCGGGACGCGCATTAACAGCATTTTTTTTCCTACGGCATAAACACGACTCTAAGCGTTGATTAAAAATACCGGACACTTAAGGGGCGGCTTACATGCACACTCATAGCGGGCGAGCGGTCTCATTGGCGCCGGATTGGGGGACTCCCGTCTCGACTAAACGGCTTGGCCGAGTCCAGTGATATTAAATTCTTGCCTGAGGTTTCTCGACCCCATATATGTCCGGCGAGGCCGCGGTGGCTTAAAAACCTTAACAATTCCTGCCAGAATCCCACCAGTGGGGCACACTTGGGAGGAGGGCGGTTTCGGCTCCGCGGTTGCAGCGAAATGCCATGGATGCAGAAACGTAGGGAAACAGGATTCTCATGGCCCAGTTCACGGGGACAAGTGAGCATCGGAGCGCGCATGTGAGAACGCGGTGAGGCAGAGAAGGAGACAATGAGGGTGGCAAAAAGGAGGATAAGTCTGACACGTAGAAAGACTGGGGAGATGGAGGCACAAACGTTAATTGCATGCACAGGGAGAACACAGGGCAATGCATCCGCCGAAGTGAGTGTGTTGCGACAATTTGACATGTCACCCTAAGTTCACGAGAAAATACATTCATTAATCGACAAAATTATCCTTTGTATTTAATTCGTTCGATTACAACTCTGCCATTACTGGATGCGCTGATTTCACTTCTCAATCCAACCTCATCAAATACTTAATTCCATTACTCCCTTAGTGCTCCCTTCACAGCTCACTCCAACGAAATATTCCACTTCATTCATATTCATTACTGAAGTATACCTCCAGTAAAACATACCCAAAGGAAATTGTCTCAGGTTGACTCAAAGGAATCACTTAAAATTTTCCAAACGATAAACATATCATTCCTAACACAAGGAGCGATGCGTTTATTCAAAGAACAATTTTTAAGTTCACTGCAGCGCAGCAAAAATTATTTGGAAGCAAAATTAAATCAACAGTGGCTTGATTTTGAGCTAATAAAATACAAGGGCAATGTTAAGAGAGACATAACTTATTTGGATGAACATTTTCAGCAAAATACCGAAATGTGTTTTTGAAGACGACTCGTTTCGATGCACACTTACCAAGTATATCATTGTCAAGTTCCTTACGACACAACGACTCTGATGGCGTAGAGAATTCACAGACACGGGTCGGGAATGAATAAACTTCATCAGTGAAAGAATATAAAACTTCATTTAGACGTGGATCGAATATCAAACGTGAAAATGTTTTATCTTGTTTTATGCACCTTTACAATTAGGCAATGAGTCAAATGAGTGTTATCCTGAAAGTATTGCATTCGGCGAACAGTACTCAGTTTTCCATTTGGACTACGACCTCTCGGAAGGCACGGAAAATAATATGAGTGGGAGCAACGTTTTTTTTGCGGCGCGAAATTTCAGTGACCGCGCCAAGAGTGGGAGTCTCCTCTCGGCTGAACGCGTCTGGCTAACCAACAATGCGACGGCGTACGAGGGCAATGGAATAAGGACAAACGCTCGCGACGGGATTCGGAAGGCGCACGGCGGAAGTGATTAATGGAGTGGGGGGCTCAGAAGGGATTAAGATATGGGAGGGAGGGAGGAGGGGTTAGTGGGCGGCTAAGTAAGTGGGCGGAGGAGAGAGGGGACGAGGAAATCCTCTCTCTTTCTGCCCCTTTTACGGCGAGCGAGTACGGGGAACGAGGAGCCTACTTCAGGGGGCGCAACCGGGAGAGAGAGAGAGAAGCAGGGATGCAGAGGGAAATTACGAGGGAATTTAGCCAAAGAGCCCACTGCCTGTGCGGCTTCTAGGTGATACAGCTCGTCTCGCTGATAGTCGGAGGTGAACTCGTTAATTTGGGAGGGGAACCCTTCTTTTTTTCCCGCGCTTAGAGGAAACAGCTAACGTTCTCCCATCGCCTCCGCTCATGATTTTTAGAGAACAACGTTGGCTATCAAAGCAGTAGCTGAGATCGTTGCTCCGAGACATCAAGTGGCCGGAAACTCGGCACTTTTCGTCTAGAAAAGAAAAACGAAAATTCTGTTTCCAGTTGGTAATGTTTTTGTTTGCCTGCATTGCCGTTATTCGATGGAAAAATGGTGGATGGCTGATTCTAACTTACGTATCCATCCACCGTAATATTTAATAAGTCAACGAACTGTTGGTGTTCCGGAACCACCATTGCTCAATCCGTAAAACTTAACACCAGCGGCAGACCTACGAGTTTTGAATGGTGAGTGAAATACTGATTCACTTATGAGCCACGCAAAACAATCAGGATAAAGACTGCACAGGTATATAACCAATTTATTGACGGGATATCATTCATGTTTTCTATGATATCAAATCTTCCTCAGAACTGAAATATCAAGTATAGGACACTGGCTCAGTAATAGCATACACGAGGGTAAAATAATTTAAACTTTAGTACGAAATTAAGTGCTACTAACATCATATTGAGTATTGACATTTTTTGTACGTATTCTACCCGTCCTTTCAAAACTGAATTAAAAACTTATTGTAAAGTATTTTCGGATCTATTTGATTCAATATGGCTTTGTTCTTCTCCCAGAACAATGGTAAAATTTTCCCTACCAAATATTTTCCAATTAATAACTTTTACCAGCTGAATTTCGTTTCAGCCATTAATTGTCATATTTAATATTGAATCCGGTTTTCCCACAGCATTAAAAAGTTGAAACAATTGAGTATGTGAAGGAATTAAAGTGATCAAAAAAGACATGATGTTTACTGCCGGGAGGGAAATACGAAAAAATGAATCACTGCAGCAATCAATTTTCTCAATGGACAACTAATGAGGAATAAATGCACAATATTATCGATCAGTGACCTCCAGAACTGTAAGAGTTGCCCGCTGGGCCCTGAGAATACCTAGCAGCATTTTCTCTTCCGAGATGAATGGGCTTAAAAATTTTTTCTTACAATTTTGTCTTCCGGCACTCTGAGCATCCATTGCGTTCGAGAGTAATATTTGTGGCCTGGGAAAGCTAATCCAACGTGGTAGGCCATTGTCGTAAAATGGTTGATATGCAGTGTAACATAAACGCAACGGATATCCAATTACGGCGGTATGTTTACGTGATCATGCATCAAGATGGCAACTCCGAACGCGATGCACCACGGGAAATATCCGATAGTCCACGTTTCCACAAACCCCATTACCATTAATAATCATAGGTCAAGCTCATTTTGTGTTCATGCAACAATTTGACACTAGAACTACATGGGCATAATGCTGTAATGAAATAATGATTTAACGCGAATTACTTAATGAAAGGTTCCGCCTAAGGTTTTCTAATCCAACGATTCACATTCATTACTAGATGCAGGAGAAATTTATTATTACAATCTATTCTAGTTTCGAGAAATAAATTGTCAATTCAGTTGTACTCTTCGTTTTCATCATATTCAAGTCACATGACCTTTAGTCACCTTCTGTGATGATTGTATTTAGATTGAATAGATATGGGGGATCGGGATGGTGCGGTGGCCAATATACTGACTTCCCATCTAGAGGGTTCGAGTTTGAATCCCGGTGGTGGTCGGATTTTTCAGTGGTATCCCTATCCCTACGTGGGGTACTATGTGGAGAGTACTTTGAGTAAGCCATTCGTCGGATGAGACAATTAACTGTTGACCATTGGCGCGTATCGTTACGAGTAGACAAATACCGACGCTGGGTTTCTCCCCACTCTAACTTCACTCCTTGAACATCCTAACCCTACCAGATCACCCACCTATCCCTTCTGGCGCAAGTGACCTCTGCTGCCAGTCGCCCCCTCCTTAGTAAATACTAATGCAACTACTACTTGAATGGATTTTGCATTTAAAAAATGGCATTGGACGTCATCACAATGTGTCACGTCACAATCACGTCAACAATTTAATGTGCAAGTTAAGGCGTTGGATTTTAGCTCAACATGTACGAGTCTTGTCTAAATCTCTCGCCACTCGAAACCCTTGAGAAGTGAGAAATTTTACAATGTGGTTCTGTGGAGGAATACGATTCTGTCGTCATTAATATACGTATCTCTCACTCCCCAGACGTCACCCTCAACCTAAGGACAGATTTTACACTTTCTTATTCTTACCCTCAACCTTCTCACCTCTTTATTTTCTGATGGCTATATCGATTTCAATGAAGCTATTTCTTGTGGCACGTGTAAAAATTTAATAAAAAAATCCCTCTCGATATTCATGGCAAGGGAAGGAATATTACTCCCGCAATTATTATAATGGGCATGGCGCATCGAAGGAAATTAGGTTTTCCATTTTGGAAATCCTAATTTCAACGATACACGAAGTCGAATCAAATTAGTTCAAGTCGTGACCAGGAGGGCGGAATGCTCGGTCAAGTGATCATATCTGAAATTGTATCCAGCAGGTATGAAACAGACCAGGCACGAAATTCAGAGGACTAGCACTGGTGAATACATTCCTCTGTTTAATGATATAATTTCGTATACTCTCGTGTTAAATCCATAAACATGCCTTTTTATTATCTTGCGCGATTAAGTAAACATCTTTGGCTTCGAACACGACTACGACCTCATTGTCATGATAGGTTTCCTCCGTGAGATTAAACGCTGCAAATTTGCACTTATCTTCCGCCATATCCATTTGTCAAAAAGATTAACTCTCTTTAGAAAATGTTCCGTAACTATTAAGTCACAATCCAATTTAAATACGCCACAAAAGAACTCCGTTAGCGAAGTCCCTCACGTCACCAAATTATTTAAGTAAATAAATCAATTTTTCCATGAATGCATAAAATGCATAATTCTAATAATAATTCATAACTCATAATAATAATCCCTTATCCCAATTTTGAAGCGAACGTCAAAATTACTCCGCATGCCTGCGCACCACAATTTCTTGATCAACTTCCATCGGCATATATGTATCAATACAGTGACGACTACTACTACTGCGACACCTCTCTTCCATTACCGATGTTTATCGAAGAAAGTCTCTCCATCCGCTCCAAACCATGAGAATTCCTTCTCTTCGTGCGGTTTTTTGTATAAGAAAAAACTCTCTGAGGTCACTCTACTCCGGAAATATTTCCATTTGAGGAAACTGCTCTTTATTGGATCTTCGGTTTGGTTATACTGTCACAAACTGGTTTTTGACTTGTGACCCAGAGAGAATTGAGCGTAGGCGCATGTACGTTAAGTACCACCTTGTACGTTAAGTACGTCAATTCTTTTCATAATTTTCCTTGAGTTCATTCGGAGAACTGGGTTACGTGACAAAAATTTGATAATCAATTGATGAAGGCGTATGCTAACACACTGTGAATGGGACGATTACCAACATTATTACATATCTCTCTCTGAAGAAACCATTTTTCTTGCTGATATCCCAGTTGCTCATTGATTGATATCTTGCTGATACCCTATTGACACCTCTAACTCTCATCGTGACATAATTATCAAAGCTTTAAATTCTATATATTCGGAGGTAGGTGAATAATTACCAGAACAAAAGTAATGTAATTATTATTCAAACAAAAAATATATTTATAGCCGATACTTGACCTATATATTTTTGCCTAGCACAAACTATTGCGACGGCCAAAATGTGTTAAAACATACTTTATTTGAGAATCAAAAGTTTTATTCCATACAAAATCCTTGTCGTGATACCCCAGGAAGGGCGCCGAGCACAAACCCGAACTTTATGAAAAGCCTCAGGTTGCATGGAAAGGAACTTCCATTCTTACTGCCAAACTGTGATTTCCAAAGCCCGTAACTCTGTCTCAGGTCAAGATGAATTTTACCCTCACCAATCAAATCAACTTTCGAAATGAAAGAAATGCTTAAGTTCCTAGATATGAAATCCCACTGCATTGTTCTCCTCTGAAACGAGTTGCGTAGACCGTATTTCTGTTCAACTTTAACAAAAGTCATCCTTTTCCGTTAAACTAAACAATCGCGTTGGATGAATCACTAGGTAGATATCTCAAAAAGAAGTATTCTTTGTTTTAGATAAATTTAATTTTATCCTTCTTAAATATTCAAGCAGTGTATTTTAGTTCTGCTCCATCTGACACAATAACGAGTCCTAGGGTGAAAAAACATCCATATTCAAGGTGGAATTCAAACCTTTGCTTTGAGTTTTTAACTGGAATATTCACGGATTACGGAATCCAGGAAATATTTCAGTATTACGTTCAATGCTGCAGGGAATGCCGACACACAACTACGCGAATCCTAAGTAGTTAAGGTTTCTCCATCTGATCCATACTGAAAATACACTTTGTTGAAAAGATAGCTTTTGATTTATTTAGTACTAAAAATTCGAAAACAGCACTTTCCGGCCGTAACATCGGATTTGTCAATGGTATAAGATCCAGGAAAATTACAAACACCCAAACCCTAGGTGGAGAAAACACCACCTAGATGGCAATTGGACAACTTGAACATTGGATTACCGCCGCCGGGGTAACGAATTAAAAAATTAAAAACTTCTTTAAGAATTTAAAAGGAGTAAGTCAACTCCATCTTCGTTTTCAACTCACCCAATTACGATTCTTCTAGTGAGCCGTGTGAATAGGAAGTTAATATTCATCCAACTAATTGAAGTACTTTATTATGGTAACCACTAAACGTAAATCGCAACAAAACGTAATTGTATCGATTTTTTTCTTCACTGAAAATATTCTTTACATACCGAAAGTATTTTTGATTTCAGATTAAGATGGGGAACCCAAGCGCAATTTAATTAAAATATTGCACCTCATTTTTGTCATTAATAAAAGCAAACAATAAATTTAAATGAAGTTGCAAAAAAACGCAATATTATTCATTGCATTCACTTTACTTGTATCAGATTTTGAGATATATTTCCAAAAATTATTATACGTTGTGAAAAAATCGTTTAAAAATAGAGTTGGATTGGTTTTAGTCAGCTATTTTAGATAACCATGTTTTATTTTATTATAAAAATATGCATCCCTCTTTCCTGTACATATGTATTAGTAAGATATACTGAAAGGAAATTATTTAAAGGGGAACTCCTCCTAGCATACTGAAGCCAATCGGTTAGAGAGAGGCCTGAATGAGTGAAAATTCAAGGTGTTAGACCTTAAATCACAGACCAGACAAACAAAATGAGTAAGTGGATCGAGGTTTTAAACAATATGGAAGGTTTAAAAAAAAAGGAAATCGAAGCCTTCATATTTAAAATCCCATGCCTCAAGCGGAAGAAAACGGAATTGGAAAATCGGGGAAGCGAAACTACAGTAGGTCCGGCTCGAAAAAAGAAAACTGCAAGTTTCCACGGGCATATTTTCCGGCCGAGGAAAAATAAAAACTTTTCCCCCTCCGTTCTGTCATGCTTCCCCCCCCCCCCGTGCCCCTAAACGCAACGTAAAAATGTTCGAGTTCTTTGACTTCGACTGCCTTCATCCACCGCCGCCGACGTTTGATTCATGCCCGGATTAATGCCCTCACTTCCCCTTCTCCCTCCCGCATATGGCAATACATTACTCTGCACTTCGAAATAACCCTCGGTGGACCTACCCCGCGCGCGCTCACACACACACACACATACACACATGTGTACTACACGAGTATACGTGGAGGTATATAGGCCAAAAACCCTATTAATATCTTGAAAAATAAAAAAAAATAAAAAAACCACCGACGAGGCAAGTATGGCTACGGGATTACCCACTATATGCAACCGCCGGTTCTCCATTTTATATTCATTCCGCCCACCCCCCGCCTCCCCCTCTCCCCATCTATGCCGACGTTAACCCAGGCTCCCGGTGTGGAGGTGCAGTCCCCTCTCTCCCACTGTCTCCTTCCTCCCTCCGGGCGATATTCCCCCTTCCACACACCATGGAACACCCCATTGTCGTTACAGGGGACAAATTGCCTTTGTTAATTCGCCGGTTTGCCCCCGATTCCGCTCGCGCTCTCACAATTAGGGTGACCACGTTGGCAGCCTCAGAAGTTCAATCCGATCCCCCCCGGGAAAGGTGAAACAAAAGTTAAAAAGAAAATAAGTGTCCCATCACGGTCTTCGTCAGGCGAAATCGAATCTCGGTGCCCAACCGTCGTTAGACACGACCATACTCCAGTTCTCTCAGGAGGTGGTCGTCTAAAGATTTAACGATACCCCCACTGCAACACGTTCTCAACTCTCATGCTCTCGGCCATATCCTCTCAATCCTCATTAGAGTTTGTCCCAACCCCTTCAACCCACCCCATTCCAACCTTATGGTTTATCTCCCAAAAATTTCACCATATATTATTAAAAGTGCGATAAATATGGGATGAGAATCAATATTATAAAACAAAGGTCATGCGATTTTCCAGAAAGAAAAAGGCTAAGCTAAATATTAAAATAGGCGGGGAAAAAATGGAGCAGGTAGAACAGTTTACATATCTCGGAAGTGTTTTGGACCAATACGGTCATAGTGGTAGGGACGTAAGGAGAAGAATTGCGCTAGGCAAGGAGGCTTTCTCAAGGAGGAGGGAGTTGATGACGGGGACGTTGAGTAGGGATGTTAAGACAAGACTCGTAAAAACTCTGATATGGAGCGTAGCTATACGGCGCGGAAACGTGGTCGCTGAAGCAGGAGAATAGACGTAGATTGGAGGCTTTTGAAATGTGGGTGTGGAGAAGAATGGAGAAGGTGAAATGGACCGAAAGGAAAACAAATGAGGAAGTACTAGAAATGGTGGGGGAGGAGAGGGGTTTGTTGAGAGAAATCCTATGGAGGCAGGAAAAATGGATGAAAGGCGTATTGAGCGGTAGTGGAATGTTGAAGAGGGTAATAGAGGGGAGAATGTTGGGCAAGCGAGGTAAGGGTAGGAATAGGATAGGGATGTTGGACGGGATGAAGAGAGGAAAGAAGTACACCGAGATGAAGAGGGACCTGATATAGATTAGTTTGCTAGGTGGGGAGTCACAAAATGTTTATTTGATTGTTGTGTCCATCCAAAAACCTACCTTAACCGGTAGATTACCTAATAATAATATTATTAAACTCGATCTCCTCACTTAGACACTTAAAAGGCTTTATGGGCTCGAGCCCCATTGGTTCGTCCTACTCCATCCCGCCTCCTCCCTCGATAGATGATGCCCTCCATCCTCCTCTCGTCCGCCACTCTCGTTCTTTATTGCGGCCAGCGGAATGTAAATGCGACCTCCGGAGGGGACAGGAATTTTCGTGGGTAGGTTTACGTGCGGGGATCATCAGCGGACTCGACCCCTGTTCGTGAGAAAAATCGAGGAAAACACGGCCTGAAACTCGCCATCAAATCAGCGGAATGACACTTGAAATCGTTCACAAAACAACGTGTTGAGTTGTCTCTACGTCGTTTACGTTAGGTAAAAATACTGCCACGTGTTGATCGAAATCGACGGTAGTTCGTGGAGGAAGTTGATGAAAACATTTCGACATAACACGCAATCCCTCGCTCTTTTGTCATTCTTTCCACATAAATTCCACATGATGCGCGCCCTGTCCGCAATGAACCTATACAAAACAAACGACTCCCTGAGGCGAAACGCAAAAAAACTGAATTTTTCGTTAAGTTACTGTCTCACTAATTCAAACTCGACCAATTCAGAAAACTTTAGTTGTTTTCATCATTAAATTCGGAGCTTACACTGCTCCAGGAGCGTCGCCACCGGAATTAAAACAGAGAAATATAACGTTAAGACTGAGTTGAATTAAACTGCCTGCTATTTTTCTCACGTGCTTCCTTTTTCGAGGGGTAAAAGTGACGGAGTCGACGAAAGAAGGAAACGTAGTGACTTTGTCGACTGAGCCATTTTCGTGTCGTATTTTCTTCTCTGAGCGCAATGGTGGCCAGCTATTCGAGCACGTGAATAACTCCCACTGACCCGATCAAAATGTAAGAGCTAGGGTCGAAAGTGTGACTAGCGAAAAAAAATTAGGGCTCGAACTTAATTGGGACAAGATAGAAGAGGAAGGGTGGCGTTGGTATGCCTGCGGACGTCCAAAGTAGAATAGTGGCGAGCCCAGCAATGTTCTGCCAAAAATACTGAGGCGACTTGTCCATACGGAATGACTAGGGGTGAGTACACTACTCCCCTTTTGGACAACCCCTAGTGCTTAAACGTATCTGAGTGAACACTCAAGAGCAAAACAACACGAGTGTGGGGGAAGGGTAATTTACATGGAGAGAGGAAAAATAAAACAGAACGAGAAGAATCAGAACTGTCTCCTTGACTTAAGTTTCAACATTTGCGAGTTTCGATCCAAAAAATAGCGATTTCAAAGAGTAAGGTGGGCTGGATGACGACGGCGTCACTCACACTAAGAAAATATTTCGTCTTTGGTGAGTCCACACATGCGTAACATTTTCACAAGATACCATTTTGGGGGAGTGGAGCATTTTTATATACGAGTACTTTAGTTTAACCAATTAGAGCCCTAGTGCAGTAAATGACAATTTCCATAACTAGAACAATAACGACAGCATGGTAGGAGGTAATAGATCAAATGACCAAAAATTTCTTTTAACGATACGTTTGTTGTGTTATCCTTCTTGGAGACGCATCGTGGACTGCCTATCTGGATCCTCAGCGGTAACTACGTGCCGTATTTTATTGCTCCAAAAGCCGAAAAACATATCAAAGGAGTTTCTTTTCTTCTTATTTCCACCTGAATCATCAAATATGCCAAAGTGATGTTTAATGACAGTAAGAATGGCGAGGTTTGGCATGGAGGGGGGAAAGTACACGCGGGAACTCGTGGTTGAGTCATAGACGATCCCTCCAGAGAAAGCGGCTTGGGAGGAACGAGCTCCACAGAAGAACGTCACGAATTTTTACGTCTCTGCAGGGATAAAACAAACGATATTCTTCGGAGTGCCCTCGTATTTCCGATGATTACTCGGGGCAGGTGCAACGGCATCTCACCGAGAAGGGTTAGGACGAGGTAGGACGGGCGAGAGACGCATTATTCCCGCAAATGCGAAACTCATTTTCAAAAAGAAAATGGATATTCTGATCGCATTATAATTGAATTTCATCTCGGAAAGAATATTAATTTTAGTTTTTAGAAGGTTTATTTTTCCCGAGTACCCCCCGCTATCTAATTTTTAATCTGAGTACTGAAATTGTAATTAATAACTCTACTTAAATCATTGTGTCTTCTGCCTGAAGGAATCAGTCAATCATCACTCAGGAATCGTCTTGACTGAAGCTCCGATTCGCTCCCTCAATCTCAGAGCACAAGGGTCACACAAGGCAACTTTTATAGAAATAACAGCAAAATATCTGCGAGGAAACATACTTATCGAAAGGCTTTAATCAATCGCGGTCCGTATTATGTAAACAAAAAGTCAAGAAAGGCAAAAGAGAATCAATTGATTCGGAAAAACGAAAATAATATGTTCGTACTATATCCTTCCTTGGCTCTGATGCTAATTTCAATGTCTCAAGTTCATGCAATTAACGACAATAAAAGTAGATGGAGAAGGGTACAAATTAATTTTAATAAGATACAATGGATACCTTCAAAAGCAGTCACATGCGGTACAAAAATTATAACACGTTCTGACATTGGCTTCCAACTGGACAGATGGGTCGAATTTTCATGCATATCTCAGCATGTAAGAAAAACAGTATGTGTTCTGAGCAAGAGAATCTCAGCAGCGAGCTCAGAAGGTCGCACAATCGCAACTGCAATGCGGGCACAAGTAATGCCTGAATCACGACGAGATTTTTAAATGAAATGATCTTTTACTACTCCAGGAACACTGAACACTTGAATAACGCACTGAGATTTACAGAATGCTGTTGGCTTAGCGCATGGAACCACGGGGAAAAGGAAAGGAAAGTTTGGCATAAATGAAGGGGAATAAATCGAGCCATGGAAATAGTCGTTCCGTTTGAGTGACGGGACTTATCATCATGATCTGTTTCATTATGTATACCACTGGACGTCAGCCACTGAGAAAATTTTAGGACGGCAAAGAGACGAGGTGGACAAACGAAAAGAAGACTAAAGAACTGGCCACACTTTTCTTATTTGAGTACTTAAGATTCAAATGTAAATTAGGAGTCTAAAAGTTAGACTGGGTTCAATATAAGCATGGAAATGTCTATTAATGTTTAAATTACAGATGGTCATATATTCCCAACGGCTGATTAGGAAACAAGCATTCATTGAAAGTCGGCACTTGCAGGACATCAATGGAGTGAATGGTATAACCCTCATTTCTTACAAACGCAATACATTTTCTGAGTGTCTACTGATACTGATAACAGTACGCATTATTTGCGGTACTACATTAAAAATATACCTAATTTGTCTCGGATTATTCTGAACGTACTTTGTGTCCAAATAGCCTCAAGGAACAGTCACCCGCCCACGTGTGAGGCCACATATTCCTCAATGTACAATTGCACGCAATTACTATCAATGCCTTCTCGTAAATTACGCAAGGAATGAAATGCGAGGAAATTGAATTAGTCGGGGAAATAATAATTAGAACATCAGATTTTTATGTTAAGATACGAGGTGCGGAATGGCAGATTTATGAAGGAAAGAGAATAACTAAATATAAAAAAGTCGGTGACTCATAAAATACAAAATAAGGAAATGGGAAGCTATAAGAGATGATACCAACGCAATACTGAACACCAACCGGAGGCAGAAATCATATTGGATGACTAAAAAGAGATGGGTCGAAGTCGGAACAAATTAGGATCTTAACCTTCAAATGTATATGAGGTAACGACGATGATTTCGTATGGTATATCATGAATATTTATATAAGCAGGATAAATTCGACGTTTTCGGCACGCGTCGCAGAAAGTGGATTAGATCCCAGGGAGGGTCTGACATCGACCCTTGAGCCAAGAGGCAAAAATTTGCTCGGTCAAGGGATATGGGTTAACTGCCACGATTTCGGCAAATTTTCTGCCATTCGAAGCAATTTTCGAGGGAAATACCCAATCACGCTGCTTTCGCCAAGTGCTCCCCACCCAAACTCACCACCACGGCTCGCAGAGTTACGGTAATTCCATACCGATACTGAAAATTGCTTTTTTTCCGTTCTGGCAACCATAGTCGATTGTGGAATTTGTGTCAGGTTAAGTAATAAGGAAGTAGTTTATCCAAAGCACGAAACCCCACGTGATTTTAAAAATTTGTTTCACATTCAGGTTAGATAAAAACACACTGATTTTTCAGCATTCTTTTTTGTTGAATGAATGGGCTATTTTGATAGTATAATTAGTATGAAAACACAAGGCACTGAAAATTTCACTTTCGAAGATTGAACCCGAATTTCTGATGGAGAATAAAAAGCAGACCTCAATTTTTTCTTCGCAAATATTGATTTAGTGCTTGCTTTAGTATTTTTCTGTCGTGGTGATACATTGTTTCCTATTCCATTGATTTACTATCCAGACGTTTACAGCGGATAATCACCTTGTTACGTTAATCACAGTTAATGATTAATAAATGAAATGGCGGAAGGTAAATTTATCAATGTAAAACCAAAGCAGAAGGAAAACATTCCTAAATGATCGATGTAAGAAACTAAATGTCTTCTATTACTTCGATAGAATTCATTTCTCATAAAACACCTGGCATTGCATGTATTCCATGCATAATTATTAGGAGCAGTACAAGAACTCCTTACTAATGGGAATTGAGTTATTTATTCATAGACCTACTCCAGCCAGACGTTTGTTTCATCAATCTTTTTACTTTCTACGAATAAGAAACATATTATCATACATGATATTCTGGTAGCATCACTAGACTAACTAACATCCCTCTCAGGTATGTTAATTCCAACGCCAAAGTGTTTATTGTTACGTCAACTCCACCCACGCCTATCAAACTAACCTTCGAATTGAATACTTTAGTGATAACTTATTATATATTTTAATTATCAACATCAAGTATCATGCAAGTTGTAGACATTTTGAGTTGAATAGTAAATCAAATAAAGCTTTATTAATTTTCAAATTTAAAATAGTCAGTTTACTCACATGGTCTTTTGATGCCTAGCGTCAATATTAAGAACATTTTAAAAAAGTAACGCTCAAAATTATGTACATAAAGATGACGCTAGACGTCGGAATGTGTCGTTCATATATAAAATCTTTAGAGTAGCAAATAACTAATGTTTTAGTTTATTTTTGAAATGGAAACTTCAAAACCCCTTCAGTTATATTTGAAATGTCTAGAGAAAAGTAAATATGACAATAACTAAGTCGACAGCTGAAGCAATTCTGACGCCACGATGGAAAGCTAAATCGCTCGAGACGGGAGAAGCCAAAAGCTTTGGGGAATATTAGTTTGACAACATCGAAACGTATATCTGATTTCCCTAATTCGGACGCACGTCATCCCGAGGCAAAAATCCACTTAAGCAAAATGAACGAACGGTCTTCGCGTGCCTGAGCTTTAGACTAAGGCGCGAATCTGTTTCGCCTTACACACTTCGTAGGCCAGCGGTTACGGAAGAGGTCAAGGCATACTGAGAGATAATCCATAACACTCTTCAGACATAAGAAATGACGCAGAACTGAATTGAAAAAAGAAAGCAAAAACTAAATCCGGAACTACAACGCTTTTGTGAAACAATTCGAATAGAAACGCCGGGTTAGGGGGAATAAAATCACCAATTCAACGGCAGCTGAAAGAGATATCTGTTCTGTACTGACCCATAACTCGGGAACCTCGAGGCGTGAACAGTTTTCGCGGGGATTCCGAGCACGACACCGACCCGAAATCATTTTGCCCCCGCGTCCATTTTGAAACTCACATCGTGGATCCCGCCGAAAACAATCGAAGAAGGAAATAAAAAAAAATTAAAAGTAATTTTACGCCGCACTCCCTCCTGCTCTTCCCGTGGGAAAAAAATGAACCATGGCGCATTGTAATACCTTATATTTCCGGTCTGCAACGGTCGTGCACATCCGTACTTCGAAACACACACACATACACGCACGACGGCGTACACAAACATGTACCACATTTCGGTCGCCGGCGTGGCGGCAGTGTGAGAGAGAAAGAGAGACATCTCACGTTTTCATGCACCGCTGCACTTCCGGATACTCCGCTCCGTTAGCCAGTTAGAAATTATTACGTCGGTCACCCTCTTGTATTGACCCCTTTGCACTCGCACACATTTCAAGCGGGCGAGGACATCCTGGAAGTACCCATATATATGCACTGAGAAAAATACGTCGTCTTTCACATTGATTCCAGCAACGGGGACATTAATGACTTCCCCGCCTTATCTGAGATGAACATTTTACGTGTCGTACTTCAGTAATTCTTTCGTCGGTTTTGCACAGAATATTGTCTCAAATGATAAAAAAAACCCAACCATGCAAGATTTATGAGCACTATCTACCTATAGAGAGATCGCGGGTTGTAGTCCTTCCCTGAGCATTTATGCAGTTTGGTCCTCTAATAAATTCTCCTTAGCCGAGTCCACGATGCAAATGATCACAGGTCGGTTTGGGAAATGCTTGAAAATAGATTAGCTCCCGCAAATATTACGAAAAGTAAAACAGTGCATTATTCACGAAAAAAGAAAAACAATGGAGTGAGCCTCCGGCGTGGATACCATCAGAACGATACCGAGTTCCAATCCTGGGTCCAGCTCCAGTACTCTAAAAAGGTCCAGCTCTAATGAAATTCAAGTGGTGCCATCTGCTGGATGCCACGTGGAAATGAAAATCAGCAAATGGCACTGTAGACGGAGCTGATTGCTTGGCCCTGAATGCTTAACGTGCCTAAGGTTTTATTGTTTGAATTGGATGGATGCGCACCTGTCATGATGAATGGGCATGGTTGCCTCATCCACCAAAACCAATCTTCGGACTCATGGGCCATGGCTATTTGCTGCGAAGATTAACATCTAATTATCACTAGAGATCATTTGATGTTTTTCTCTCTGTTAATAGAAAGCTTTCGTGAAATTTCTAAAACATGTCGCATCGATTAGGAGACACATTTCTGGTACATGGTTCCCACTTATTTAATAAATTCCTACACCTGACTTTTTCCAGATTCCCCTGAAGAATATGAGAGCTTTTTTCACCTGAGTGTTAGGAATCTAATTACTTATTTTCTTGGACATTTATTCCTCAAAGCTTCGCTTATCAACACCATGATGAATTCAGTCACATTCCAGTTTTTTGCCAGGGCTTGCACACCCAATGACCTATTTAAAACGAGAACTGATCTCAATACCAAAAGGAACGTCGTTTACTTCCGACATTCGCGACTGCTACAAAAAACTCCCGATTCGTATATTAGATTCCCACATTATCAAAAATCACCTTTTTTTCCCATTGCTTTCCGAATTACTCATTGAAGTAAATAAGTAATTTCCGACTTTCCGACTTACGGTCACTGAAGTACCAATCGTGTAACAAGAATTTCAATGAAATTTGGAGAATATATGGGAGAATTTTAAGTATGAATAAATTTTATGACCCAGTAGACAACCGTCGATACCCCAATCATGCAGAAAATTTACTTGACGTCTTATTTGACAAAACGTAATCAAGGAACGATTTTTTATCATATTTTTCTAACTCATTAGACATGCAATGGTATAATTGAAGTTATTAACATCCAATTTGGGCAGAAATTATTCGCTCTCTTTCTTATTACACAGACTCTCCGAGGAAACCCTTCGTCTTCTTACAAGGTTGGCAAGATGATATTGCCACAATCAACAGGATAACATCTTTCTCTCCGTAATTCTCATTCTAATCATGGGAATATGGCCTGGCGTCATTTCCATCAAATTTCCCGCCCAGACTGATGAAGATGAACGAGGGAAACCGCCTTTGGGGGAGGAGGGGGAGGACCATCACGGAAGAAAGGGAAATTGCCGGAGACGAATTCGGTGAAGCGATTCCCGGGGTTTAATGGGGACCGGGGGCCTGGAAGGGAATGAGAGGGCGGCTGGGCGAGGGACGAAACAAGGTGTGGGTCGGGAATTCGCGAATGGCGGAGAAATTTAGAGGGAATGTGAGACGAGAGGGAGGAGCAAAACCAAATAAGAAAAAAATTAAAGAGTGCCACGGGCTCCCTGAAGAGATCGAAGAAGGGCTCTCTGGCGGCTCCAGGGTGGCGAAAGGTTTTTGCCACGAAGAGAGTGGAGAGAATGAAGGACGAAGGATGAAAGAGAGAGTGAGACAATGAGCATCGGAGGAAAAATATCGGCAACCAATTTGACATCGAAGAATGATGAAAAGGATGCAGTGAAAGGGAAAAGGGGTAGCGGAGGGAGGGAAAATGAATCGAAAAAAACGAAGGACGAAAAGCGAAGGAATTTCGACGTTAAAAAGTCAGATAGCTTCGAACAATGGGGGCTCAAACGGACTGAGTGACTTTGCTCCTTCCTTTTTTATTTCCTCTCGTTTTGTAGCTTCCGGATCTAAATTTCTTATTCAGTACTGTCCTCGACTCGCAAATGTCTGCGACAAAAAAAAACAATGACTCCGGAACAGAATAGACAAAAATATTAACTAGAATAAATGGAACCGTTCACCATATTGCATTTTTCATCACATAAAAATGTATGCGCACGCCTATCAATTACGATAAGCTCTAGCAGACAATAAAAAAACCTTCAATTTCTAGACTTACGAATCTCTCTTCCGCAAAAATGGAATTCGCACAACGATACGGCTCTCTCCTCGCTCTCACGAGTTTCTTGCCATCAAGTCGATGCCAGAAAGAAGAGAAGTTTCCATAACTCAACGGAAACGTTTTGAAAGTCAAGAATTATTTTCTCTTGAATTTTACTTTCGGGTATCGAGCAGCGAATCAAAAATACCTGTGTGTGATTTAAATTTACACATATTTCATGCCCAGTTTTTTAGAAAATCCAGAACAGAAAACAAGACTGCAAAATAAAAGTTGCCTAATACGTTGTCCACAACTGCTTCCAGTTGTTAAAGATGCAGTCTTCAAGTTGGTTTCATTTCTTTAAATTCTATTACGTACTAGACGTATAATGTGTGAATGAAACGGACTCGAAAAAAAAATGAGGTTCACTAGACGTGTTAGCCTGCCGATGCGTGTGCCATTACACTGATGACTTATTATCGAACTTCTTTAGGATTCAATCAACAGAGTTTATACAACTCTCGTATTGGATAATGGTTTTGAACCCGTGACGCTTGGGCTAACGGGCGAGCGCGTCACCTACATGGAAACTCAGACAAAAATATTCAGTTAAAGCACAAGTTTCCGTCATAATAAAATGATAAAAAAGTCAATATCCACACATGACTGGGTTCACATTAATCGTGAACATTGACTTGTGTTATCCTTTTATTTAGCTAACCCTTTGATGCATAACATTAATCAACGAGCCGAGAAACTGATATCGTCCTAGAATTTGGTCCACCATTGGAAAAATGTAGAAAATATACTCGTACAGAAATTACTTCACGCGTTTGCGTTAATGTACTACATTATTAACTCGTTATGACCAAAAAAACATTTTTGATCAAATTTTAAAACTTTTATTTTTCAAACATTTCAACGCAAAAAAGTAAATGATGATGTGAAATTTCAAATACCGTTTAGCTAAAGAAAACAACATCAGCGGTCGTGGGGCGGACCAAGGGGTGAACACAACAGTTACAGTCCAATGATACAGGAGTTTGAAAACGATATCTCAGAGCGTATAATGCACGAGGGCGAGAAACGAGCATAAACCACTCTATTTTGCCGACGCAATTAGTTACGCCTCCTCCACGTACCTAAGGATCCGTGAAATTTCGAATGGGAGCGTGATTATCGGGAACGGCAGTCTCGCGTGGGAGAGTTTTCACGCGCCCCCTAGTAGGCAAGAGCTTAGTTCCCCCCCCCCCGACTTCCCTCCCCCCGACGGCCCTCCCCTCCGTCTCCCCACGAACCGCTTTTAACGCTCCAGCTACCTAGAAATGGAACGGACAAGCGGACTCTTGCAACGAGAAACAAAAACGCATTAATCCGCACCGGTGGAATCAGAAACCGGCGAACATCGCGATCCACCCTCGGGAGAGGTTAACTCTGCGTGACTCGGGAAGAGACAGATAAGCGGGCAGTAGGGACGTCACCAGAAGTGACGTCCCCACGAGATGGATTCCGGGAAATACGCGGAAGAAGAAAAAAAAATAAGAACGTCTCGCAGAGAGGGAAAGTAGATAGAGGAGACGGCGAGAGTCAACATGGGGTGGAGGGAGGAGGCGAAGGGGGTGGAAGAATAAAAGTGGGAGGGTGGAGAGGATTGAGCGAAGCAAGCCGTGAACTAGACGATCTTCGGTGAAAGTCTTTTCCTTCCCCCCCCCCCATCTCATCCCATCCCAATTTCGTCTCCGGGCTACGCTTGACCGTATTCTCATGCTTGGCCGCAATTGTATTGGAGAAGAAAGAGAAGGAGGAGGAGTGTTTGAATCTTTTCGGAAACCAATGGCTTCTGACAGCGTGTTTTATTTACGGCTGGGAGGATCGGAAACGGGACAAACAAAACTATGATGGATTAACCACTCCCATAATTTCCCCCTCCCTCGCGGAGCTCTCAAGAGTTTAAGGAGGAAACTGTAGATGGGAGGGGGGGGAGGGGTAGGAGGAAGGGAAAGGGGACTTTCGGCGAAACTTTCCATCCTTTCTACACTGCAGTCATACACAGGAAATTTCCAGAGACACCCTGACGAGCGCAACGGAGCGATTTTTTTTTTTACTTTTTCGTTTTTTTAAGTCCGTCAGCACGGTCCCATTTTGATTAGTCGTTCTTGTATAGGTGACATCTTTGTCATCGCCCTGGGTCGGTTTGGTCGATGGTGATAATTCTATTTCCCGCCATCACCAAAAACTAATTAAAGATGGCCAAAATTACCAACATTTTCTAATTTTCTTTCTGTGACATTTTCATTCATAATAAATCTTTATCTTGTTACGCCTCTACTACAATCTCTACTTTAACTCAATAACTGTAACAAATTCATTCAAACCGATTCACGGATTTCCTTGCTCAATTCATGTTTACATTTTCCATGTTTGCATTTGATTTAATGCATTCTTAGCTCAGTGACGTTATTATCCTCCTCCTAACCTTCTGCCTTCCGACCGCACTATCATTTCATTAATAAGCTTAATTTTACATAATATCTTCCATGTTTCATTAAAATAAACCACGATAAATTCTGTGAAGTTTAATTATCGGGTAAGACGTTGAAGCTGATGAGAGAGAATCAAGGGAGTGAAGATCTCACTTGGAAATATCATTATACGCTAGGGAAAATGCCTTAGCGTTTAATTAGCTAGCCATCCATAAAACCCTTGCTACACTCAACAGCTCAGATTCATTACTCCATAATATGAAGCGGTTTATGCATCCATCCCTAGCTACTCGGAAATACTTGAGCAAAATTTACAACTTTTCTTGAGTGGCGCCCTCAATGACTGCAAAGGAGCTGAAGCCCTAACGAGTATTCTGGAAGATGCAACATTCAAATGTGGCAAAACAAGAATGTAGCTCAACAGCCAAGGGATTAACACCCCTTTTGGCGTAAAAAGGGAAGACCTTTTATGTGTTATGACTGCAGTCTTATTTTAAATGTGATATGACTCATTCGCGTAGCGTTAATAATATTAGGGATTCCCACGGTCATAAAAGTGAATAATAATTCACTGTGATGGGAAGGTGGTATCGCTTTCGTTAAAATTGGTATTCACGTCTAAAATGTACACGTATGGATGTTTTAGTTGCTCCTCGCTTTCGGAGAGGGTATTTTTGTAAAAGGCATTAAAGGTATTGGTCAAACTTTAACGCAAGTATATTAATTCCAATACACTAAATTAAAGCTTATAGACGATTCTTTCTACCCTGATTACAATGTGATCCTCATTTTAAAAACGCGATCTAAAAAATTAAAACAACCCATAAGACATTGCCAAAAAATAATCCAAAAACAAGATAGACTCGCAAGCTATATTTTTATAATAAATCTAATATTCAACGTTTCGGCAATCAGCAAGTGAACATTGGTGAAAGATGGACTGGCTAACGAATTCTTAAATCTGTTTTTTCCAACAGGAAATTCTAATGATGGATTTAAAACATATCTTTCATTCTATTCACTTATTTGAAAAAAACCTTCCGTCTTTGTAAATATTTCGCCACTACATAAGGTAGCCAATACTTGTACATGTATACTGAATACATTAAGAACAATACATGCAGTCAATGTTTTGAAAATTTCTCTCAGTCTTACAATTAAACATCGATTAGAAACTTTTTATCTGAGAGGCGCGGAATTTTTTATGAAAGTTTCTGACGACAATGGATCTAAACTTCTTTGGCACCATAACATCCCATGAGAATGCGATAGCGTGTTCTAATCTCATTTTAACATATGTTAATGGTTTGAAATGATCTGACAGGTTTTACCTTAGGAGCACTCCAAATCTACATGACACAATATTTTGTTCCATATTTAAATTATAATCAGTGGCTAAGGCTAAGGTTGCCGAGAGCATATTGTCACAGCTGCCGAATGGGATTCTCACGGGTTTTGAGTAAACAATAAACCCTTTCTCCATTGACTTCGCAATAACATTTCCCACCTTTTTAAGTATAAGATAATACTTGACCATATCTCAGACGAAACGCATAGAATAGATTCTTACTTCAATAGAATCATGACTACTGCTTTAAGACATTGTAATCACATAATAATCGCGAACTACATTAAATTAACGAGCGCATCCTATGCAACCCGAGTATAATCGACCACAATTTGACGTCATTCACCCTCTTTTTGTCTTTATGCACCGCACATGAGTGATTTTTTTTCCTTTTTTATTACCATTTCCTCGTGAGCCTATCTCTTTCCGGCAATTAAAGTTTGGGTGCTCTGGGCGCCAATTTCACAGGGGTGATCCCGCGTCCGTCTTCCCATTCTCATCTTTCATCCGACGCTCCGTTCGCTTTTTTCCCCGGTTGCACCGAGCAGCACCACTGCTAGAGAGTCAGCCAGATGTTTTTACGGTAGTCGGGGGGAGCGCCGAAATCCTAGTCCTCCCTCCTCCCACACAAGAGAAGAAAGAAAAAATAAGAACAAGAGTCGGGAAAGAGCACGTAAAGGAGCTTTAGCTCGCATTGCTCCTTGGTCGACTCAAATCTTTGAGCCGTTTATTCCCCTTTCGACGCTGAGAGTAGAGGAGTTGGATCGAAAGGAGGACAACATTCTTTTTTTTCCTTCGCCCGCGCCCCCTCCCCCAACTACGAAGGACGTAGGAGCAACGGTCTGTTTGATGGGAAAGGAACTGGCAAAAAAATACATGATTTCCCCCCACCACCCAATATTCTCCACGAAATAAAACACGGAACAAGTCAAAAACCTCCTTCACCTGTAAGCAAACAGATTGTTTGTCAATAAATTTGGCGTTCACTTTTATTTCAATTTTCTGCGTCACGCCTACGTCGGAATATGGGAATTGTCGGTCCGGTTTTTGAGCTCGGCGGATATATCAATGCTCCGTTGGCCTCTCGTGGCATAACATCCAAAATACAATATAAATAACAATCCCATACCAGAGAGAAATACGATCCTTACCCATTCTAAACCCAGGAGTATATATCGCAAGAGCTTAATCTCCGATAACAACTGGAGGCACTGCTCGATTCCCAGAGACGGAGGGGCGAATGGTGGGCTTGGGAAGCATTGCAGAATGCTAATGCGTCCTCAACCATTTTACGAGGGCAGAGATACCTTAACCGAGGCTACCTCCACCGTTAACATTGAGGATTTTTCCATGTTGGTAAAATACGTGATTCCAGGGGAAAATAATCGCTCCTGTGCTGAGGTAAAAGATGGGGATTGAATTTAAATATTAGACAATGTACGGTAATGGACTTCTGAAGTACACAAAATGGTAAACGACAGTGTACGCGTACATAAATATAATCTATATGTATATATATATATATATATATATATATATATAAAATAAGACGGGTTCTAGGAATTCGCGTTAAAGAAAATTGTCTTAATTGGGCGAGTAATGAACTGAGGAAGATGTTATTTCTCATTCTGCCAACAATAAATACACGGAGTACACGTATTTATAGCCCATTGGAAGGTATCAATTAAGGAATGAGACAAAATTATGCGAGAATGTTTACAATTTTCAATTTCAAAGTTGCTTCAAAACAAAGATCTGCCAGATGTTTTTGATGCGACGAGAAAAATGAGAGAAATCGGAGAAAAATATTAGGAAAATTAGAAAACCTAATTTTATAAAATAATTCAAAATTACACATGGTACCAATGGAATTTTTAGAGGTACGAAGAGTATCTGAAACCTAAAAAATTAAGAGTATCACATCTACTTTGGTACCATAAGTCTAAATCATCGTTTTAAGCTCCCAAATTTTCCATTCAACAAAATGAAAACGTGTTAAATTCATAAATATTTTGATGGATACACCTTGTCACTACTGCCATTTTTACGAATACTTCACAATTCTCCTACAAGTTTACAACATTGTGTATAAGATGAAATGACTGTCGTTCTGACACCATTTGCAGTACCCCCATTTGCTGCTTCGCAGGGTGCCACATAGATGTGGAATGTAAAGAAAACGACACAATGTCACAAGATACTAGTTAACCCGTAAAAATATTCTCTCCATTTAAAATAATTCACTCCAAATGTTTTCTCGGCGTTTGAACTATGTAAATTTGAATTTTTTTCAGCTCTGTTATGCTCCTACTTCCTCTTCTTAATCCCGCATCCGAGACATGAATAATTACTACACATTTATTGCGTGGATTTAGGTATAATATACGCATAATGCACATAATTTTGCTAATTAATTGTATTTCAACTTTTCCAAATATTAAACTAACCTCGCACAGTTAGAAATATTCAATATAATATTGCCAAAGCAGGGTCATTGAAACTGCTTGCCTACCGTGCTAGCGATGATCTATTCAATTACCTTCTCAATTTAAGTACCAATTCGGAGCGCATACGTAGTTATAAATGTTGCCCAGCAACATAATACCTCCAAAAAATAAAAAAATGGACCTTATTTACGCCTTCCACATAGTAGGAAATAATAAATGTATAAATCAGATAAAAATAAGCTACTGATAAAAACACAATTTGGTGTACCTGATAAAATAGTAGTCGCTTAGATGAAAGTCAATTGTTCCGAGAAAACTACTTTCTCGATAACACTCACTTCGAAGAGTGTTGCCGTCGCTTTATTGGAACTTACTTCCAACAACTTTATTTCTATCTGAAAATTAAATTGACAAAAAGAGTAAAAAAATTAAGAAGTACATCGAAGAGAGCGGGTGGAGACAGAAGCTTTTGTAAGACACTTGCAAGAAGAAGGAAACTGACTGGACAAATCCTGAGACATCATAATTTACTGACGATCATAATTGAAGAAAACATGGAGGGACAGAATTACAGAGGAATTCCAGGACGAATTTTGAAAAGCGATTAATGGAAAATGTCGGTGCAAGAAACTATGAAGGAATGCAGAGATATTAAGGGGATAGAACATTTAGGAGTTCTGCTACCAAGCAATCATCGGATTGATAACCAGTGATAATGATTCCGAATTACTTTTGCTTCGAAACATTTGTCATAACACTTTATTGACTGGCTAATCGTGTACCTTCTACCATTTCTCAAAAGCTAAACTAAATATCAGACGAACTGGGGATGGAATATAAAATCAATCCTCATTCCGCTCATAACAAAATGTACGATTCCTATTTACCAGAAGATGATGGAGTTACGTTGAAACCGGCCGTATTAATAAAAATTTTATTTTGTGGAAAATTGCCAATTTTAATTAATCATGATATTCCACCATATCACGCCTGAAACGTCTCTTTTTATTTGTACGATTCCTAGTCAAAATTCTCCTACTCCATGTTTTTCGGTTAGAAGACTCATAGTAAAGAAAATTTCAGACAAGGATGCATACTTTATACGGGGTTATGAGGTCTCGTAATAGGCCTGGGTGCATTCGAAACCGTTTCAAACGCCCCCAACTGCGAATTTTTTTGTTGCACTCTCAATTTAGATATTAAATCAGAGTGAACTCATCAAAAGACCAGATGGCAATTTGTACTGCTTTCGTGATCCAGATGGTCTTCAGGATACGTAAGTATATTTGATGATCAAGTAATATATCAGCGCGTTCAACTGGGAATTAAAAAAAGGCAATTTTCATGATTTAGTTCATTTTTTAAGAAAAAGTTGCCCGAAATTTTGAAAGTCATTTGAATGCTTCCATTCTAATCCCTTTCAAATACCTTTTGGGTACCACTCATTTACCCTAATGGGAAATATGTTTGCATACGTCAAAAGCATAATTGACGAAAAAGAACGCGTGATTCATGATCTTTTCGTGAAATACGCATTGTTCTGCGTTCATTATTTTTTTGTACTTTCGGACCCAGCAGGAGTTCATTTCACTCCTGCTCTACTTTCTGACACCATTGTGACCATTATATTTGTACTTACGACAAAAAGAACTTGGAAATGTAGGTCAAATAATACGCGTGTTTCTATCGAAATACGTATCTATACGAAACCCTAACGGTCGCATCATCCCCCACCCACACCCCCCGCCCTTCCAACTCCTATGAGAGTTCATTTCATTCCTGCACCACTGACGCTGAAGTCATTGTGACCATCACCGTTTATTTTCATTGCCCGATATTCCAGAGGAGACCACGATTTGAATTATTATGTAAGCTCCGGCTGTCAAGGGTCATCCGCTTGTCATCCCACAACAAGAGATTGTGTCAAGGGAAGAGAGGAAGCAGAGGGGTCACGGGGGTGGAACAATTTCTCGGTGATCTCCCAGGAGAAGGAAAAAATCCCGCGGCTGCTCCGCGATTCCCACAACTTCTCCCTCCTTCTGCCCCCTCGTCTGCAAAGAGCTGTCTTGCAGTTTTTGCTCATTTCGGAAGGGACTCGGGGAAAAGGAGGAACGGGGAGTAGAGAAGAGCGGGTCGGACGGCGGAAGACGCCGAATGATACCCCGGAACAGATGTCCCAACCCTTCTCCCCCACATATGACTACGTACTGAGGCGCGGGTGGCGTCCTTGCCGGCAAAAGGCGCCCCTAATATCGCTCGCCTACGCACTGCGGCCCGAGTGAGTTCTCCTCCTTTCTTGGTGCCCGGCCGTGGCACTTGAGACAGTGTCGTAACTACTTGCAAAGCCTCCATCCGACATTTCTCTGGGAGAAGAGAGTGGTGTTGACGTATACCTGCAAATATGCATGTACTAATGTAACACCTAAGGTTTTCAGATTTTTCAAGGCAAGTACTTCAATAGCATTTTGAAGAAGCATCCGGAACTACGGAAATAGTGCCTATCGCATCCCAAAAAATTTGTCAAGAGTTCGTCAATGCCTCCCGGTTTTCAAAAAGGGGTCGATTGCGTCTGAAACCATTGTTTGGAAAGGGCATGCAACCGGAAATTTTGGAGTGAACGATATTGAGGAGGACAGCGTAAATTTTTAGCCTCTTTAGTTAAAAAATCATACATATTCCTCAACGAATAAAAGCTTTTCTCGATTCGTTGAAACCTCTATTTGAAATCAGAGTGAAATCATGAAAATCACAGGTAGTGAGGACAGGCGAAAAACAACGAAAAGGAGACCGAGCGTACGAATCTGGCAGTCCAAGTGATGGAAAATTAGACGCCAATGTGTTCACCCGATGCCGTGATATTAAAATTTATAACTAAATTATAAACTTCCGCAAAAGCTTGTGTAATCAATTGAGTTATCCTACAGCTAAAGCCGTGTAGCAACCAAAAAATGTTAGCTTCCAATAGTGGGTTTATAAAAGTGGACCTCGGAGTTATCTTACAGGCTATTTTCATGCAAGTTGCTCCAGACATTTTGTACGCACACAAACGTCTAGGAGATACATTAGCAGTGGATAAGTAAATAAAATAAAGCAAATAAAATATATAAACAAGAAATAAAATAAAACAATCCTGGGGAAGGCAACCGAAGTGCTAGTGTACAAAACACATTATAACAGGGTAAAAAATAACACGTCCGGACCTTGTATCATCAATCCACAATGATGTAGTCACTACAGTGAGTTACATACTCTAATGCAAAAAACATGCATTACATTATATTCCGTTATCTTGGGGTGGGGTCACGACAGTATTTTGGTCAAGTTTCCTTCGACCTCCTCCACATCCTCAACCTTACTCGAGCGAGATCACTCGAATTGCCGAGAAAAAATCCTATTTCCATTTGATTTCCGTGAAAGGTAACAATGTCAACCTGGAGTCGTATGCTAAGAGCATTAAATGATTAGCACGGGATTCAAAATGGAATGCATCCATCAATAAGCATTAATTCCTACCAATTGAGCTCCCTGACGGCGTCCTTCTCTGCACAAAGTCACCCATTAAAAGAATAGTAGCAAAAAAGCACATGGACGTAGGAGACACCACGAGTCTTGCACGGTACTCACATGTTACACTAGATGGTGAGTACCACGATCGTCTGCGATCGTATCGAACGAAAATACTGGGTATACGTGCGGCCTGTTGAAAGAATGGTGTGTTGAATAGCACAAACGTGCAGGGTTAAGTCAACTGCTGCATGCGACACTCCAGCACCTGCACGCCGTTGAAGTGCTTTGAAAATCCCCGCCCCACCTCGAGGATCGCGTCTTGGAGTCCACCGGATCGTTATCATGAATAGCGCTAATATATATCGTACGTGTATTATTTTACCCGAGCACTCAACATAATTGCCTTAGCCATTCTATTCTCTCAACTAAGACTGCCTCTCCATGAAGCTAAGGATTAGTCAAACAAAAAGTAAAAAATGGTGTATTTATAAAAAAAAGAAATCACTTGATTCAATTATTTCATTATATTATTTGATCGTATTTATTATTTAATTCGCTTTTATTATTTCAATGGGTAACTTGAAATATCTTCTCCGGATTCGATGATTAATAAATTCTTCCTATTAAGAAAAGAATTTTTGAAAGAATTTGAATTTTTGAAGAAGAAACTTTTTGCACTATTTATTTTGCATTATAACATTTGTCACCAGAAATAATGTTGTGTACAATTGAAAGGCTTAATCTCTTGTAATTTAAAAGAGCTTTGTATTTTTAAGTGGAAATAGTGATTTCTTCGGCAACAGACATTTATTAAATAAAACAGTTTCTGGCGTAACTTGGTGATGATGAAGACCTGATGATGTTATACTATAACGAAACCTGGGTCGTGAGAATAAAAAATTTGATGTGGAAAAGCAAAGTGGTTTAATTTTTTTAAAAAACGTCAATAGAAATGTATTAAATTCTTACTGTCGTTTTAGTGGGAATGATATTTTCCCACTGGGACTAAAACGGATGTCTACCAAAGCAGACGATTTCTAAGCACATCATAGTCATGACTCAATATCGCGAAGTATTTAAAAGTTATTATAATGTCCATTTCATGTTGCAATGTTGCGAATTAAACACCAGATTTGTTTTGATAAAATTTTAATATTTCTAATCTTTTTTCGCCTTCTACATTACTGTGCTGTGCATTTTGGCTGCATAACTTTGGCTATATGAAGGTCAAGTCAAACTGGAATGAAAACTCCAAAGTAAACCCAGGGGACTAAGTGAAATCAATCAGAACTCAAAGACTTCGAATCAAGTCATGAAAATGGGGGAAACTACTGAGGCCAGACTCGATGGTCCGCACCCTTTACGGAACTCCCTCCCCTCACTCCCGCTCCCTTTTGAAGCACGTCCTCCGATCGAGGGTCAACCCTTCCGGGTGAGAGACCTCCGATATTCGTGGAAACGGTGGAAAGGAGATTTTTTTCCGTTTTCTTTTTATTGCGGTCTCCTTCTTTTCCACCTCGACCCCATCCTCGATTCGCGACAGCTATCGCATGTGCGAGAAGGGTGGATGGAAGTCGAAGAACATAGGCGGTGAGGGGTGGTTCAAGTGGCATGGGGCGAGAGAGAGAGAGAGTCAGAGGGCAATCGGATGTGTAGGAGCTGGAGGACTTGAAATCGTCTGGACGCGGGCATGGGAAGACCCTCCTCCTGGGACCCCCGAAGTCCTCCCTCCGCTCCCGTTTCGATGCGATTCCACAGGCTGGGGTCTAGCATTAAAGAGACGTTTTTGCGATGGCGCGTAACTGCGCCGGGGGAATTAGTTTCCGAAGCCCGGCGAGGGATCGGGTAGGTAAACTTCGCGGCCGAACTGGAATTCGTCGTAATAAGGCTGGAACTGTGCACCGTTTTCTCGCCAGGGAGTCCGTGAACGTAGGAGGATAGAGTAGTTTTTTCATCAAATGGTACGTGCAGGTCGTTAGTCCCCTGACCGGAGAAAGCATACTTGTTACTGTGGCATTTCCAGTTTAATTTCTTCCTGTGGTTACGCATAATGTTACTCTCAGAAATTGGAAAAATCCACCATCAGTCTTAAAAAATAATGGGTATTGATTCTAACTTACGGGGGTACGAAGTCGAATGGTAGAGTTGATCATAAAAAATGAGTTCAAAGTGAATCTAAATATACTTTACATTGAAATTATTGATGGTTCATCCACAACTTTTCACGAGAATAAATATTTCTGGTGATTTTATTTTCCTCTAGTTATGGAAAAACAGTTTAACATTGGATTAATTTTTAACAGAAAGAGAAAAACCTATATCTACGAATATTCCCACCTAAACTAAAGAATTCCAATAAAGTACAGGGTGCAGCAGCATAACTCCCTGATTTTCATAGTATTTGCCATTCAAATCAGCAAATTATGATGCCACTTATACCCATTTCGTCCGTCCCCATACAATTATGGGTTCTATTTTCAATTTTCATGGAAAATGAAAACCGGCAATGGAATGGTAAAAGCTGTAAAGAATAACTGTGTTATATCTCAAAACCATGGCCCTACCCATCCACTTTGGACATCTCCCACCAATGCCCTGAAAAGTCTTCGACTTTTATGCCTCCATAAATAAATGACGGTATCTAATAAAATAAGTGTGAAATAAACATAAAACTCTTAACGGCAGTGCCGTCAGTTTGAAGTAAAAAAAAACTTAGCTCGGAAGAATAAATCTGGGACACTTAAAAAGGTTTAACTGGACGCGGGCGGAGGATAGGGTCGGCGAAATATTTTTCCTATTGAGACGTATACGAGTTCCAATTATCGAAGAGAGCCCTCCCGCGACGTATTAAAGTTGAGCCCACTCCCGACTCCGGCCCACCCGGAAGACACGTCTAAAAACCTCGACGTCGCAGCACGTCACAGTGCAAGTACGGCACCATTTTTCTAAAACCCTCACCGGCTCAACCCTTCTCCCAAGCGAGAACTGGGGCGGGGGTGAGTGGAGGGAAAAAAAGACAGGCGAAACCCGCACTCCCCTCTCGACAGAAATGCGCCACACCGCTTCCGTCGCTCTCACACCCACCCCGGCCTCTCTTCTGGCACAGGCTCCCGCGCACACCCTCATCCTCTGTCGGTCTCCTAAAGGCGGCGAGTCTCGCACGGAAGGGGAGAAACGGGAGGAGATGAAGGGATGGAAAGAGGGGACATGAAGGGAGGGAGGAGACAGAAAAAAACGAGAGGAACGGGCATAAAAGAGGAGGCTTTCGGGCCGGGGTGTATAACATAAAGATTGATACAGTGGAAATGGACTATCGGTGTATAAAACGCATGAGAGAATCTAGTTCCGGATAGATGAAGAAATGGGGAGATTTGGAGGGGGGACGGAGCTGCGGAGTTTATGGCCGAATCATTTACGGACACGGGAGCGCGGGGGGACATCGCGTAGAATGCCAAAGGTGGGGCCGGGAGATGTGGGAAGGGAGCGGGGATCTCTCTTCTTCCTTCCACCCTCCCCCTCCCGAGATTAGACGACGAGAGATAGTCTTCCGATGGCCCAGAGTCGTAAGGGAGGACTGGGATGGAGAGGAGCGCGGAGTGGGTCGGACGGTGGAGACACGTCCGTGGAAGGTGGAAGGAGATGGAGAGACGGAGGGAGGTAGAGGGAGAATAGGGGGTTCCGAAGCAGGACCTGGGTTTGAGGCAAACGAGAGAGGTTAAAGGGTTATACAGATGATGGCACTTTTTTTTGCTGAGGGCGGGATTGGGAACAGAATCTCCGCGATACCATAGACCCATTCTCATTTACTGACGCTTTTAAAATTAATGATCGTCTTCCGTCGGCAACTCCTCTGATTCCCCCCCGAAGGCTCCCCGAACTATGAGTATAGCCACGATGACAAAAAACTACTTTTTAAATACCTCGATAGCGGCGGTACTTTATAAAACCTAGCATTTTCTCTCGGATCGTCCAGATGATACGCATCAGCGGGGGAGGATCCATTCGAGGGGCTTCCGGGAAATAAAATTTGCAAGGAAAAACCATCCGATGTCTCCGAGAGCCGTTTCCTTGGAAATGAGTTCGTTTCTTATGCCTTCCATACTACCGACTGCCAATTTACAAAGCATTGCGATGTCTCCGTAGATAGATACTAGACAAAGCTCGGGGGTCTCTAACGCCGTCTGCCAATGAATACCCGCTATTTAACTTACACGGAGCTGGGAAGAGACGATTTGTCTGTGAAAAGGAACAGGTTACATCACAGAATGAGTTCGGCAGCCGAGGTCATGCGCCCCTATAAAACAGGGCAGAATTGCGGTGCAGGTGAAAAAATATAGCTTTAGCCTTAGCGCAAATTTATTTTGGGTATATTTTTGGTGGACGTACGGATAAAACGTTGCTCCTAACCTAATACGACGCAAGGTATCAGAAAACTCTATTTCACAATTAAGTATTTTTTAGTTTCACAACTTTCCATCTCCCTTCATTTCGTCCAATATGCATAGTGTTTCCCTACTTCTTACAAAACCTTCTCCCATATATTGCAGTTACCAACACTCCATTGCTTCTCAGTATCTACTGCACACATTTTTCCTGCCGCCAGCGAATTTCTCACAGGTACCTTCACTCCCCTCTACTATTCACAGGACTTCGTTTGCTTTCTTTCACACCCATTTCAATTTGTTTATCATTCTCCAAACCCATGTCTCGAAAGTTTCATTCTGTGTTTAACCACTTGTCTTATCAGCAAATTTCGAAGATAAACAAAACTATGCTTCATTGAGTCTAACACACACACACATACAAATACATACACACACACACACACACACACATATATATATATATATATATATATATATATATATATATATATATTCGTGATCTTCTTACTGCTTTCCCTTTTTCGTGAAAATATTCCTAAATGAGTGGCCTTCTTGCTCCAATTTCGGACTCCCAGTTACCCAGACTTAGCCTATTCATTCCACTTATTTACCCCTAGTTCAAACAGTTATTGAAATAAGGTCAAAGCAAATACAAATTAATTGAAAAGATATCAATGAATTAATTAAGACATTTAAGAAAAATTATTAAAATTTCAAGAAGGTTAAACCACCAAATGTGTAATTCAAGTATTTAGGTGGGCATTTGAATGATAAGGACATTCGAAAAGAAAGACCACTCTTTCTTGATATTAATATTCTACGGATATTCACCAAAGACTTTAAAAATGATCAAAACAACAAATATGCAATAAAATACGAAATCTTCTTCCATTTTTCATGATCTGAGAAAATGTTCATAAAATCATAAGCCATAACAATGTGTTTTAAGCAACCATTGTATGTAATTGAGGGTTTTGTGAATTCCAAATAGCTATCTTCCCTAACTTTCGTCGCGGTTTTACATATTTAATATAGTTATTTTTCCTAACTTTGGTCGCAATTGTAATAAATTGAAAGCTCTAAGATATAGTGATCAGCATAACCCCAATACGTTTCCTATACAGATAAACCTTATCCGCTGTAAACTTAGTTAATTACGAGTGTTGTCAGCCAAGAGCAATAGTAGTACTAGGAAATTTAACTATTTTATTTTTGCCACATTTTTCATAAAATTATGCAAGTGCCTAGTTAATAAGTAAATTATTTTTTGAAAGTGCTTTCGTTAAGAATGTGAATGAAGTTGTCATTTTTTTACAATACAAACGGTAAGTTATCAAAAGAAGACCTTATACAAAATTATAAACTACTAAAGTTAACTTCTAAACTATATAAAGTAAATATTATCCGAAGAAAGACCCAAATATGCCCATTGGATGTTTCCAATTTTGTGGAAGCATGCAATTGTTTCAGGAGGCCGCAGTAAATTAAAAAACTGAACGGTATATGTATTAAAATCACCGCAGTTATTTACTGACTCACCCACCGCAATACCTATACACCACATATGCATTAACCACGGTACGAAAGTGGTACGAAACTGAGGGACAGGAAGAACGCTCATTCCCTTCCTAGACAACGAAGAAGATAGGTCCTCGGGGTGGGACCATGACACGCCTAACCACCAAAGAATAGCGATTACATTTGATTGGTAACTTAGTAAATATAACGAAATGCCTTCAAAGTTAACGTCTCTGCCAACTGATTGTAGCAGCTGATTTGGTGGAAAATTGTAGTCGGAAGAAATGGTGACTTGTGGCGAACAGTGAGGCATCCATATTTCGGAAACCAATGACATTTGACCAGTCAACTCTTCGTTTCGGTCAACATGATTGTTTACAAGAGTAACTCGGTTAATTTATTTGGAGAGCATAATGAAAAAAAAAGATGCGGAAGGACTGACTTGAGTGGGATGTAGAATTATACGAATTGTCTAGGGGAAGTGGAAGATTAACAGAGATGCCACTAATGGAGTTAAAGCAGGGGGTTTAAAAGGGAAGAGGAAAGGACAAAGTAGGGGGACGAGGACGAAAGAGCGCCATTAAGCAGTCACGGCCTATTAAGAACGGTGACAATTTTATCCCTTTATTCCTTCATGGCCTTTCCCACGCCTACTTCCTTTCGCCGAGATGCTGAAACTAGAAATTTTGGGAAAGAAAAAAAAACACGAACGTGAAATTCAATCGACTGCCTGAAAGCAGACGCCGTGCACAGGATGCCCTGGTGACATTATGACTCCTTCACTTGTTTTTAACGTCATCGCCTCTACAAGTACTCAAATAAAGGGTGTTACCATTAAAAATGTCATCAAACATACTATTTTCGGAAACTGTTGCAGCAGCTTTTGGTGCTTCCAGGTTTTCGTCGGTCGACGTAAAATCTTCGAAGCGATTCTAGCCTGTGACCTTTTGGGTTTGGCTTTGAGTAGATAACTAAAATGTCTGTGGCCTTTAATTCAATAATTATTTCCCATATCAAAACTTAAGTACGTATGACACGTTTGAATTAATTTATTTGTCATTATATTCAATATATTATTATTATTGAGCTAATGAAATAGCCTCATAACTTTTGAAACATTATTTCAATCACCAAATTTTCTGTTCAAAATAAAAATTTGATGAATACATTGAGTAAATTATATTAAATATTTATCATTTGAGGAGCGAAATAAAATATATCAGTAGCAACCATTACTCAAGCAATGACTCGAGTAATATATTTTGTTCATTGGCACCTAAACCGTGACCTGATTTACCATGTTTTATTTGCAAGAATTAGTGCATATCGCCTAAGTGGAATCAACTTCTATTTTCCAGTTTTCTTCTATTCAGAGGTTTTTTTTCGAAAATAACCACTGCCGTAGGGAATTGAATTTCCTTAATGAAGAAATTCCTTTGGATTGGGGCTAATTTTTAAATTAATGTATTGATAATCATGATGTCACCCTGGAAAACAAACATAAATATTGAAATATAATTAAACTGCACGTGATAAGGAGCACTCAAACGTACAAATGTACCTCGTTCCGGACATGAGTGCCCAATTTCTGACTTTGGGTTCAAAATGCAATGCCCTCACTCTTCGACATTTCGTAGTTGCGGCCCCAAAACAAGGAGGAAAGAAAAACCACCTCCCCGCGACGACATCACTAACACACACAGTTTCAAAGGGATTGAGACTGGAAAAGGGAGGAATAATTAACAAACTATAAACTCTGCTTGGGAGAGGTCCGGATATTAATTCCAATCCCTTTCGAGTAGGAGCAAGAGAGGAGATGATGCGATGGGAGAGAAAGGGATATCATAGTGACTTCGTTTAAAAAACCCACGGGTCTCGCCTTTGTCTCACGTTTTCCGATCCCCCCCACCCAACTCCCCGCGGGGCGCACTGATTGATGGCCCTTCCGGTACACCCGGAGTGTCGGGCGAAGTTCCGAGTCGTGAGCTTCGAGTGCGGCCAGTCGAGAGCCCGGAGGATCGAGGCGGAAGTCAGACTGGGGATCAAACCGCGTCCTCCCTGGCGAAGTGCCAGGGGACTCCCCAGAACCCTCCATCCAGTTAACCGCTTCCCACATTTACTCGTAAAACCGCAGGTGGGGGGAGCTTGGGAGGGGGAAAGAAAGAAACTATGTGGAAGTGCGATGCCTGAATTTATGCACCACGATGAACGGGTATCGAACACAAGTTTTGGTAAATCCACGTCGGGACGTAAGCGGACAACATCACCACTCATCGCATTAACCCTCGTAAAAGGGTGTGTGTGTGTGTTATAATAATCTTTACAGTACATCGATCGATCATATCGACGGTGTGTTCGCTCCACCAATCGATGCAGCCTCAATGTATTCTGCGGGTATCTTAATAATCTCGATATGACAAATTTCAAAAAACTGTTGGAGATGCCGCAACAGTAACTTTTAACGAGGTCATCCGCTAAAATGCATTTCAATGCAACAATTTCAGAGCGTAAAAACGATTCGCAAAAATCCCGGTCAAGGCGAATGATTTTTACGCTCTGAAATTGTTGTAATGAAAATCAATATGTTTTTTACTAGACGATCGACGTTGAACATGGGATATCGCCAAGGAAATTGAAATGTCAGCCATCCAATTATACTATACCAATGTGTAATATTTCATTACTAGGAGGCTCAAAATCCGATTACGATACTACATGATCGTCACACATGTAGTTGAAAACATAAGGACACCATACAGCCCCTAAGAACATGAATATGTATGACTAATAAAACGCCTTCATAGTGGAGATATTGAATATCAAATAGCCCATTCTTCCACGAAACGAAACCCCTTCTCATAAACGGAATTAGTATACTCAATAGCCTTTTCCTAACATAATGATAAAAAAATTAAATCAATATATATCTACAACTGTTGAAAAATCAAAATGTACGAGATGTGTTCAAAAGGTAACGGGAATTTCGTGTGTCTTCTCCCATTTCAACGGCATAGTGCACATTGAGTTCTTTCTACAAGGAACGATCAATAAAGAGTACTACTTAATATTTCAACTCCGTTTGAGTAAAGTAATACGAAAAAAACGCCTGTATTTGTAACAAAACAATTTTGCACCATAATAATGCTTCTTCACCTCACATCACAACTTGATCGCGAATTTTTTGCCAAAAACAGCTCTTTAATTATATTCCCATCTCTACATTCACCAGACATGGCCCCGTATGACCTTTTTTTCTGTTCCTAATAATAAAGGGTCGTCGTTTTACAAGCATGGATGAGATTAAAAACACATCACAGAGAGAGCTAAATGCTATACCAAACATCCGAGTTCCAGAATTGTTTCGATGATTTGAAAAGCGCTGACATTAGTATGTTATATACGTAATGCATAATGGGGACTACTTTGTAGGGGATAACATTCATGCAAACGAATAACAATTATTCTTTCCAAAAAATTAATATTTCCCATTATTTACTGAGCACAACTCGTATCTACAAGTAGTAGTAGTTTTTAGGGGAGGTGACCGACAGTTGAGGTCATTTGCGCCATTAGGAATGGATGGGAAAGGAAGGGTGGAGAGAAACCCGGCGTCGGCATTAGCCTACTCTTATCGAAAGACTCCGAGGGGCCCTCAGTTCAACGTCCTATCCGACGGACGGAATACTCACTCAAAGTGCCCTCCACAAAGCACCTCAAGTAGGGATCGGGCCACTGAAAAATATCTGTCGCCACCGGGATTCGAACTCGTGCCCTCTAGATCGGAGTACGTTATCCGCCGCACGTAAGTCACCGTACGTTAGCAAGTACTTTGACAACCGCTCCATCTCGATTCCCACGTATCTACAAATCTGGGAAAACCCACTGTAGGAAAACACTTCAGAGGAAGGGATCTGGAAAATCTGCGAAACTTATCGAGACAAGCTAATGTGTTTAGTGCTAATTTTTTGCGCACAATAGTAATGAACAACAAAAATGCCGAAAGTTGAAGCAAAAGCTAAAATTCGATAAATGGCAAAATTATTTGAAGGTTAAATGGGTGAGCCTAGTGTGAGCTTGCGGAAAACTGTGGGGAAGTAAAGGGGAGAGAAATCCGGCGGGGTAGTTGAGGCATGAAGCAGAAATGACAAGAGGCGGAGGGAAAGAGAGAGAGAATAGAAAGGGGAAATTCGCTGGCGGCGCGCACCAAAGTATATGCGTGGAGAGAGAGAGAGAGAGGATCGCGGAGGGAGCGAAGGAGATGAGAGCGAAAAGCCTCGCCGCCGTCGCGTGGGAGGAGATGAGAAAACGTTTCCCTCCCCCCCCGGATTCTGTCGGCTGTGCGGGGAAATTTCGACCCCATTTAATCGCGACTGCATCTGACCACGGCAAACACTTAACTCGCCCCCGCAAGCTTCCTCCGCTTTGCGTCGATGTTCATTAAAACAGTGGTTGAACCCATATTAGGTCGCTCGCGGTGCATGTAGAAGCTTACCCGTCTAGTTTTTTGTCTTTTAATTTTATAAAGCATTCTAATTTAATTATTTTTGGAATATGAATATTCTAAACTTAAGGGCTTACTTAAAAAAAGGCAATACTAATTTCGCTCATAAATTCGTTCATAGATTTTTAAATATTTCGAAATCAAATAAGGGATAAAATATCAGGAGCAACCGGAAATGATGAAAATAATAAACAGATTTACGTCGTAAATTAGAAGGGAAATATTTTATGCTTAAATTTAAGACCAACGCTGGACAAAAACTCACATCTGTTACCTCGATATTTTTAGCCCTTTCTCAGTACCCTTTGGATCCCTTGGTCATATTCTAAGTTGTGCAAATATATCAGTTAAATAATCCAGTAAAAATTCTCATTTCACATAAGCAAACTATTTACTATTTCGAGAAAAAATAAATATTGACACAAAGAAATACTATCATATTTGAAAAATCATTAATCAGAAGACATCCACAGCTGTGTTGATAGCTGGACGTTAAGATAAATTGAATGCGACGTATACTTGTCGAAACATTGAGATTAACTGTATATTGATATAGCATAGGCGAATAAGGTGTCCTTTAACCTGATTTTTATAGCTTATTCGGAGATTTTATTGCCCTCAGCTCTCCGTTTTTTTTTAGAGTAGAGCAAGTCACTCGACGAAAGTATCTTGAACCATTGGCAGGTAACATAAATATGGGCAGTTTGAGAAATATGACGTCCAAGTGAAAAAAAAGAGGCGTCGAGAAAGCTTCTAAATGAAAGCATTGGCGCCAGAGATATGAGCCGGCACTTTGAAAGCCCATAATTTCATCGCCTCGACCCAGAGCGACCGATTTTTCATGTAAAGCAATATTTTATCACTCGCTTTCTTCTTCGACAGCATACAAAGGATGAATGAATGCAACCGAAGATTCCGCGTCACTTTATTATGTTCTGTGAATGAGTCGGCGGGAGAAAATATCGGCTCTTCGAGGATATCTCGCCCTATCACAAAGACATCCCACGGCCTAAAAATCCTCCGGATTGTGTTCCACTGAATAAGGATATGAAAAAGCAAGGGTCGCAATATTAGTCTAATTATCATTATCAGTAGTCTACCGAGCTTGGTTAGATTTCCGATGGACACGGGCAGTATACACATCTGCACTTCAAAGCCGTAACTAACACAATATTAAATATCCTTAAGCACCCTATCACACACTAGAATAACTTATTATGTTCTACATAAACCCCCTAAACATGTATAGGGCATACTTTCAACCTCCCTTAATTCCGTTTGAAACTTATTCTTTTCCTTCCTCTACCTCGTTATATTACTACCCTTATTCTTTTTCTCCTCTCTATTTCCATCTTCGGCATCCTGTTGCCCCTCAATATCCCCGTCATCCAGATGTCCTACCTTCTCCGAATTTCTCCCATCAAATCTTAATCCTTTTTTCCTTCCGGCGCATTTTTGTTTTTTATACTTCTCCACATACTTTCTACGCCAATCTACTTGCCTCAACGTCCAAGTTTCCGAGCCGTCAAAACTATTTCTTCTTTTTAAAGTTTATTTTTAGCCTAAATTATTTCATATTTTCGTCGACCGAGTTGATGACGGTACGAAATTATTTAGAATCAAATTAGGCCCACAACATTTCCGCTAAAATGGATATGTACGATACTTTTCTACAGCAGTTGGTTTGCTATTCGACATTATTATTATTATTATAAGGTACTCCACCGGCTAAGGTAGGTTTTTGAATGGACACAACTACTTTCGCCTTCTTCTGAGTCTTCTGTCCTGCTGCAGTTATTTCTTCCCTGCAAGGGTTTCGTGGGATGACGACCGCGGAAGCCTTGCCTCTCCCGCTGCCGGGCACGACACACGGCCTCTTGGGCCGAGTCCCGTAGTTGCCAGGACTCATATTATCTATAGTGCCCATCATTATATTCTTGGGAATCATAATTGAGGTGGTTTCCCATTGCCTTCCTCAATAGTGTTTTTAACGTGACGTTTATCACTCAATGGCTGCCTCACTGGGGTCAGACGCCTTTGCAGCCGCCTCACTGAGGAACAGACGCTGCGTGGACTACCTTTCGTCTGGCTCCTAACCTTCGACCTATCTGCCATGGGTGACCCTACCAGGAGTAATTATCATTACTCCAGCCAGCACAGCTCTAGGGGTCATCGGAACGCACAAACCCTTCCACCACGTCAAGGTTGTAGTCCATAGGAGGGTATTCGACATTATGCCATTCGAAACTTGAAAGTTTGGTTTGAGATAAGAGTACGATATTTTTCGGGGGTATGAAATTCGAAAAAATATATTTGCACCACTGTCACTTCCAAGGAATGCGATATAAGAAATATTGTAGTACCAACGGACTAACCGGTTGAGAGCATATCACCACAGCCTAACCTCAAATCAATGCCACCCGATCCCAATATTGGGCCCTATAGACACCACGGTGTAGGCTGTCTTGACCATTAACGAGCAGTAACATTTCAACCACGTATTCCACTGTGTAAAAAGTACTGAATAACATTCAAAAAATTTTGCTAAAAAACTTACTATCACAACTTTAATTTTAGTCACCCCGCTCAATATTTCCTAATTGGAACACCTGATTACTAGAGGGTCGGCACTAGTAGCACGAGCCTCTAAATATCAACCTTAGGGAAATATTTTAATAAGATACTTTAATTAGACATCTTTTTGTACATCATGAGCCACGTGGTAGAATTACGAATGATTTAAGATGCGATTAATTATAACCGGAACTAGAACCATTCGAGATGATACGAAACTATTACATGAAAAAAACATAACACGTATGTCACTCTGTTGAAAGCACAGCCCCTCCCGCGCTCTCCCGCAGTAACTGTTCAATTCCCTTAATCCTAGCAAGTAAAGCTAATAGATTATTGTCATCCCCGAACATGAAAATTATTGCTAACGAGGTTAGGTCAAAAATATTGTGACAGAGGAATAAGCCATTATGTACATACACAAAGTTATCGATGCCTGAAATATCTTTTACATAGTCAATTATTTTTTCTTACGTTAAATACCCCCACGAAATGCAATAATTTCGTTGATACCAAGTCTTAATTTTGCAAGAAATAGGGTAAGTTAAATGGAATTTTAGACCACGCCACTAAAATCTTAAATTACACTGGTTACATTCTAAATTAAGAAGTATTATCATAAGGGTGGAGGGATGAAAGAGCATTATGGCATCATTATGCTATGCACGTACTATCGTTTCCAAAAGTCTGTGTGTAGTCAGCGGAGTACCGAGAAGTGGGGAAAGGTGAAAACGTTCCTGTTGTTGGCATTCAATGGCTGGCAGGCACTTGGGCTGCGATAGTTTGACGTCGCTCTGAGAGAGGTCAGAGTGCCTGCCAGCCATTCAATGCCAACATAACCAAAGTTTTCCCTTACCAATTTACCGCAGTACCTTGGCAAGCCAACTAAACACTAATGATGTCTATTCCGTCTAAGAGCAGGTAGGCGTTACGGCAGCAATTTCCCAAAACGTATTCGTTTTTTTTAATTCAAAATTTTCGAAAAGATGGATCATCATATTCAGCTGGCTCCAAAGAGTGCAAAAGAAGATAATCCTCGTCCCACGTGTCTGAAAGCATTTTTTACGACTGAGAAATTTTTATACCGGTTTTTTCCTGACACATCCTCATCGCACCACCTGTGTACCACGGAATCCCCTATCACCTTCCCCGCAGAGCCCCTTGGTACATACCATAAATTACGAGACCGCAAAGTGCCATTGTCCGATGAAGGATTTCAACCCCATTATCAAAAGGTTATCTGATGCAGCTATATTAGTATAAAAAAGCCAGGACTTTTTTATCGAATTGAGGGAAAAAGGAAGATTAAAGTCGACTTAAACACAAGGATCGAGCGGGCGGGATGAAGGTAGGAAAAAGGTCTTTGGGCGGAAGGGATGGGAAGATTGGAGGGAGTGGACGAGGCTTACATGGTTGCGGGAAACTTTGGTGGCAGATAAGGGAGTTAAAAACTGTAGAACAGGGACGAAGGGGAAGGGACGAAAACCCGCCGAGATGACGGGGAACGGAATGCCCTCCAGCAGTCACCGGCGATGATATCTTTACGAGGAGGAATCAGAATGAAGCAACTCAATTTAAATGAAGCCTTGAGAGACGTAGAGTGGCTATTAAAACCATCGCTGCGGCATGCTTGAAAGATAAATGCAAGCATATACTGACTCCCTCCGAAATATGCATGTTTCAAAGAGCACTCTGACACTTAATGTAAACTAGTAAGTAAAATTTCAACCATCTTTGACCATTTGACAACATTATTGATAGCTGAAAATGCCCAATATTCGTATGATTTATGAACTATTAACTGAAGGACCGAATCTCTCTCTGATGTGATTTATCAGAATTATTTGTCATCTTTTGTCAAAATATAATTTTATTTTAATAAATTGTTATTCCAATAATAAACAGTAATAAGAAATTACATACAATTGAAATTGGATAAATAAAGACTTTTAGCGTCGGTAAACCTTCGATAATTCGCCCCCACACGTGGGCTTAGCAAAATTTTCGCAAATAGTGTTTCTTAAAGTTTGATTTTTATTTCTTCAAACATCATTTTAGGGTATTTTTGAGGAACTTTCAGTTTGTATCTCGCGTTCAGACACTTAGAATGAGTTTTTTTGACATTCAAATAATAAATTAAACATTGTACTAACTTAAAACAACTTAATCAAAACAACAAACTCATATAACAGAGGAATGAAACCCGGGTTTCACGGTAGGAAATGCAAATCATATGTAGCCAGGGTATTACGAGGTATACTCGTATATCCCAAAAGACAACTACGCAGTGCTTGGTTCAGTTCGTTAGAACAATTTAGAATTTCGCAAGGACAAAAGAAACGGACTCCGTTTTCTATATACTTATTCAAAACATATTTTACTAATGTTATCATTATCAACATTTCATCTTCTTCTAATCTCCACAACAACTCTCAAGAAGCAGAAAGTAAATTATTCGGGTATTAGGTGCCATGACAAAGCTAAAAAAATAACCAAGAAAAAAATACACCCTTGAAGAGGAGATATATATTGCACTATCTACTATTGCTCCCCTTCTTACTTTTGATCGTGAAATAGAGAGGGGAAAAACAGTTTCTGAAACCTATTGCTCCTGAAGTGTCATTTATTTTTTTTACTGTGTGATGTCGAAGTGTCTCTTATTTCTTAACCCAATTTTTTTCAATTAGGCGTCTTACAAATTCTCACCTTTTCAAAGTATATCCTACCAATGTTCCTTTTCTGAATCGTTATCAAATATGCATACAAGGGACGTTGAATAATTTATTACAATTTCGCTGAGGGACTCCCGAATCAATTTGGTTGTGATTGAACTCAAACCATTTAGAGTTAATTGTTCCTTTCAGTTGAACAAATAGTGTCAAATATCTTTTCATTAATTCAAAATTCTCATTGATTATATAAAAATCATCGTCGTAGCTGTTACTATCTTTTATTTTGATGATATATGCATGAGAAGGCTCTGTCACATCTCGCATGATCTGTTCGTCCTAAACCATAGTTGTTCACTAAAGTATTATGCTATATCAGTGTCGATTCAATTTTCCTTCACTAAAATTCCAATATGTTGCATAATATATGCATGGTCACTTATTGGCGAGAATGTCTACACTGGTAGGTTTCAATTTTTCCTGATACTTGGATTCCTTTAAGGAGCATCGCGTTTATTATTGCTCGACTACGGTAAATTAAATATTTAAACACGACGTAAGTAAAAACTTTCCTTCAGGAAGTTTCACTTCTGACGCATAACTTCGTTATACTAATAGTAAACATTCACATATCCACTTAATGATCTTGTTCGATACTTTTAACTTAGATACCATTAACGAAATGTGCTCGAAAAATAAGGAGAAAATGTAGAACCGTTAACTAAGTTGTCTCTTCCTTTCATTCTTCTCCCAGTGATGGAAGGAAGCTCGGACCATCTGGTCAAACAGAAAAAAGTGGGAATCTACTGAGTTAAAAACGACCGCACGTCCTCCCAAACAAGTCCCATCGCGACAGATCGGCACACACGTTAAATTCAAAATATCATCAAAAAAATATTGAAAAAAAAAATACACCCCGACTCGATCGGAAAATTATCAGGAGCTGTCTGTTATCAAATCTTTCGAAACGGCATGACGGATGGGGTAGGTGTGCGCCGGCGGACTTTCGCTGCTCACCGTGGCGGGCGTCTATTAATAGGAATTAAAAGAGGTCGCCGCGGAATCCGAGTCATATTTTTATCTCCGCCACTTTACAAACCTTTTCGATCCCTCGCGAAATGAGAGGACGAAGTTTTACGGCCCCTTTACCTCTCTGCCGCCACCACTGGTGTCTCTTTACGAGCGAAATCTTTTTACGACTTTAATCTGGTTTCGCACATTATCACCTTCCGAGCGCACGCGAAAACTATTTGCACCCGACAATATTCGAGATTAAAATTTTCCGCGGGAGAACTGATGATTGTCAAGCATCCCCTCAACCGGGGCGAAATGAACGCACGCGACAATAATCCATTTTTTTTAGGTGGTGCGGTGATACGGCTTGGGTTCGTAGTTAAACCTATCGGAAACGGAGCCGGAAAGGGCGAAGCAAATAATCCTCCAGACATTATTCTCGTGGAAGAAAAGGCGACGACTCCACGGCGACGATGAAAAATAATTAGTTTTCCCAAGGACGTGAAAATGATTGTCGTCGTCCTGAAAAGCCAACGCCGCTGCTCTTTACGTTAAAGGCGATGTAACGGGAGGAGTGACTGCGGGAGGGGTCATGGTGGGAGAGGGAGGAGATAGGAGAGAGAGTGGGGCCGATTGGAGGACTGGCCATCCCAGGTAAATCCAATTATCCTTAGGGTCGTCGTCGGAAGTTCGATTCCATTCATTTTCCAAACACGATGCCGCGACGAGGTTGAAGGTATGCCACCTCACTCACTCGGGCGGGTGCCGTGAAAGAAGTAGACGGGATGAGAGGGCGAGGAAGGGAAATGGATGCGACTCTCTCACGCTACGGAACGACTGGCACTCGAACATGCGAACTCCCATGAGTAAAATAGCATGTACTAGAGAGGAACGTAGAAGATACTTGCGTTAGGGCTCTGAGGAAGAGGAGGGGACGGATTATCCAGAGTGAAAACTGAATCAAGCTTATGGAAACTCGAACTCAATGAGTAGGAGTAGAGATGCGATAGAGGGCACCGTTCTGTGTTGAGCTCTGTCACAGCCTACTTTAATTAAATCGTATGTCCGTGCAATAACATTCTCACGCTGAATCCTGAGGAAGAATCTGTACATTTATTAGCTCGATGAATTGTGCGAATCGTTGAGTTATCATTCGATATGGGAACACGAAAGTCACAATTGGGTGAGGTTATTTTTCTCCCGAGGCCAATTGGATTATACATTTAATTAACTTACGGGGTGTGAAAATAAATTTTGTGGGAGTGATATCTCTCATGGAATTTCTATTTAAGGGCTCCTCCACGCACATTAATCCCTCCCGTACACGAGTAGTCCACTAATGGTGTTCAGTTGCATCCACCGTACTCTGACATGGGATCCATTCACTAAAAACTTCTAAATCTACTCGGTATATTATGTCCTCCTCACTTTCCTCCGTCTTCTCTTCAATTCAACATTCACTTTGCGGGAGTGAATCAAGTAATCCAAAGAGCAAAATGGAAGGGAATGAGCAGCAAATTTAGAGCGAGAGTTATATTTTTATTGGCAATACACCAGATATAAAAAAGTATCTATAACTGATGATCCACTGCAGTACTAATTTCCATATCCTTACCATTTGTTGCATACGTAAAGATAGGCGTGAAGGGGACACGATCGCGTCCGCATTTAAACAATTCCTTGAAATTTCTGATTAAATTATGGAATAAACCCAGCGATTCAATTTGGAAACTGGTACAATTTTCCATTGGACATTCATGGTATGCGCGTGAAAAATTTTCGCAGGTATTTTCCAGTTTGGGGGGGAGAAGTATTTTGCAAAATGTAATATCTAACGATAAGAAGGTTTTATCGTCAAGCCATTTCCAGCAATATTAAAGTCCCTTCCTTTTCCGCCGTTGCGTAATTTAGAATTTGGCACGCATGCGGAAATTTATTCTGTTGGAGTTGAAAACCAACTGAGACATGGAAAGAATATGCGAAATAACAAATAATCAAGCTGTTGCTTACCATTTCCGTATTTTCCTCACATTGACTTTTTACTGTGAACGTAGCCAAAAATGGAAACGTCTCCAGGGGTAAAATTTTCCAAAGGCAATATCTAAGCGTCGAATATCTAAGCGTGGGGTCAAATGAGGTTACTCGGAATATTGTGCATTCTGGTCGGACGGATCATTTAATGATGGAAGCTTTCAGAAAAAGCCTTTAGGAATATAAAGCGTGTAATCAATGGATAACTAGAGAGCCGAAAGTAATCCACAGTGGAGTGGATTACGAAAATTCCTTTGATCATGGACATTCCGAAAAAAAAATAAAAAAAACCGTTTATCTTGTCCAAGACAAACCTGACGTTATTTAAAAGATATTTTTTGCACATAATACCTAAGGTACACAGTTCATCATCGGATTCCTGCATCAGTACAGAATTCACGAATATAATAATAATAAATATATGGCGTCTTTTTACTAAGAAATCCAGACGATCCGTTAGAACTGCATATAATAAGTCTGCTAAGTCTTCGTTAGTTTTCCACCGGGCCGGGGTTTCAGTTGCCGACGTGTCGATAACTATGACATCTGACATGATAACTATGACATCGTTCGCATCCGCGATAAATTATAATTTTTTTACTAATCAAATTTGCATTCAATTATGAACACACAGTTGATGCATGAAATTTTTAAATCCTTTGGCAAAAATGCATAACCGAGAATCATTGGCTGTTAGCCTTAATACCTCAAATTACTCCAAAACTGTTGAATCTCTATTAATGTATGAATTATTAATTAATAATATTTTGGAGTATATTGAACATTATTTTATGCATACATTTATATCATTAACATTGTATGATCGATTTTACGTTTGGGCGTATTGTGCAAAACGTGTTCCGTTGACAACTTATCATAATTAGGTAATGTAAACAAAATATTTTTAAAGTCCAGAGTTGTATAAGTACTCGCATAGTGAAATATGAGTATGAATAACCAAAGCGTTGATAATACACAAAATGAGCCAAAATAATAATTCGCAGATGAAAAAGAAGAGCTGAGTACCCAGGTTGAAATATACATGTAATACTTTAAGTCTGTTTTTACGTAGGTCAAAGGGGAAGATGATACCATTAGAATCATAAAGCATTTACGCCCGAGAATATGGGTCGGGTGAATCGTATTTCCATAAAGTACAAAATACTTCATATCAACCACGAAGTGATTTAATTGATTCTAGTTTCCATGGCTTAATTTTTATGGTGGAATATGCAAGTTGTCTCACAGTTTTTCCATTGCTGTAACTGTTTATTGAATACTTTTCGAAACGAAAATTCCTGTCCCGACACTCAACAAAATGTCACAAAATTCGACGTTCAACGTTTTTCTCAGCTCTTGCGAGTAAAAGTGCGTATGAAGTAACTGGAAGAAATAAAAAGAGGTCGCAGAGGAGGATGAGGGGAAGGACAGGACCAGAGCAGAGGGGGGGGGGACGGAAATGAGCTCGTGAAAAAAAGCGCGTAAAGGATTCACCGTGTCACGTGCGATCATCAATAAAACGGGCCGGCGGCGAAGCTAATGGCCGCGGCACGCCTCAAAAACACCCACGCCGAACCCCCTGTGCTTTTTGAAGTTCGCCCCGGAGCACTTGCTGGGTGCTCGTGATAAAGGAGAGGCGTGCGGTGCCGGGTATCTGCTAAGGACGAATGCCTATTCTCTTCAACCGCCCTCTTTTCAACGCGTCAACGGGAATCATGCAAGAATTGGTCCTGTGTCAAAGCCACACCACAAACGGAGGACAAAGTGCCGTCCCCAAGGCGCACTGTCACTCCATTCACGTCGTTATTTCCGGTTTCTCATTCCTTGTGGATTGAATGATAAATTGAGTTAACGCGAGGTCTGCTCCGTGTGTGCGCTGTGTTATCAAAAAAATGAGTTCATCCTTCCCAACGGTGATTTCTTCTCTTTTTCAATTTCTTCAGATTGACACCGGCGAAACTTGAGGGACTTTTGTGGAAATTTCCAAGGAGAAAATTTTCATTCGCGATTTTTTAAATTGTCTATTTTCCCCACCTTCCTCCTTGGTGGTATTTTGTTAATGTTTTTTCCAGCCGGACATCTCAATATAATTTGAAAAAGATTACTTTTAAATGTAATGAAGCAGACTATAAACCGCTTTCACAATAAGCTCCCTCGAAAATGGTACCTCATAAAACATGGCTTTCCTAATATCGTACTTAATTTAGAGTCCACAGATAATAGTTTCGATCAAAGAAATACATTTAAAGAATATCTGCATTTATGTACATAAAATACGTACGACAGTTTATGTTCCCAGTTTGAATTAGAAAATTATCGCGCACACCAGGTTATCCTAGAATATTTTTATTATTGAGGTCTAGGTCGTGGCTAGAACTTCATTAAGCATATACTATTCCTTCTCTAATTTTTGGGATCTGTGATTCATGTTATTATTCAGAGGGATGGATCAAGTTCTTCCTTGAAACTCCGCAAGGATTCGATATGAATCCATTGACATTGTAGTTAAATATCTTATTATCATTAAATGACATTATCTTTTTGGGCGTAATTTCAGCAAGTTCCAATTAAGTACATATCAACCGGTTGAATAAACTCAGATCGATTTTCGCTTTTTATTACTGTAAAAATTTCAAATACACTAAAATATCTTCCCAAAATTCTGTGTAGTACACAGAATATCTTTCTTTGATAACAGTTTTCAGATCGGATAGATTTAGAAAATATTTCTACCTTGAATTTCCATTGCCATGAGTTGCCTTTTATATGAATCTAATAAAAAAACAGTACCAAAAAATAAGAGCATTCCTCCATTTAAACATTTTAGACCCAAGTCATCCAAAAATGCAGATATATTGGAACTTGGCGCACTTGAATTTTGGTAAAAATGGAGAAAGAAGAATATTGCATGCGCAGTGCAGTTGGAGTATAGGATAATGTATTCTTGAAACCAATGAAGACGCAAAATCGACAATTCGAGCAGTCATGGAGACACGATAACGCAACTTTAAACATACTAGTATAGCATTTTCAAATGGCGAGAGATTCGGCGAGAAAAAAATTAATTTTATCTGATCGAATCTTTCGGTCTGGTGAACTACCACTTAAAACGGGCTCAACCCCCGGTCAGCCAAATAATATTTCTCATACTTGTGATCCTTCAAGCATTTTTACGTTATCTCACATCCTTGCGCATGGCTACACATAGGGTGCTGCCGTGGCATTTCCCTCAATATTATTCCCTATGGACAACCCACCGCAACACGCAGATTAAGAACTAGTTGTACCGTATGGGAGCGGGGAGTGCGAGTATACTGATAGGAATGAAATCCGTTCTACGAACGAATGCCTAATAGTGCACCACTCTAATGCTACTCGTTAAAACAACCGCTCTCTATGCGTTCATCAATTTGCATATCTCACGGAGCTCGTAATTATGGCTGCATATTCGATTAAATGTGATATTTTATAAACGAGATAAAAAAAGTCCATTGTGACTTGTTCTGAAGAGATACGAACCAAATTCCAGGGGACATTTTCTTTGATAGGAAAACGCAATGGTATGGGATATGTTTGTTATAGGAAAGAATTATTATTTCGGTTTGTGGGAAAGAATTATTGCGTACTTCGATTATGTGGCGTCGAGGAATGAAACGGCAGGAAGGCAACGAAAAGAGATGTGAAAGGCTGCTGAAGGGGAAACGACAGTAAAAGGAGAACCGCGGATGCCATAAAAAGCGGTAATGCAACAAAGCAGTCGTGTCGAATGAAGGCGAAAGAATTTAAAAAGGGAAGAAGCGTGGGAAAGCGGAACGGGGAATACGGTCGCCACGAGATCGAAGACGTAAGTGGGAAGAAATATGATCGCGAACGGTTACGCTAAGAAAAATCACTTGCGCAGTTGCCCCTGGAAGAGATACGGAAACAAACCCCGGAAACCCCGGACGACCATACTTTTAACCGAGATGAATTTATATTGGAGGGCAGAAGAAAAACCAAAACAGAATTAAAAATCTCACTTTACGACGTTTTGGAGCGCGCACAAGAGGGGATGAGGACGATCAAAAACCAGAGTTAATAATTATGCTCCCATCGGCGGACTCATTTGTGTCACCTAAATACAATCAAAATGGGGGATGAAATGAAACGGCGTGAGAGATTTGTCGGGGTTGGTTTAAGGGAGGAGGAGGGAGGGAGGGTTGAGGTTAGGAGTCCAACGGTGGAAATTTATGAAAAACAGGGGCGAAGCCGAAAGGGAGGTTGGCGTGGATAGTAAAAAAATATACAAGCACATTAAGTGGAGAGAAAGAGAGGAGAGGGAAGAAAAATAAGAGTAACGAGAAAGAGAGAATGACACACTGGAGCAGGTTGGAGAGGAAAGATGAGGAGGACTGGCGAGGGGAAAGGAGGAGAAGGAAAATAACCTAGGCGGGAGTGGTAGTCATAGGAGGAGGGGAAGGGAGAGAGAAGGGAGGGTTGGGAGGGGAGGAGGGGGTTCACTGCCATGCGAAAGGGGGTGCATCCACCGTGGTGGGCAAGAAGAGGGGTCGTTTCGTCACGAGAACACCGGTTTTACCCCTAGTTCGCCCCGTCTGCTCGCGAACTCTCGCAGCGTGCGTGTGAGAGAGAGTGCGTTTCCGTCCTTCTCCTACCCCCCCACGTCCCTTCCCCACCAAGGAGGAAGGGCAAGGTAAGAGATAGTGCGGTCGGCCCGGTAGGTGGTGGTGGTGCCCCAGGTAGGGGTTCGCCTGGGGAGGAAAAGGGGACCGACCCCGCGGAGATCCACTCAATAATCGGGGCTGCGCAAGGCTCAAAAGGCACCGATACATCGAGAGTCGAAACGTATTTATCGTCGAATATCACGATACCACCCACATGAAGTACTATTTACGCAATTTGGAAGATATTCTGAACGCACACAAAATCTGCGTCCAGACTTGTCATTTAGGCGCCTAAATCATTCGATTTAGGGTGGACGCCATCTTGAAGGGTGTTAAAAACTCGTTAGGCAGCGAGAGGGCGCAAATTTAGGCGCCTATTTCGACCCTTGGATTTAGGACACAAGAAGTATATCCAAAATACGCCAAATTTCAACACCATAATTCCAAGCGTAAGAAGCGAGACAACTAGCAGAAGAATAATTGCCATGGCGAGAGTGTATTATATACGTATGTTGGTCACAATAACATTGGTTATTTCATAGAAGGTACACTTTTACTCGTTGAAAAAACGAAGGCTTTATAAAAGCGAGTTTGGAAAGGGCAAGAGAAATTTGGCGCCATCCGCATGTAAGTAGTTTCATTCTTGTAATAACCTTATTTTATCAAGTTATTGGATACAGATATTTGAAATGTAGAGCATATTTTTTGTTTGGTTCTTCATTTCATGACTAAGAACATCGTCTTCGCCGTCATGTTTGTTCATGCCTCATTTGTGTGCTCGTTAAATTTTATATTGGTACAAAAACATTAAAGAAAATAATCCTCAAGAGTAATGTTGCGTTTGGAGAGTGCATTAAGTTAATGTTCTTGGTAAAAATATAGCTGTCTGCATGAATCCAACTGGGTAACCATAGGTTGTTCGATAAAGCCTTGCAAAAAGAGTCACCGTTTTACTACGTAAGCTCAAAAAAGCAATAAAACCAAAAAAAATGGAGTGTATGATAAATAATTGTAGGATAAAAACTTAATTGAAATTAAGCTTAACTTTAAAATATGAAACATTCAGCAAAAAAAGTACGCATAAATATAAATGAACTACACACGGCACAAAGCATATTTTCAAACAATTACTGAAAATTAAATAAAAATTTGCAATTTTCCAATAAATAAATTTTAATACCACCGGTTTCAATGTAACTACATCATCACCACCTGATGATGATGTAGTTACATTAAAACCGGGCGTATTTAAAAATTATTTTGTGGAAAATTGCAAATGTTTATTTAACCATGATATTCTACCATATCACGCCTGAAACGTCTCTTTTTTAATTACTGAGAAGGATTAATTACCGAGAAATCACCATGTAATAAGATAAAAATTTGAAAATCATTAAAATATAATACTATCTGACCAAATAATAAAACCAAAATGTTAAACACGGTTAATCTACAGAGTTAAATATAGTCCGATAAGAGAAAATGAATACGAAAGTAGTACCAACAATCTCCCAAGTTACTAAATTAAAAGAAAGAAATGGAAAACTTGAATAAGGGACAGCCGAATGAATTGTAAATTGAACTCAGAATTACGCAAAAACCCATGAGGCCGTTTTTGCAATTACACACAAATGTTTGCAGAATCTATCTTAAATATCAAAATATTTACATTGGAACATCATCTGTTTATTCCGTATTCTTAGCGACGTAGATGGCAGTACTGCTGCGTAGGGTGTCCAAACTCAAGCTGCCTTATCATTAGAGCGCCTAACATTTAGGAACGTCAAAAGCATACTTCCTAATGCCTAACGAGTCTGGACACAGCAAAAAGAAAAGAAAATTACCAAAACATTCTACGTACTACACATATGTAACAATAGAGATTTTCCTCCATATTAAAGAAAAAAAGAGATGTCGATTAATGATAGCCGTCTCGATGTTTCTCGAAATCGACGGACGATATTATTATTACGAAAATAAGATTTGCAGAGGCCCATACATGTATCGATAAAGATGTTTGATATGCCTACGACATTGCATTTTGATATCGAGCGTCGAAGCAATATGCATCGCGGGGTGATGTATATTGAATATAGACCAAGTTTCTATGCATCATAGTGCATTTTTATGTTCCTCCGACTCATTTGTTCTCCACCTCCTTCATCTGAACGTGGAAAATCCTTCGTAAGATCTCAACGTTTTTCATAAGAAAGACTCTTAACACATTCTACTTCAAATCTACATACGAGGGTCATCCGGAAAGTAGTACCCGTTCGTGCCGCATGAAGTGCTGACGACGCGAGTAGCCGCTGGACGAGGTCAGATAGCTTCAGTGGCTTGTCTGCCTTCTCTGAGCCAAGTTGCGTGACGCTAGCATTGCCTGTGTTGTTTCTGTGATTGTTTACAATGTTTAAAAAAATTGAGAACGCCGCCAGTTGTGAAGTGAGGGCAGTGATTAAATTCCTCAATGCAAGAAACGTTCGCCCATGTGATATTCATCGCCAATTAAAGGAGGTGTATGGAGACAATGTAATGGACGAGTCGTCTGTTCGGCGGTGGTGTCGCAACTTCAACATGGGGAGGGGGAACACACACGACGATGTGCGTTCGGGGAGACCGTCTGTCATTACAGACCAACTGGTGAGCTCAGTTGACGAATTCGTGAGGAACGATCGGCGCGTCACAATTGATGACATATGTGAGCATTTTCCCAATGTTTCTCGAACAATTGTTCATGAAATTGTTAAACACCATCTGCATTATGCATTATGAGCTGGCGGCGAAGGACTATGCAGCAGGAATACAGAAACTTGTCACACGTTATGACAAATGCCTTAATTTGCTTGGAGATTATGTTGAGAAGTAGTTTAAAGTATCCTCTTTCAAATAAAATTTTTTATGTTTGTTAATATTTACTTTTGTGTCTTTATTTCACGAACGGGTACTACTTTCCGGATGACCCTCGTAGAAATTTTTAGCCTCGACGATCCCAAAAATGAAATAATATCTATCAGGCTCAAATTCAGTTCGAAGATTCACATTTACCACTGTAAACGAATATTTACAATTATACTGCCACAGTAATCACCCAGAAGGTTATTCTGATCGATTTAGATATTTTACTAGGAATTAAATCATAAGACGTGAGAAATTTCCTCTTCTAGGGTGGAAAGGGAGGAAAGAAATTCCTTCCCTGTTTCATTCATTTGTTTTTCCATCAAGATGGAGAGAACTGAAAATCGCACTGTTCATGTGCAGCTGCCCAAAGGCATCGCCCGGGATTCTGCAGCCTTCGTTTCAGCAGACGAACGCTCTATCCATTAGACTACACTTTACCTCGATGGTCGATATCGAAAGGCATTGTCGCAAAAACATTACACATTTCAATAATCATTTTCGAATTTAGTTCGTCGATATAAAAGAAATATCGAGATAGCAATGATATAATGAATTTCCGATAGTTAACTTGTATATCGAGAAACATTGAAGACGTCGTCAATATAATTAATTTCGTCTGTGTTTGCTTTGGACTAGATCATCCGTCGGCAATATAGCCAGATGCAACAGGAATACCAGCTCTACTATGGCCTTCACATCTATATAATCAATATAATTTTCACATCGTTATCTCTGCATTCAAAATAACTCCTAAATTTCTCACGTAGATGCAACAATTTGAGGGTGTAAAAATATACTATTTCTACTACTACTTCTACTCACGTAGAAGTTTATAACGTAGATATCGTTTAGTTAGTAGTCGTTTTATCGACCATGATTATCGTCCTTCGATAGAAATGCTCGTTGAAATTATCCACGTCGGCCTCTTCGTGAAAATAAGATCGCCATGGGGTCGATATATCGTCACATTTCACAGCCCTAGACACAGGAATATAGCGGTGCATAGGAGAATAGCGGAATATAGTACGTGAGGGCGGACAAATTTTTTTATGTGCGAAAAACTCCAGTGTACGGGGACCCTGCTGGCTACCCCGCCCCAGGAGAGGGAGTGGACCCCCGATGGATCGATGCCAAATATAGGTGTCGTGGTACACCGGATCACCATTTTATAGGTGTGAGAAAATACACGTCCCGCGTCAAAGAGAGGAGCGTGGAATATGTAAGAGGTCGAAGGTCGGCCGAGGAGAATGCTGCGGGGAATGCGAACGATTCTTGCGGCGGGACGAGGGGATGGGTCGAAGTGCGAAATTACGTCAGCTGTCAAAGTTTCCCTTCTTTGTCTAATGAGCTGATATGTAAACACCATGGAAAAAAATATTAATTATTTAGAAATATTCCGAGCTGTGGCTGCCAGTGACAAATTCATCAGCAGACCACGTGCTTCCCAGGGTCCATTTCAATTCGAATAACAAATCTTCAGCGTCGGTCTCTCTTGCGAGATTTTCGTATAATCGGAATGGCGCTGGTATAAGGTACGTAATGCTACATCAGGTATATATTTGATATTTTTTCTCATCCTCCTTTTGATTTGCTCTTTGCTGTTTACGATGCAAAAAGATCCAAGGCGTCAAATAAAAATCGCCCCTACATCTACATAAATACCCTGCGAGCCACCAAAAAAGGTGTGTGGCAGGGGGCAATACTACCTGCGACTCGGCTGCTCAATATCTTATAGAAATAAGTATATACATATATATATTTTTTTCAGTTCATTCAGTATTTTCAATCCTAGGATTCGTTTATTGAAGCCCTCCATTCGCCTTTATTTAATGTCAATCCCTGATACCTTTTCTGTTTTACGTCTTTCTTATTTTGTCCTATGTACAGGATTATATATATATATATATATATATATATATTATATATAAAAATATATAATCTTCTGAGGAAGACGGAGCTCCATTTCGTCGAAATTATCAAGAAATAACGGGTGAGTGTTCCTTTTATGTGTTCTCATATTGTGTATTGCTGTCCAAGTTTTTTATTCAACACTTCCGTGTTACTTCGAAGAAATTATATATATATATATATATATATATATATATATATATATATATATATATATATATATATATATATATATGTATATATATATATATATATATGTATATATATATGTATACATACATACGCATACATGTGTACACATATGTGTGTGTGGAAATAAATATACACACACATATTTATATATATATATATAGGCAGACAAAGGCGTGTGTGTCTTAAGGTGCATTTTTTAAGCATCAAGGAATTCCGAAAGTTATGTAATGCATAAATATTTTCCTCAAATACAAGGAAAATACCTCCTAATTACAAACACTGAGAAAATACTAATTATTACATGCATTAAAATACTTTCCTTCCACGTATTATTCGTATAATAGAATGCGTAGATATTTCCAGGAGTATAGATATTTTAAAGGAAAACAAGTACCAGGAGCAAAAACAGAAAATGTAATTTAAATTGTGATTTAAAATGTATCTATGTTTCTACAGATATTTTTATATGAAACTGTAATTTTAACTAAATTTATGATCGCAATAATTTCAATAACAAAACTGAATGAATAAATAAAATTACGATTAATATCTCATGTCGAATCATCAAATCATTCAACAATTGCTTATACGCCACAAATAAGGCACTCGACAACATGGGGGATAAACTTTCCGTATTTAAAGAAGTCTTGGTAAAAAAAAAGCTGGCACGAGTTAGAAAAACTGGCGATTTCTCAAAATATTTAAAGTTTATTTCCTGGATTCTTTTCATTCCCGTTACATTTTTCCTGGAAGGGTGTCAATAACAAAGCCTTAGAGCGTTTATTCATCATTTCATCGCTCCCTTTATTTCTATCTCCTAAAATATTGCAAGGCAGATTTGAAAAATATTTATAAATAATTGGGAAGTGACATAAACTGGATTCATTAAATTACTTAATAATTTTTTCCGAAACTCGGCCGATTGGCACATTTGTTCAGTGCCCATTATTTTTTTTTACTTTTTTCATATTTTAGATTATACCGAAATGAGTGTAAGTTTATACCTTTTGACTACAACGAATATTTCCCCTTAGCAGCCAGGATTATTTACAGCTACAAATATAATAGTTGCCATAAAAATAACATCAGGCTTCATAACGTCTTACAGGGAAGGAATTCGCTCTGACATAGTTTAAAGGGCCTTGGCAAAGAGCCAAGTGAATAATTCCAGTGAGGAGATCCAAACATAATATGCTAATACAGAAATCATCAAAAGAACTTATGCTGGTTTAGCATAGGTATTGATCACACGCAAAGAAACACATTGTAACGGGTTCAGGCGATAAAATATAGGGTCTCCCGTCGAAAATCCTTGGAAATATTTGTAAACACTCGTCGATTCTGCAATAAATAACTACCTACCACCTCAGGGATCTATTTCAAAAGTTGGATTTGTTCAAATGTTTCATCGGTGAGAAGAATTGCCAATATTTACAAGCAGGTGATACACTCCCAATGATTCATTCTCCCATTCATTATTTTTCTTTGAAATATTTTGTTTGATCATTAGTTCCATCCAACGAAAGACAAATCATGGGAGATGCGGCAAAATTGGCCATTGCAACGACGTATTAAACTATGTACTACCTTGATCAAAAAGTTCCCGGAATAACCAGCGCCACCGTGTGGCGCTCCCATCGTTCCGATTTGAGTTCTGTTTTTTTGTTAAATTGGTACATCTGTTGTTGATATTCCCTTTAAATCTTAGTGTCATAACTTGACATTTGCAAAAGTTACGTAGCCAAGAGTATATCTATCTCTGTGTGTGTTGGCGATTTTTTACAATTGCAGAAATGGATTTAAATTTGCAACAACGAACTTGTATTAAATTTTGCGTAAAAAACGGATTTAGTGGCGCACGGACGTTGGAAATGTTGGAAAAATTTTTCGGCAACGATTCTCTAAAAAAAAAACGGTCGTTTACCAGTGGCACGAGCGGTTCAGAAGTGGTCGTGAGTCAATCGAAGACGATGAACGCAGTGGCAGACCATCGACATCGAAAGTCGGTGAAAATATTGATAAAGTAAAAGAAATGTTGGTCAATAACCGCAAATTAACCATCAGAGAAATAGCGGAGGACTTGAACATTGCCTATGGATCCGCCCAAGACATTGTGGTTAATGATTTGGGTTTCCGTCGTGTAGCAGCAAAGTTGGTGCCAAAAGGCCTCAATTTCATGCAAAAAAGAGACCGTGTTGACGTCGCAAAAGACATGATTTGCGAGGCTGAATCCGATCCCACATTCATCAAAAGGATCATTACTGGAGACGAGACGTGGGTTTATGAGTACGACACGCAATCCAGACATCAGGCAAGTGAATGGCGTTCACCAAATGAGCCGAGACCAAAAAAACCACGTCGTTTTCAGTCAAAAAAGAAGGCAATGCTGACGGTTTTCATGGATTACAACGGTGTAGTGCATCATGGATTTTTGCCAGAAGGCCAGACAGTAAACAAAGAGTATTATTTGGGCGTTATGAGACGTTTGCGTGACGCAATTTGCCGAAAGAGACCAGAAATGTGGGCAGAAAACTCGTGGATTTTGCACCATGGTAACGCACCGTCGCACAGTGCTATCATTATTCGTAATTTTTTGACGAAAAATGCAACAAATACCATCCAACAGCCACCGAATTCACCTGATTTGGCTCCCTGTGACTTCTTTCTGTTCAATCGAGTTAAAAAACCATTACGGGGAACGCGTTTTAGCAGCCGAGAGGAAGTAATGGAAAAATCGCAGGAAGCACTGATGGACATACCGAAAACCGAATATAAAAAATGTTTCGAGGATTGGATCAAGCGCTGGCATAAGTGTGTTGCAGTCGATGGGGATTCCTTTGAAGGGGACAATATAGATTTAGATGAATAAACTTGTATTTTTAATTTTCTGAATAAATTCCGGGAACTTTTTGATCAAGGTTGTATTTCTTAAACTACAGTAGTATTTATATAGCCTTACTCAGAAAGTTAAGACGACGCATTGACTTGCGGAAGTGAGTTTTGCTTTCATCCCAATAGTGATTTGCCTAAATATTTCTTCCGTTGCATCTCGCCTTCATCGGGCCATAACAAGCGAGAAACTTGAGCGACACCCTAGCGATCAAAACGGGTCCACATAACTCAAGCATGCATCTTATTAGTAATACTAGATACTTCCATAGTGTCTAGTTTCACGCATGGCGCATGCCTCCACAAATTAGACATTTTCAAAATGAAAACAATCCTGTACGTAATGTGAGAGCGATATGGTAACCCTGGCCAGTACATACGAGGTAACCCAGGCTCGTACGTACGCTTTGGAGTCCCTGCCTACCCCTGGGTTGGCCCATTCCTAACGGAATACTAGCGTTAAACTTAAAACATTACGATTGGCATATACTGCATGAAAATGCCAGTCCTCTATAAGGTGATAGCACTGGTCAAGTGGCTACCGGTTAGTTCAGACCGACTCCGCTGACGTCGCGTCATTATCCGTCACTTGACGAGCAGACATGGGGTAAAGAGTCTTCAATAGCGCGGACTATAGCTCTACTTGGAACCACGCGGAATATGAGGATAGGCTAACAAAAATGTATGACTTAATTGAATAGTATTTGGAAAAAATTGTGAAAAGTTCAAAGAGAAATGTTCTCTTTCGCGAGTTAGGCCTCCTTTTGAATGCTAGTACAAGGGTGGTCTGAAATATTTCCGACCTAACAAAGATACAAGATATTTTTTCTGAAATTTTCTGAGGTCGGGAACTATTCAGACCACCCACATGCATAGGATTCTCCTGAAATTGGACTGATTTGCGAATTACGAGTACATCGCTTGTAGCTAAGAGGAGCTAGATTTGTAAAAGGTTATTATGACAAACTGAGTAGCGGAGCTAGATTGGGTATCATTTACGGAGCAAAGGCTGAATTACAGAACTCTTGCAAAATATGTTGCAAAAATTGGAAGGATATCTCTTTGCCAATGATGTAAAAAAAGTATTAGTACTCACATCTTACTACGGTAGGAGTGATCATGTCAATAAAACTAGAGAGATTATGTGTAGAATAGATAGATTTAAGATTTCATTTTTCTCACAAATGATAACAGATCAGAATAAAATTGTCCGACCACGCCAGGGGAGAAAAGTATTTTTGGTCAAAAGTAGTCGGGTGTATGATCACCCCCTGCCACATACCATTGCGTTGGATTTCAGGATACTATTTAATACAATAATAATATTAGTGTGCGCAAGACGCGTATTAATTTTGGCTAAACTTGAATGTCGTGGAAATGTGTCATGCCTCTAGTCTACATGTAAGATGTAATGGTACTAACTGGTATTTAGGTTATGTTTCAATGTACGAATGTTCTCTTGTGTTCTCGTATGTTCTGGAGTACGCCAACTACGTCCTACCATCGTCGTACTTGAACCGACCATTTTCATGAGGCTATGACAATAACGAGTTTCGCTAAAGAACCGCGAAGTAGTGTCCCAGAACTGAATGACATTGACGGATGTTTTTTACCGGTTGCTATCGAATGAAAGTTAGTCCATCGTTGTCTCATTTCCGTTTAAACACAATTTCTACTCCACCAATCAAAGGACACGCGGTGAGAAAAATCGCAGCATAAACCGCCTTATCCCGCGAAACTACTAGGTAAACGGAAAAGCCCACGATCAGGGGGGCGATCAAGGATCTTAAAAAAAAGCACTTGTATTACCGTTATAGCCGTAACAGATGACGATAATGTTATCATTCCTTAATTTCTACGTCAAGTTCTTATTCCTATCGCGATCGCGAATCGCCTAAGTCTGTTCGAATCTAAGTACATACGTGATCGCCAACATTGCTACGGATGAGAATCACGCCACAGGTTGCGACAAAGAACACACTGAAAAAAAATCCGCGACGAGCCCCCGTTCTCTCATTTTAGAAAAATCTAAGAAAGGAATCACCCAAGGGGTGAGAAGCGGTGTTACAGAACGACCCTTGCGAACCCACGCTACAGTTTGTAAAAAATGTTCGCAGTCCGAAGTAATAGAGAGAAAGGCCGAGAGTTATACCGAAAGAAATGCAGGGGACGTGCGATTTCCCGTAAACAACTGCGGTGCCGAGGAAGGAAACTGTCGAGGCATTCCGCTCCCACCCAATGTCGGCGAGGAAGGGAACGTGGGAGGAAGGCGAGATACCAGCATGGACGGGGACCTCGGGGAAAATTTGAGAATTTCGAGATCGCAGTCGGTGGGATGCCTGCGGGAATGGGGAAGGGAACGGGAAGGGTGACCGCGAGGGTAACGGCAAGGGGGACTCTTGAAGGAGGGGGTGCGTGAGGTAAAGGCTTCCGCGGAGCGCTCCCCCGCATCTCGGGCACCGGAATTCATCACGCTATAAAACGAGGGCGGGAGTGGGGGAAGAGAAACATCCCGGCCGAGCACGGCCTCGCGGCGGGTCGGACGCGCAAGTAATCTGCAAGACCCGAAGGGAGAAGGTGCCGACCCTGACTCAAGAGGGATGGAGACGGCGGAGGGAAAGTGCGGTTCGGGGAGGGAGAGAGAATGCGGGGAGGCGGTGGGAGAATAGCGCGGGCGGACGAGGGCGCGACGGGCGTTTGCAGTGCTTTCGGGCGAATTAGGACGAGAGGAGGAAGTGGCTGGCTGGATGGAGCTGGATCGCACCCTATTTTGTCGGAATCTCGGCTGGTTTCAGGTCCTGCAGATTTGTGGGCATTGTCAAGAATGGGGGGAGGGGGTGGGGGAGAGAGAGAGAGGACTAGAGAGTTTCGATTCTTCCCCAGTGGAAGGAGAGGGGCGAAGACCGTGAGGATGTAACGGGAATGAATGGGAAGCTAGGAGCGGTTGGGTTTCCCACAATGGGAGTGCACTCGGAGGAACTGCTTCGGGTGCTTTTTGTGACATCAAAGTGCATAAATTTGCACTTCTACCCAGGGGTGTATAAATCTACAACATTTCCAGGAAAGAATCCGTCCAAACAAAAGTGTGAGCTACTTGAATAATAAAATATTAAAACTAGGTCACGCTTATGTATTCAGCCCTTAGGGTAGAAGGCCTTAAGTGTAGAAACGCGATCTTGAATGAAATTAATTAAACCCATAAAACTACTTAGATAAAAGAGAAACTTTGCTTGTACGAATAAGGTTATGAGAGAGAAAGCCTGAATAGATTAATTATGACCTTTATACGAAATATATTTTAAAAGCCTCCTGCCTTGAATGAATTGAACAGTCACCTTGAATGGACTTAAAACGATATAACTTTCTTTACATTTTCAAGCCACATTCTTATATTCTTGCGTTCCTATGATATTCATTCTACGTAATGATTTCCTGTATCTAGTGAACAAAAAATATTTCACTTGAGACATGTTATTGAATTCTTAACCTGGAAGCATAGCTAGAGGAGACGATATGTCAATGCAGACATTGAAGTGCATTCTGAATGTTAAACTTCCAAAAATCAGGTTAAACTGGATCAAAAATTTTTATTTGTTAATAGTTAACAAGAATGGGACCAAAAACATCAAACCGTAATGAATGAAAATGAATGACTCATTCCCGCGTCTATCGTAGAATTTCTCCTCACGATATTTGACAAATATAGCCTGATGTTTTTATTAATTTTGTTGCACGTGCTAGTAAAATGGAAATAATACACGCACCCTAGCGGTATATTTCAGGGTACTACTTACATGAATAATTAAAATACGAACGTTAGAGAGTGTTCTCTCCTGAAATAAGCTCTATGTCATACCCGCTTATAATATAATCCCGGAAACCACCAAACGGTTAACCAAAAATTACACCTAAAAGCGCAATTATGGTTCAAAATGAAGGAAAGGGTATTTCTTATTAAATAATGCCAAAGTTCAAAAGGAACACCTGTCACAGTCAGCTAACTTACATTCACCCAACGAGCGGCAATGCATCTCATACCAAGCCAACTGCTTGACATTTCTCTGAGGCGCAGAATGACGGAAGTACTTGGGAGGAAATGCCCTCAAACAAAACATTCGTTGTTCACACAAGGAGCGGCCAGAGAAAATTAATTCCCCTTTTATGCTCACGGTATCTTGATGCCCTTAGAAACTAAGAATCTTTCTCTTGTTTGTCAAAAGAATCCCTTAACGTTGCGCTCGCGATGAATATAGGAGATGGATGAGTCTGCGAATGGACAGTAGAGGAGTCAAACTTTAAAGGCCCAGTGGAGGAAGAGATGCTTTCCAAAAGTTCGTTCATTACACATTTCCTAGTAACTCATCATGATGTTTCCAGACAGTCCGTGCGTGGGCCGGGAGGCGAGCTTAGGAAAACACCTCGACTGAGCAAATATTATCCGAGTTAATGTTAGCCATGCATGAACTCACGGGCGTATACGGAATCTGTCGATCAATATACCTTCCATATGCGAAAGAGGTTCATTTCTTCATTTTTCCTCCCCTGTGGAAACAATGTTTTTTAAAGTTACATATACATTATCTCATCATATCTGATTTTCAGATCACAAATCCGCTTGTTTACTGCATTCTAAATCCTTTAATTCTCTTAAACACTTATTCTACATAAAAAAAAGTATGAGAGGCTTGCATTAGCTAAAGAATATCCCACGTACAACGAAGATGGAGCTGATGGAGAGAAAGTTACGTACAGACGGACGAGCGTATTAGAGAAAACTCTGTTATATGGCGTAGTACACTTGACTTTTGATACAAGAGAATTAGTGTAGTTTGAAGTCTTAATTCAGCCCCGAATCCATCAAAACCCTACATTGCCCGATAGACTGCCGTTAATACTCGTAATAATACACCATTATACTTAATAGACTAGTAAATTAACTCGTGGGTTTAAAAGAAGTGTTCCTGGTTGACTTTATTTCAATGAACAGATCCGTGTTTACGGTAGAAATTCACGGCAAAACTCAATCGATTCCTACCTATCCGACGAAAAGTCCATAACACTGACACCCTGTTGGCATTGTCATTTGAAACTGAAAAAACATCTCATAACTCCACGCTAAATGCCGTGAAATTGTATTAAATCCCCTTAATCAAATCTATTAAGATGGACTTACGAGTCTAACAGCTGCTTTCGGGAGTCCGGGTTTACGAATGAGCACCTATAGTCAACAGATGGCTCGAAACAGATGCGCGGTCAGGAGTCCGAATGGAATTGCGAGTATTTTTACCTCGATGGTGGAGAAGTGCTTATGGGCTGTTTACGTCCCAAGGGCCACTTTTTTCCGAGTCTCAAAAGACGTTGATGGATGAAAGAATAACAAAGATGAAAGGAGGGGCGAGAGACGTTCCCTTCAACCAATGTAAAATCAGAACGATTCCATTTACGTGGATATAAGGAGCCCATTACAAGGAATGTAGAAGACCAGATGATTTATCGCAGTCTTTTCAAATAGCTCATTCGGGAGTCTCCACTAACTCTGACCGAACTACCCCATCGCCGAAAATAGCACACGAGTCGTTTTTTTTCTTATTTTCCTCCGCTAAGCTTTACTAAATTTTCTACATTTTTAGAAACAAGTGTAAAAATTATGGACATTAAATTTGCGAATAAAGGTTCTTCTCCCGCAAGTCAACCCGATCTAAAAATCGAAAACCCCCGAAGAGGACTATTTCGCTTATAATACAGATGAGAAACTCAATTTTGTTATCGTAAGCCAGTATATTACACACCAGCAAAACGCAATTTTCACATTAATTTTTATTTTAATCTTACATCCTATAAATTGTACATGGTGCCATTTTAATTCTTTTGCAGGAGGATCAAAGTATTTATTTTTCAACACTTCCTGCCCGTTTGTCTAGTCTGGCTTTTTCATCAAGAAAAATAATTTAAATATGCCAGGAGAACCTTCAGTTCCTGCTTAACTATTTGACCCTTTCAATTCCAGAAGTCAATTTCTTTATATTATTAAATATTAGCTATTACAATTTCCCCGAGGATAAAGTTCCATTTCATTCCCGCTATGTTCTATTCTTGAATCCAAGGGAAGGACGTATCAGGCCATCAGTAATTAATATTGACCACATACGACGATTAATGACGGGGACTTTGAGTAGGGAGGTTTAGAAAAGACTCGTAAAGACTTTGATATGGAGCGTAGCTATCTATGTACGGCGCGGAAACGTGGTCGCTGAAGCAGGAGGATATACGTAGATTGGAGGCTTTTGAAATGTGGGTGTGGAGAAGAATGGAGAAGGTGAAATGGACCGAAAGGAAAACAAATGAGGAAGTACTGGAGATGGTGGGGGAGGAGAGGGGTTTGTTGAGAGAAATCCTATGGAGGCAGGAAAAATGGATGAAAGGCGTATTGAGCGGCAGTGGGATGTTGAAGACTGTAATAGAGGGGAGAATGTTGGGCAAACGAGGAAAGGGATGTTGGACTGGATGAAGGGAGGAAAGAAGTACACAGAGATGAAGAGGGACTTGATGTAAAGTAGGTTGCTGGATTGGGTTTTGTTTGTAGTCTCAAGTTATTTATGTGATAGTTGTATCCACCCAGAGACCTACCTTAACCGGTAAATAATATGACGAATGAATAATATAATAACAATGACAATTAAGTAAACAAGGTATACGTAGTGACTTATTTAATTTCTACATGTTTTATAATCTAACACTGCAGCTGCTATTTCCAAACATTAAATTCACGGTTTCAATGGAATGATAACGGAATGGGTCTTATTCAAGCCACAACCTCGACTCCATCCTCAGCTTTCAGCAGCAAGCATTCACGCTGGTAAGATAATATTTTTGAAGGCCGTGTACATAAACGGAGGAAAACATCCCACCGCAACGAAACGAATAATAAAATTCGATCCGTAAACCCTACCTCCTGATAAGACTTGACCATTTAATTCGGATAACCTTAATGTGAGCGAACTCGCAGATCTGAAGTGGAAACAGTGGCTCGGGTGCGGTTCAGAACAAACGCACAGAATAAGCGGCGGCAGCTAGAGAAAGGGAAAAAAAATCCGACGAGAAGGAAAAAAAAAGTAGGAACAAAAAGAAATGCAATAAACAACCCGCTTAACGACCGGGCGTAAAATTCGATAGTGCGAGCAAAAAAAAACAAAGGTGATGGGGTAAAATACATATAAATTCGTACTTTTTTTTTGCTACCCTTTCCAATCTCTTTCGATTTTTTAATTTCGTATAAATATTCTTTCGCCTTTCCCTCTCGCTGGGAGTAGAAGAGACCCTCCCCCACAGTGATCCCCCGGGCCAGCTCCTGGATCATTAAGGACTTTCAATTGGCAGGGTGCCCGGAGTCTCCCAAACGTCCCACGCCCCATTCTCCCTCCCCTCTCCCGCCGCACCCCTCCCCCCCCCACCTCGCACTCCACCCACTCTCCCTAAGGGGGAGGAGAGCAGGGAAACACGGGAGGGAGGGGAGAATGAAGTCCGGAAGGAGGAGATGGAAACTGGCGCGAAAGGTGGAGAGAAACGCCGAGGAGGTCCACACACACGCGCGCGCACCCCGCTTTCGGTTTCGATTTGGATCGGCCTCCCCTCTCCACGAATGTCAAGTCTATTATCCGGATGCCAGATCACACTAATTCGCCGCCGCCCCCCAACCTCTTTTTCGTGGGAAACGCCCACCCTTAAAAGTCGTGCCGTGAGCGAACATTCATTAGCTGAAAACGAATTTCTTGGTCCACGATGTTTAGAAATGTTTCTGTAGCCTGTGTTAAAGCAAGCATGGACACACGAAGATAAAGAAGCAAAAACCATGTCGTCCTGTGCCAACATTTGTGTTCCCAAGACGTTCTATTACTAGCAATATTTCAATAATTGGTCTCACTCGGTATTTGAAAGAAAGAGATCCTCCAGACAAGTAGTCAAACTATCTACCAGGATCTACCACGCTGGGCCTCGCCATCCATTTTTGGATCTCAATCAAACGATCATATCACTAATGCGGCGACTCAAAAATTATTGGTTACAACTACATGTATTGTTTAATGTTGAATCTACATTATGGAATCCTACCACTTTATCAAGCCTCAAACTGCGAATTAAATTTACTCTTTGAGAACGATGAGACAACTTTTCCCAGATATCTTGTCATCAGATCGTATCTTTCAAAAATTACCTACGCTGTCAAGTTGAAAACACTCGCTGGAGTTTAAGAATGAATATTTTCAATGGAGCGCTGACGGCTGTTATGAGATATTTGAAAATAATCCATAATCTCTATTCGTAAGCTATGAGTTACGCACTGTAATCACGAACGATTCGGCATATCGGTGTTTTAGAACGTATAGCTGTGTAAATTTGAATCTACAACTGCCCTTAATCGCAACACTTGTCTCGATTGCTTGTAGAGATTATCACAATTGATTTCACAGTACCCTCGCCCCCTCCCTTCCCTCGGGGCAGATTTTACCCCTGTGCCCAATACTCACACTTGACACGTTCTCTTTTGTGAATCCCCAACTCCCACTCCCGTCGAACATCTTATCCTTTCGACTACCCGCGGAGAGGGCCGAGGGCTTCATCCAGTCTTCTTTCTTGGTCTAGCGCTGAGGAAGGGAAAGAGGAAGATGGATCGGATCGGGGAAAGAATAAAAAAAGAGAAGAGAGGGAAAAATATGCGTATGTACACACTCGATGAAATAAAAGGAGCTGTCTGCGACGAAATTGGAAGATACTCCCGGGGGGGGGGCCCTTAAGATCGTTCCCGAGAAAGACTTCTCGCCCTTTGTGTCTCACGAACCTTTCCCACCCTTCCCCGTCCCGTGGAGTGCACATTAGGAATGCAAGCACGAACGTGCGTCACGCTCAGCCTCTCTCTCTCTGCCCCCTCACTCCGTAATGGCAATCTGGTTCGAAAAGGAAGGGAACTTTGTTGGATCTGTCGATTGATTCGACGGTCTCTTTTTATACCCCGACCCGGTGACTACTCAATCTCGCCATTGCCTTTTCACGAACGTCTTTTCGTCCGATGACATCCCTAACTCGATCAACTTCCCCTTTCAACCCTTTATGAGACGATGCGTCTCGAGGATATGGTAACAAATCTTGCGTCTATATTTCGATTAATACTCCCCTCTGTCCCCCCGGGGGCTACAAAAAAGAATTCAGCGGATGCCAGTTTTTTTTAAATGCGAACTATAAACCATCAGGCTACGATATTTATCTTCGCATATTCCCTCTCCACATGCGGTTTATTTTTCGACTGGGACTCCTCAAGCGCTTTCATTTTCCTGTCGTATTCTTCGCCCACGGTTTGCGACTACGATGTCCCCCGTTGGATTGAGACGAGACGTAATTTTTTTTTGCCGGCGTTTTCCTGGAAGCGAATGAACCCAGATAACTTGCACTCTTGTATGGAAGGGTATGTGGACATCCGGTTTTACCGTTCACTTTTATGAGCTATTTTAAACCTCCTTTAAAAACCTTAGGCACATTCTCTTTTATTGTGGCGGCGGCCATTTAACACTGAAGTAATTCGAACGATGACGCATTCAGGATTTCTCACACCAACAAAACAAACTTGTGAGACGAGTAAGTTGAAGTTTGAATGATTTCCGAAATGTTTCCTTTTTCAATTCATTGACCGACCTGCCGATGCATTTTCAATGATGATTCCATCCATAGCCGGCCTCGGTGACGCATGGGTAACGTCATCATCTGCCAATCCAACGGTCGTAGATTCGATTCCCGGTTGGGTTGGTTTTTTTCCACCTAGAGCTTGGGTGTTTGAAATCGTCTCAATTGTTTTCACTGTTAATAGTCCGATGTAAATGCCAAAAAAGTGCTGTTTTCGGAATAAGTCTAAATAAATAAATCTAAGAATATACTGAATAACCGTCACATCAGTGTAAATATTAATACGAAATCGAATATTTTTTATCACCTTAATAAGGGTACTGGAGTCTTCAAAATTTTATTAATGATGAACATCATATGGAGCAATATCAGTGAGGCTGAATGTGTTAATAAATAGCTGACTGCATTTCAGTTGATAACTTAGATAAAAAAATAACGTCGCAAAAAAAATATAACATCAGGTACGACAACTTGAATTTCAGGGAAAAAAATTCTGATGGGGTGAAATAATCACCAATTACTCCAACTCTAACAACTAATATATAATTGGTGACCCAGCACCAATCATCCATCATACATCCGTGGTTACTTGCAAGGTAAGACGTATGGTAAATGAATCCATAAATTAGGTAAACTAAAGCAGCTATCCTATTTCTTATTCTTCTGTTTACTTCCACAGACAGACGAAGGGAAAGAAACAGTAGAGGCAACAGAAATTATTCGTCGTAGGTTCTTTAATTGTCCTAACATATGCCTTCATCACATGATCAAAGGTAACTTGAGATAGCTCTTTTAAGCAATTATAATTCCAGCATTAATAAGATTGAAGTATTTACCAGATTTCCATGTTTTATGAAAAATACTATTGCCATACTTTCTCGTCATCATATTTTGAGCTCTGAGAATCATTAATTTGAGCATTTCTCGTAATAAGTGTATTCATCAATCAAGAGTATTACATTTCTGCACACTTTGGTATGATAGTATAACAGTTGATCTTAGCATAAAAGCAATAAATAAAGCTATACTGAAAAGAGCTAGTATAAAACTTGCTCATTACAGTATTTTTTGCCCTGCTTAGTTTATTTGAAAGCTTCTCCTTCTACCCCTCGTCTCTTTCTGTTGGCGGGGAGACGACACCGTCTCCTGCAGCGGTGTGTCGCATTCCCTACCTGTGTCTTTGGGGGCGGGGACCATGAGTTGCATATCCATACGATGGTGGAGTTTCCCCTTTTCATTTGTCAGCTCCGCATTACCTGTCTTGTTTGGGTGAAGGCCTGTCGTAAGGGTGGTTTTCATTCCCTTTTTCCGTATAACATGTAACGTTTTAGGTGAATTGTACTGAATTTTGTCTTCCTCCAGCATGCATACAAGTTTACACGTTATTTGATAGTTTTTTTAACGAAAATATTTCCCTTTTCCTTTCCTATCCCATATCCTATCTTATCACTTACCCTTCCAAACCTTGCACCCCCTGCCACACACTTTTTTGGGGGACTGCGGAGTATTTATGTCGATGTCGAAAAAAAAGCAGAAAAAATACGTGCTGGAAGAGAACCCTTCAAGTCATTCCTAATATTCTTCACTCATCCACTACCCCAAAGTAAATAAATACTGGTAGTGCAATATGACACAACAGCTATAGCGTAAAATACGACTTCCTACCGTAGAAGTACAGCGTATAGGAGTAAGTGCATCACCCCAAACACTAACCCTGTTCCACTCCTGTTGTTTGTAGGCGTGTGTAAATTTGCTCGTCATGCTGAAAGCGATCGTGGATGTTTGCTTCGTAACTGCAGTCATGTGAAAATAACTGTATGAAAATTGGAATTATGGAATCACCACTGATTATTGTTCAAATACGAGAAGATAAGTGTGATATTAGATCTTGTGGTACACATGGCTAATGGGAAATGTACTGACATTTTTAAGCTAGTGCAAACGATTTGGTAGTTATTTTTTGAATATCTTTACATGTAAGTAATGTACTTTGTATCTTTACATGTAAAGTAATTCACCATGCGCTGTCGTCCTCTTCTTCGAACGGATAATCATTTCCTGGAGGATTTATCTTGCACCGCATATCCTTGACCTACTTTCTAAAGAATTGTCATGGTCGGATAAAGTGGGATCTCTCCCCGGAAAAACTACATAAACTATTGTCTAATAACCGAGATGTCTACTTACTGCTGTGGCTGACACTTTCGTTCACATTTTGGATTAAGTTATGATATCAACAATGGGATTTGAGTTAAATAGCTTCCTAGGGTGACGTTAAATTCTAACACAGCCTAAAGGAAGGTGAACCTAATTCTCTTACATTTCAAGACCATCGTTCTTCCAAAATAAGCTCAATTGAAACAAATTTCCACATTTTAAATATACAAGGAACGTAGCTACGGTCGTGAATCAATTTAAACATTAACATTGTTTAAACTTCCACATGTCTACATATTTACCTACTTTATTTTACAAGAAATTAGCTTAAGTATCTTTGGAATCGCTACACATTTTGCACGGTGTCGTGATACTTACGGAAAGCTATTTGTTCATAAAATTAAATAAATGCCGTAGAAAATTATAAATGAATATATTGGGGACGGAGGAAAAACCAAAAGCTAGTGGGACAGTAAAGTCCGTGATGAATAGGGAGATATAAGTTACAATAAATGGGTGTGAACCATTTATTTATAACTTACAGGAAACTAAGGTTACATAGTAACCATAAAACAATAATTTTAGTACTCCTAAACGACTGATTATTCTGCAAGGAAACACTAAACTGGTCTTTGTAACTTCTATCTCCCTATGCGCTTGTATAAATTTGTGGCTTTTGCATGAGGTTTTTTCTTACTTACGGTAGGTGCCCTATAACACGCCGCTACATGTCCTTGCGGTGGCTTTTGGGGTATCAAGTAGAAGTAAAATGTATAATAAATGAAAACGTAATAAATCCGGAAAATTCTCTTAAATTTCAAGGTGAAGTCAAATTTTAAAATACATCTCAAACATAGGTCTCAATGCTCTCCAAAATTTCATTTCCGAAAGTTCCGTTTATTCCAATAGCTCTGTTTAGAAAGTAATGGATTTGAAGTATGAATTTGCTGTCCTTAGGATATATCTAAATGAAAACATGCATTCAAATTCACACAAGTTTCAATTAAAATATATATGTATTAAACAGTTAAAATGTCGGTAAATTAGGAATCACATATTTCTTCCGAAATTGTACAGCCAAAATGTTATTTGCAACATATAAAAAATTAGATGAGCATCAATACGTTAGGTTATGTGAAATTTCTAAATATTTTGGATAATTATGACTTTTATCCGCAATCATATTTCTGTCTGGACTAGTTCGTCCTGGGAAATATTTAAATATTAATCCTTCAGATGATGTTTACTGATTCTGTGGAGTAAGTAAGTTGAGCCCTTCACCAGTCTATTCTATTAATAGCAACTGGCCTGAGGTTATATTTCGCAAAATTCAGCAGCTCGAAGCAGATGTCGGGCTTCCATTTCGCTTTGGCTTGAAATCTCAACATATGGATCCGGAAATGTTTTACGGATTACTTCAGTCAAAAGTCGATCTGTATTCGGATAACGCGGGAAGATAAGTAAATATTTTTTTTTCTCCATCTTGCCCATAAATTGGGACTTGAATAGATAGTGGAATAAGCAGCACCGGTTTCTAACTGGATCACTTAAAATTAAAATTGTTTTTCTGATGTAAAAGTTTACCAAAGCAATGCAAGCAATCTTACCGCATCGGCAAAATTAATGAGACCCCAACGCAATAAAGGCAAAACAAGGCACAGTTCGGCCAGAAAAACCCAAGCGACCTTCTCATCATTTCATTTTCAACATATTTTCATCGAAATTATTTTTTTAACAGAGGGACCGCTGTTTTCAAACATTCGTATGAAGTTTATAAATAGGAAGACAAGCGACTGTGACAGTGACAGAAGTGATTATGACCGATAATGTATTCAGAATAAATTATCTGCATCTGATTACTTGTAAGATTAGTTAGATTATATTTTCATCATGACGGAATTTCGAATGCCATCAATGAATCCCCTTATATTTGAAAATGACACCATCCGGTGTACCGAAAGGCATGAGTCAACCATGTTACAAAACGCCCATTGAAAAAAACCGCCCACGACAAATTCATAAGCGCTCTGCATGGATTACCATGCTGACGTATTTCACTTAATGTTTTTCTCCTAGTGTAATTCAGCGATTTATATTGTTAAAAATTCAAATACTATATTTTTTAAAACTATATTTCATGGAGTGTGAGTGATGAAATATTTGAATTGTCTGAATCATCTACATCTGTTATACTTTAATATTCCCAATTCTGAACCCTATCTTCATTCGAAATGTGGTATCATCAACAGAAATGATCTTCTAACCAAAAAACTATTTCGATTACGTGTTGCTTCTATGGAAATCAATGCATAATTTGGTAAAGTTTAAAAATTCTTAACCTAAATCCAGGTTTCCAACGCTTGGAATTGTTTTAGAACACTAGGAAAGATTCTCAAAATGAAAGACTGACGAACACTTCAGTTGAGTTGGAAAGGTTAAGCACAAAAGAGAGCAGTAGAAGAAGAATTATGAGTCCGGGAAATCTGTAAAGAAAGTTATGGACGGGTGGAACGGGAAGGTGTGACGGATTTAAAAATATATAAGGATAGGAATGGCCTTAAAACCACTCTCGAGCAAACGTTTTCCAAGCACAAAAAACTCCAAAGGCAAATTTACCGTTCACTCGGTCGGCATTCATATGCGAGGATTACGACACTAAGCGTCCGACTGCCCTGTGGTCCTTATGCTCGCAACGGGCGTCCCAGAACTGAAAGGGATTTCCGGAAATTCAAGCGGTGTTCCATTCGAAACCCATTTTCCAAATGCGAGCGAAGTGGTGGGTGGCCTCGCTCACCCGACGACGCCGCCTGCGTCCGCATTATTTCGTGTGCGTGCAGAGTTTCTTCCTCTTCCCAACCTCCCGACCCCTATGCCTACGCTCGGGGACGAATATTGCAGAGAACTAAACCCCTTGTCGGACTCGCTTCGAATCGCTCCGCATCGTTTCTCACCGCACCGCGTTATCCTTAGCCGCTTCCCGCAAAAAAAAGAAGTCGAGACCACGTCTCACGACGCATTCCGAACTCCCTCCCTTCCTGCGGGGGTCTCAGGAGAGATATCCCCTTGGATCGCCAATAATTGGTATGTGTGTGTATATGGATTTATAATTTGTATATATATTTATTTATTTATATATATATATAATTATTTGTATATATGTATATGTAAGCTAGTTGATTTTTCTGGTACCAGTTCTTCCTGGGAAACCATAACCGGGAAAGGAACTGGCCCCCCTACCCTGATGTGTAAATATTCACACGCCGCGGGCTTGGTACATGGGTGAGCTCTACCATCACCTACCTATCCGACCTTCTGGTTGATTACTGTGTTTATGGTTTTTTATATGTATATGTATTTGTATATATGTATATGTATTGAATATTTGTATTATATACAAGCACCAAATAAATATTTTGTCATTCCTACAACCCAAAATCCTATCCTACAACATGGCCTCCTTCATCTCTATATACATTCATACATATATTTTATATATGTATTATATGTACATATATATATAAGTGTTATTTTTACACAATATATATATATATATATATATATTATATATCTGGGTGCAATAACATAACTGCCTTTTTTGAAAGCGTTTTCCGTTTGAAAAAGGAAGTTATGCTCCCGTACTACATATGTATAATTGTTATTTATTAGGCTATTTAAAATAAGATCTTTTTCAGTTTAAACACTGTTATTAATAGTATCATTACCATCTCAAAAAGGCCACTTTAAGAGAAGGTATTTCAATTTCTCATAGGCCATGAACCATTGGATGAAGTCCCGGACACCTCTCCTCAAAAGGTCCCCAGATCTACCCTCACTTCCACAAGAGTAATACCAGAACTCAGGTATACATGCCACCGAGCAACCACAAGGAGGAAGAAGTCGATAGGATGTATGATGAGTTAGAGGATATCATCGCGAGTGTTCCTGCAGGGAAACATTTGATAGTGATGGGGGATTGGAATGCGACGGTAGGCGAAGGAAGAGATGGTGGTGAGGTGGGGGACTATGGGTTAGGCACGAGGAATGAACGCGGGGAGAAAGCAATTGAATTCTGCAGGAGACAGGGGTTAGTCATCACTAACACATGGTTTAGACACCACAAAAGGCGTAGGTATACATGGAAAATGCCAGGTGACTCAGAAAGGTATCAGTTAGATTATATTATGGTTAGGCACAGGTTTAGGAACAGTGTGATAAATTCGCACAGTTTCCCAGGAGCGGATGCGGACTCTGACCACAATTTAGTTGTTATGAAATGTAATGTTCGTTTCAAGAAGATAAGGCAAGGGCGGCGGGTTAAAAAATGGAATTTAGAAGCAGTAAATGAATTAACGAGGAAGGAGTATCAGGAGGCTGTAGAGAAAATGATGGATGACGGTAAAGAACTGAGTGCTATCGAAGAAAAATGGGAATGTATCAAGAAAGGGATATTGGAAGCCGCTAAAGACACTATAGGAACCGTTAACGGGAAAAGGATAAGGAAACCATGGGTAACGGATGAGATGATTGCGAAGATGGATGAGAGAAGAAGATGGAAAAATGTAAACACAGAGTTAGGCAAAATGAAGTACAAAGAGTTAAACAATAAATTGAGAAGGGCCACAAATAAAGCAAAAGAAGAATGGTGGAAAACGCAATGCGAGGATATGGAAAGTTTACAGAAGAAGGGTGAAATTGGTGCTCTATACAGCAAGGTTAAGTTATTGTCGGGAAGTAAGAAGGCAAGAGCTGTGCTAACAGTTAAAGATAAATGGGGTAAGACAATAGTTGAACCAGAAAAAATCCAAGAGAGATGGAAGGAATATATAGAAACACTGTATGGTAAAGAACTTAGGCCGACAAGGTTAGACATAGAAAAGGAACATGACGTAGAAGAAGATAGCTTAGGTCCAGGCATACTCGACGATGAAATAGAAAGGGCATTAAAGGAGATGAAAGCAAATAAGGCTGTGGGGGTGGACAATATTCCTGTAGAAATGTTGAAATGGTTAGGGAAAGGTGGGAAAAAGGCCATATATGGACTGATTCGTAGTATCTATGAGGAAGGAATCTGGCCGGAAGATTTTGTGAGATCGGTGTTAGTTCCTATTCCAAAAAAGGCAAAGGCTTCGTCATGTGAGGATTACAGAACAATAAGTTTGATATCCCACGCAGCTAAAGTTATTCTCAGGATCATCAACAAAAGGATAGAGAGTAAGGCGAATGATTACTTAGGGGATGATCAGTTTGGGTTCAGGAAAGGAAGAGGTACGCGTGATGCCATTGCAGTAATGAGATCACTAGTCGAGAGGAATATAGAATACAATCAGGACGTTTTTGCCTGTTTTGTAGATTTCGAAAAAGCGTTTGATAGAGTGAATTGGGAAAAATTAATGCGTGTATTGCAGAAAATAGGAATGGATTGGAGGGACAGGAGACTGATCCGCAACCTGTACATGTCACAGACTGCTCAGGTGCGAGTGGGGAACGGAGAGTCTGGATGGGCAGTGTTAGGAAGAGGTGTAAGGCAGGGTTGCCCATTGTCACCGGTACTGTTCAACGTATATGTAGAGGAAATGATTAAAGAGGCATGGGAAGAACTGGAGGTAGGAATGAAAGTCGGAGGGGAACTCGTAAAATCGGTTAGGTTTGCTGATGACCAAGCATTAGTTGCTCAGTCAGCCAAGGGGTTGCAAGCATTGTTGAGTGAATTGGAGGTTCAGTGCGATAAATATGGGATGAGAATCAATATTAATAAAACAAAGGTTATGCGATTTTCCAGAAAGAAAAAGGCTAAGCTAAATATTAAAATAGGCGGGGAAAGAATAGAGGAGGTAGAGCAGTTTACATATCTCGGAAGTGTTTTGGACCAATACGGTCAAAGTGGTAGGGACGTAAGGAGAAGAATTGCGCTGGGCAAGGAGGCTTTCTCAAGGAGGAGGGAGTTGATGACGGGGACGTTGAGTAGGGATCTTAAGACAAGACTCGTAAAAACTCTGATATGGAACGTAGCTATGTACGGCGCGGAAACGTGGTCGCTGAAGCAGGAGGATAGACGTAGATTGGAGGCTTTTGAAATGTGGGTGTGGAGAAGAATGGAGAAGGTGAAATGGACCGAAAGGAAAACAAATGAGGAAGTACTGGAAATGGTGGGTGAGGAGAGGGGTTTGTTGAGAGAAATCCTATGGAGGCAGGAAAAATGGATGAAAGGCGTATTGAGCGGTAGTGGAATGTTGAAGAGGGTAATAGAGGGGAGAATATTGGGCAAGCGAGGTAAGGGTAGGAACAGGATAGGGATGTTGGACGGGATGAAGGGAGGAAAGAAGTACACCGAGATGAAGAGGGACCTGATATAGATTAGTTTGCTAGGTGGGGAGTCACAAAATGTTTATTTGATAGTTGTGTCCATCCAAAAACCTACCTTAACCGGTAGATTACCTAATAAAATAAATACCAGAACTGTAAACCCGCAACCGCACAATTAATTGCAATTTAGTTGATTTAAGTGCTGTGGATTTTCGTATCAATGCAGATCAATCTACTCAGCCCCCAGTCGAGTTTTAGGATCCTCTCCTTACGGCATATATTGCATTGTGCCCTTTTTTGTTTAGCTCTAGCCATTTTTAACACAAGGGAAATCAGTCCCACGAGTTTATTGAAAATTTTCCTGCAATGGATTTTCATTAGGCCCCAGATGATTCGGCCAATTTGATGAGAATATACATAGAATATTCCTACGATGTGCACAGTAGATTTCACCAGAAAAATGTCACCAATTCACTTAAGGTGAGCCACGACCGCTATGGAGGAGCCCACACGGAGGAGTGTTTTATCTTAAAAAATATTTCTTTCAAATGTCAGGCCTTCAGCATCTATTTTCGATTGGACGCTTCGGAAAATATGAAAATCCAGGGGCTTGGGTAGGAAGATCGTACCGTTGATTTTGGTATTATATCCAAAATATCAATATCTGTACACTCTTAGTTTACTTAAAAGAGGCCTCATTTCAATTTCAACGTGCACATTTATTGCGTTATTGCATCTCAAAAATTCCATTTTAAGAGAAGATATGTCAACAGACCACGTACGGATGGAGTATCGGGGGAGGGGGGAATGTAGGACGGTTCCAAGCGGGGGGAGAAGGGACCCGCCTACATCCGCCCTCGCTTCCCTCCGTTTAATAATGTCGCGACGGAGGGGGGGAGAGTGGAGCTCCTCGGATGGTGGAGAAGAGGTTTTCATTTCGCCGGGTGAGATGAGGACGCTTCTGTTTCGCTCCCCGGCGTCCAAGGGGGGGGAGAGAAGGGAGGGCGGGACGGAGATTTTGAAATCCGTGCGTAGAAGAAGCAGTACCCAATGCTCCAGCCTTGGACGCTCGCGAGGGGAGGAGGGAGGAGGAGGTCGGCGAGAGGTCATCCAAACGTTTTGTCGACGGACACGGGCGCCTGTGGCGAAAGAAATAACCCTCGACTCTACGGTTTCCAATTCGGCGGACTAGAATGGAGGGTGGTACGTTAGAGAGGGGAAAAAGGCAAGGCAAAATTAAAAATAATTCAAACCACAAGACGATAGACCTAATTGAAAAGAACTGTGGTAGAAAGCAACAGAAATATTTTATTCGTAACTACAATGAGCAACACAAAAGCCGAAAATATTATATGCAAAATTTGATTTCTCTTCACTAAAAAAACTAAACTTTTATAATTATCATCGTTTTATCTAACTTACGCATTTTACCTCGCGAATTAATTATTACAGTGGGTGGGACTCCATGTGAAGTGAGACGAGGGAGGGAGATGGGAGCGATCGAACCATCACCAGTTCGACATCGCTGGGCGGGTGGGGGGAGGGGGTGGTGGTTTGGGAGAAACACAACAGAGGGAGGGGCAATGCAGAGACAATTTTCCCCGCCCCACCAATGTAGACGTGACTTCCCCTTCAGAACGACAAGAGAACGCCTTTGAATGCAACTCGAGCACTCCAGATTTACTCAAGAAAAGGGTTAATTTTTGCGAACCAGTCAGAACAAAGAGAAAATCCCACCTGTTTCCTCAAGTACGAGTAATATAGACCTAAGTGAAAAGGACTGGGAGAAACCGACAGAAATATTTTCTTCGTAACTACAATGGGTGACACAGAAGCTGAAAAATTATAAACAAAATTTGATTCCACTGCAATAAAAAGACTAATCTATAATAATTATCATCGTTCTATCTAACTTACGCATTTAACCTTGTGCAATAATTAGTAATGATTTCTTTGTTTTGACTCGTACCTTCAATGTTCTTTTTTTCTAAGTAGTATTTAAAAACTATAACTTTACTGAAAATTTAACTAAAAAACTATAAACTAATAAACTAACTAACTAAAACTAAACGAATTAAAAAAGTATAACTTTACTGAAATAACGATTCCTTCCCCATTAATTCTTTCGTCATAGCCCATTCTAACCCCCATTTGTACCGCAATCCCTGCAGTAGTTTGAAGAATAACAAATAACTTGATAAAGTAGGCTTTACAATAAAGTCTGATCTAGAATTTTTACTCATTGTTTCACCTCAGCATATTTATTTAGCTCAATTAACACTATGATTAGAATACAGCCATATTATTTTGCAGGGTGTGACCTAAATTTTAAAATGTATTAGCTTTCCCTCTCCTACTGTTTTCCCTGATAACGTCACACGGTTAGAGTATTGGACGTTAATGATAATAAAAAGAAAGCATTGTTTTTATTATTATTATGTTATAAACCGATATATTATGTACCGTTAAAAGCTTATTCAAATGATTGAATAAGGAAGCTGTTCAAAATCGACATTACAAGTTAAATTTGAGACTAAATAAATCAAAAGTTCCAAGTTAAGAGTTTTATAAAGAAAATTCACTTAACTTATCGGCGCATTTCATACAACTTCTGGCTAAAACAGTCTCCTCATCCATGTGTACTTATCTTTTGTAATTGAAGTATTATACGAGAACATAATTAATCACAGCAGGAAATAATCTTGACTCCGGAAGCATAGTATTTCGGTGCGCGGTCCTCACAGCGTCACGAAAATAACGATTACGTGCGCGGAATGGATAGTGTTAACTGATATCTTTCCATGCCTAAAGTTAAGGACATGATAATAAATTTCAGCTATAAATAGGCCTCTCTGACTCCAAGGAGATGCGTGCATTAACTCGTGAATTGCACACCTCTAAGGCATCATAATTGAAATGATGCATCTCAAATCTTTTGATATGTTTGCTTCGTCAGAAGTCTTTCATACGAGTATGCGTCCATTGAACTCGGGCGAGCAATTTTGCTCTGATATTATTATCTGGATATACACATACGTGATACACTGCAAGCCATCGCAAGGATGTACGGCAGGGATTGACTCCACACCACATTATATTTTACCCAAAATCAGATAATGTGTTTCTGATCCCTTACCACTCGTGGGAAAAAATGACACCTTAAATGTATAAGCTCTACACATAATCTCTCAAATTTTATTCATAAGATCTCGCCTACTCGTAGTATGATGGGGCTAATAATTAATATCCAACACCATTGCTAAAGAGACCAATCCTTCCAATTTGCTCAAGAGATTTAATTTGTAATTTAACCTTCGCTCCTTGAGTGGATCCCAACTTAGCTCTTCTAATAATTTTCATATGCAACACAGTCTGTCATAACAATGTTTTACATATCTAGCTCCTAAGAGCTGCACACGATTCAATTTGACAATTAATGCAGTTTTATGGAGAATCCATATATTAGCAGCATGTTCTTAATGAGGAAACTAGCGAAAGATAGCATTGCTCTTTGATCTTCTCGTCAAGCAGTGATGTTGAAAGTGTATTATTATCTCCATCGGACTATGGTAGGAGAGATCGTGTTTATAAAATTAGAGAGATTAAGTTTAGAATAGATAGATTTAAGATGTAATTTTTTCCACGACAGATAAGGGATCAGAATAACATTGTCTGACCGCGGTAGGAACATAATTGGGTCAAAATTTGTCTGGTGTGTAGTCACACCCTGCCACACACCCTAGCGGTGGCTGGCAGGGTGTGTGGCAAAGTCGTTTCTGCCTGCAAATATAACGGTTTCCATTCGATCAACTTGAAAGCTATTTCCACTATTCTTTCAATAATTCGTCAAAATTATGACGCAATTCTTGTACTTTAGTTTGCGTAAATAATGACACAGTACAACGCACAAAAGCTAACACATTTCCAATATGATCACAAGGAATGTCAATGTTCCAGAATGTATTTTTGGGAAAATATGTTTTCTATTTCATAATATCAGAAGCACGCTTTATATTCTTCTGGATTCGCAGAATTTTCGGGAAAATGAACATTAGGACAAAATCCCAAGAGAACCCTGGTGACGCTCGTATACAAAGTTATTAGTTATTATTAGGGATAAAAATATTTTCTAACAGGATAAAATTAAGACGTTTTATATGCAGTCAGTACACGAGTAGACCACAAAAATAACACAAATTTTGCAACATTGGACCACGTTCTTTCGTTCTACTAACTACTACAAGTGCATAATACAAATATTTAACCTTGACACGACATTGTATCAAATTACGCTAGAGATAAAAAGTTTCATACACGCTCATCTCTCTGCGCCTACTATGAAGACAATGACCCCTGCGGAGAATCACTTTCTCCACTGACACTTTCATAAGTGCAAGGAGAGAAAATGAGAGCATTTCCTTTCCCAACTGTCTCCGCGAACGCTTCCATTTATAAGCAAAGGTCGCTCTCACTGATTTCCCTAAATGGAGGGCATTTACTACGAAGAAGGTCTAAATTAAGGTGACCACTTTGCGTCGGCTGAAATACCTCCGGAGAGCTTTTTATCCAGCCCCCAAACTATGTCAATGCCCCGCAATGATGAAGGCACTCCCCTTTTGTGGTAATTAGCCTCCTGAATTCTAAAAATTTAATGCTGCGCAGAAAACATTATTAATAAGAGCAAGATCGGGACGACTATCATGGAACTTGTCGATCATATAAATTTCCATTAAAATGTAAATTCTTTGGTCAAATTTAGGATCACATGCCATTGAGCTAAAAAACAAGATTAATGTTTATGGTAGACGTATGACAGCAACAAATACCATTTCACTTTTCACGTACGCGCAAGTTCCGTTAAACTCGCGCACAATGCCTGTTTTTAAAGTATTCAAACTGTGGGCACTGGTAAATTAGGGAGGGGAATATATAATAACCAGGTACTTATACGTTTATCAGAAGTACTGCTTGTTTTTGAACAAATTTTAATCAAGCGGCAGAACTGCTATTGTGAAGGAGTTCGTTATCGAGGATCGTCGATTCTTCATTGTATCTCACGGTATACTAAAATCCAAGGAGTAAATTATGGTTTCGATCGTGTGGCATCCGACGATAAATGGCATCCAATTTTGTCACTCTTTCGCCGCAAACACTAATCTCCCACTCAAAGCCAAGGAGTGTGACGTTTGACAACAACTAACGGCATTTTACTAAAAGCGTATCGATCGAGGAGTTCCATAATAGTAGTCCTGATCATGGGAAAATCGCTTCGTTCGCCGATCCCTTTGAATCTAGCTCTAGTTTCCGTTCTAGACCGTTCCGCGGGAAGGAGGGTGGGAGAAGAGATCCAGACCAAAAGGGAGAGGGGAGCGGCTGAGAGGAATGGCGAAATGATGCCATCGCCTCGGGATAAGATTCCCGAGAATCGGACTTCCGCAATCGGATATAATACCTTTAACGAGAATCGCCCGTTCACAGAGCCGCTCCCTCTCCCGGCGGGGGAGAGAGGACCAGCACGTCCCGCGGAGCGAGTTCGGGGAAGGATGCTCGGTCCCCACCCCACGACCAACCCTCAACCTCCCCTTCGAGGGTACGCAGTCGGAAGGCTATAAAGCGAACATGAGACATTGGAATGCGAGCGCAATGCTCCCACTCACACATACATACATGAGGAAGGATGATACGTAAGAGGACATGGATGGAATGGTAGGGAGTGAGAGAAGGATAGAAAGGCTAATAAGGTCATTGGATTCGTTATATAAACTCCCAAGGAGGATCCTGGCCTGCTTAGGACGTGCAAAGGGAAAGAGGGAGTGAGGTTGGGGGGGAGGGAGGGAGATTCAAGGTCTTCCTGGATTGAAGGAAGTCTTGACACTCCCTCCCTCGCTCTGCGTTTATCTCCTCGCCCCTTTTTCCCTTCCCCATCACGGTCTTCTCCGGAGAAATATCCTTTCCTAAGGAGGGGAGGCGGGAGGGGAGGAACCACTTGGTGAATGGAGAAGGGCATAAGAGGGGTAATGGTGGGGGGAGGTGGGGGGTGTCGAGGGGAGGGTATAAAACGACGAGGGGGAAGTGTCTCAATTACCAAAGCGGAGTCGGGGAGCAGTTACGACGAGGAAAGGGAGGGTAAGAAGGGAGTGAATTAGGGCATCGGAGAAATTGAGCGCTCTCGTTCGCGCGTATGCCCACCTACCCTCCTTACATACGTCGTTCCCTTCACCCACGAGCAAGAAGGGAGTAGAGAGAAATGATATCGTGCCACGTCCCGAGCGAGGAGCGAATTACGGCCCCTCTCCGTTTATTCATTTTTTTCTGCCTTAACACTAACCCACGTGTCCTTTTTCTTTACTCTGGTCGCGAACCGTTTGTTTCCTTTCCCCTTAACCCTCCATGTCCTCTCCCCTCGCCCGCGGAGGACGGGCGAGAATTTGCACGATCGGTGCGCCGTGTGCGGTCGCGTAAATTTTCCCCACCAACGGCTTCGGTCACCGGTGAGGCCGCCGCATTGGGCCGTTCGCGGTGGGACGAGGGGTGTGGAGTGACATATTTCATTAAGCCACCGCTACTGTTTCCCGGGAAATAATTGAATCTACGAAAAATATAGCAAGGGTGGGGGGTCCCATTAACAAAAATTCCCTTCGCCACCGGGCGTGATAACTGAGATGTGATGTGGCCACCGGCGCACGAAGCAAATGCTTCGGCAAGTGATTAAAATTTGCATGGGGTGCATGCGGGAAAACAATTTAAAGACCATACAAAACGTCATGTATTACCACAATCTACAATTTAACTGCTGCTACTCTAGGTACGTTCGTTGAACCCCGCTAAAAATAGTCGTGACAATTTTCACAGGAAGAATAATCAAGTACGAAAGTCCGCATTAAAAAAATCATGTCATCAATCTGATTTCGTGAAAATATTTTTATGGAGACAATAAAGGTGGGCAAGATGATTTAGGTAATCATCAAATTAAACCAGACCCGAAGGTGAGTGCAAATTGGTACTTTAACCTATGAACATACATTTAGACAGTCATGGCATTGGTTCCAGGTTAATTTTTCTTTTCCGCCTGAGCTTTCGCATAAAATTACGCCTTCTCGCAGGCCAAACGCTCCATATCGCATTGTTTCAACAATTACGTAAACTAAAATTTATGGTATCAGTTGCGCTAATACATTTCAGCATTCGTTTTCCCTACAGTGAAATGAGAGCAAGCAGTGAATATGCAATAAGCATTTGATGTCCTGTTTCAATGGCATCTTCTTGAAATGATAATTAGATGTAATTTCAAATAAATAATAGGACGTTTTCTCAGAGAAACGATGAGATGAAATAATAATAATATGAAGGACAATTTGCTGACTTTTTTGTTGATATTTTAAAAGTTGTGTGTGTAAGCATTCATGTCGAATTAATTGAAAATAATAATGTCAATTTCTTAGTTTCAGTATAATTACGAAAAACAACAATTATCTAATTATAACTTTGTTCAAATTGTTTTATTGCGAAATCGATTAATGGGTCGATTAATTATCTAATCAATTCAACGGTTTCTATGTGAACATGGAAGTCATTAGCTTGAGATTATAACTTACACGCTGACACACTATTAAACATCGCATTAATCTACCCTTAGTAAAGTCATCGAAGCCTGAACTGTCCTTGCTAATTTTTAATTTCAGCATTTCGAACGAAAAAACATGCAAGACTCTTACGACTAGTCGTAAATACGATAAAAATTCACTGATACCGTTTGCGAAAGACTGGTTGATAGGAGGCTAGAAACGTGCAAGACACCTTGTCTTGCCATTATAAAAAAGGTACACACGAGAATCGCATAAAGAATATTTACGAAAAAAACAACCCTGGGCAGAATTATTTTTTCCGGAGATCGACACGAAAACTTTCCTCGCTCATTGATGCGGTTCCTTTAGAGCACTCCGAAATGCTATGGCAACTGGGCTCGTAACTCGAATTAATTCGCGGAGAGAGAGTTTTTTTCGACGACCTCGTGAATGATGCTCGACGGGGAGCGCGCGAAGTGGTCGTGGGGAGGAGGTGCGCGGGTCGCCGGGCGGGGAAGGGGGCGGGAGCGGCGGAACGAAGAGGCGTCGGCTTTTTCGAGGGGCTCCTTTAGTCGTTCTATGCCTTGCACACAAACACTCTCGAGGTCTCTCTCACACGCACACACACACACACACACGGCAAAGTCGGGCATTATTGATGGAGTATCAACCGCGAACAGACAAGCGGAACTCCTTCACCTCCGACGTTTAAATCATTACGCACACATAAGAACCATTATTGTCTCGGAAGTAGTTACTTTATTATTATGTTTATTTTTTCCTGACAAGTATCAACAGTCATCCTCCCCACTCCCGCACTCACGATGCGAAAAACGGAGGTCATGCCAAATCTAAAGGCAAAGTCCGGTGGTGCCCGTCTCTCCCGTGCCCCTTTCCCGGTCACAGAGTGAGCAGATTATAGTTCCGTATTATCATCGTGCCTACCCGGTGTCTAATATTTTTAAGTCCTCCGAGTACGAGCGATAATGCAGTGATCCAAAATAAAAACGCATTTCAAGTAATCACGGAATACAAGACATAGGTGACCACTTTACACCCTAACCCCATCAATTACTTCGATACTCAAAACTTATTCTTGCTGACATGAGCTGACATATAGCTGACATGAGCTCAGGCAGTGGCTTCTATTTAAACCTTACGTTCAAATAAAACGATATATTTTTTAAGGTGATGATGAAACAAGTCGTCAGAGCTACTACGTTCGATGAACTAAAATTATAACGTGTAAATTTACATCGCGGTGTTTTATCATGGATGTCGAAATTTTATCGAGTCAAGCATGAATCTTTTCCTTTGTATTCACCTAACTCCTATTTATGCTGCTACACATCTCTCGAAATAAATGAAATTTTGTCGAATAAACGAATAACTCGAAATACTGACGTGAATCAATTCCATATTTTTCCACTCTTTCGTAAAGTTACACATGCTCTATCTCGGTAGGACCTCCCAAAAACACCTAAATATTTTTGTGACCGCAGAACGCATTCAATTTTTGAGCTTTCCGCTTTCGTTCAGAGGAATGAAAAGAAACCCATACGTTTCCCTCCCTTTTCTGGAACCCTCTCATGCTAGTTTCATATATCATATAACACCATAAACGATTGCTACTACAGCAGGCGATTTGTATCAAAGCAAACTGGTTCTAGAAGTAGAAGAAAATATCGACAAACTTACTAAAAACTTTCCACTATAGCCACCGATTCCGACGTCAAGATGACAAAATTGGGATTTTTCCGTAACAGTAGAATGCTGGTTATATCACTTACAGCATCACTTTTAAGGCATGACGTTATTATTGGCCGAAAGAAATCCCAACGAACACGGATAAATATCTACTTGGGCGACAGACAGCATTGTGCAAGGCAGCAGGCACCCCAAAATCCCTAGGCTACATTCACATTGCGAATTCCATGCGGGTTTTTTTTTGTTCCCAGCTCCCTGCATTCGCAAACACGGTAGGCGGTTAGAGGCGAGCAACGGGAGCGAAAAACGACCGACCCTATTTACATCGCTAAAATACGCGAGTACCCCATCGCGAGATGTTTTTTTTTCTGACTGGTTCACGCGCATCAATATGATTCGTCAAAAACGAAAAAGAACCGAATGCATTCGCTCACGAAATGGTTACAATGCGTCGGGAAAAGACCGAACAAGCACCGCACCTAGCATGCTCTCTCTCTTTCTCTCCTCATCGGAAGTCGTGAAGATGACCGATGCTCGCATTTTTCCTTCTCCCCCATATTTCCCCGTTTCGCCATTCCCAGCTATTTCTCACAGATTACCCAGTCTTCACTGGCGCATCTACACCTGTCGCTCCGTTTCCCGTGAATTATTATCGCTATGTTCTCCCAAACCCTCCCTTATTCACCCTCCGGGCAAAAAAAAAAATAAACAGAAAAACAAAATAAATTTCGCCACGCGAAAACTTGTTTGTTGGTCTTTTTTTCGGGTCGACTCCCCCGCCCACCGCCCACTCTGCCTGTCGGGCGGGGTGAAATAACGCTTTGCGCTATTGTGCCACGGGTCATATTTTTACCCCGAAGGAGGGGGCCATTCGGTACACCACTCAGCGTGGAACTTTGGTTACGATCCCGATAGGAGTCCAGTCCTGTTATTTGTCGACGTGATAACCATGACCGATCGAGTGACGGAGGAGGATATGTATTAAGTCATCTATAAACTGACCCGATAAAGTGGATCCTGATATTCCACATCGTCAGCGATAAACATTTCTGGTGGGGATGGGAGAAATTCGCCGCCAAGCGCTAGGAATTCGGAGTTGGGGATGGGGCCCCTGTAACACGCTTTTGTCTTGGCACATCAGAGTATAAGAGGTTGCGATACTTCGCGCCTCAAATCCTGGGGATTAATACCGCTTGAAATCACCATGCCTGTAATGGGATATTCAACAATATTGTACGAAATGAACCTATACGTATGCAGATACAATTCTACCTAGGTTGTGAATTAATAAAACATTGTTTTTATCCTTTTTAGGTCAAAATACCAAGAAAAGTTACAAAGAAACTCTCATTGCACAATTCACCAACTTAAAATTCGTAAATAACCGCAAGGAGAGAAAATAAAAGCTGGTCATAACTAAACAAACGATTTTCGCGTATTGTTACCTCGGGAACTTCGCGCATGAAATGGTCTCCGTAGTCTTGTGATGATTTCGTTCCAATTGCAAACATTTTCAGCATTTCTCGGTCAAATGTTGTTTACGGTGACAGTTTCAGTCAACGATGAAACCATTAGAAAATTCGTTTCCATGTGCTTTTCCAGCGTATTTTTACAATCACCATTCAAATATACCATTGATATTACATTTTTAGAGTTGTCAGGAAAATATGCACGCATAACGACTACGACAATTTTATGATAATTTATGTCAATGCTTTTATAACTATTATTTTCTTTTCTTGCACAAAGAATTGGTTCACTCGCGTTAAACAACGCTGTAATAATGGTGAAGGTAAACCCTAGAAACTTCTCAAGAATCCTGCTATTACTATAGTGAATTGTCTTCTAATCCTGGGCTAACATCCAGTGCCACACGCCTCTTAGTGCCCTTCATATCTCAATTTGGATTTAGACATCATTCTCAACGTTGTCTCACATTTACGAGGATAATTTATGAACTTTTTACAACCCGTTGTCTAGTTTGAATAGTAGGAGGGTGGAAAACTCGTCGCAGCTCCAACGGCGCGTGAAATCACGTCTTCAGACTAGGGGGACCAAGCCCCTAAACCCGTTCCGCTTATGGTTTCATGGAAAAATTAGGTACCCTGAAAATCTCAGGGTTAAAATTCAGCTGATGGTCTACGCACGGGGAGTCTCGTCTTCCCGTGACTAAACCGTCAGGCAGTCGAGACAGTCATCCATAAAAACCGCAGCTGTCGCTCGCTGTAAAAGGCGGATTGATATCATTTTCCAACGCAATTACGTTCTTTTAGGATGACGGCCGTCATCCCGAATGGAATTAAAAGTTTGCAGTTTCATATCAGTAAGTTAACATAAGTGGTGGTGACAACTAATGGCGTAGTCGTCTAGTAGGTAGAGCCCTTGGCTCCCTAACGAAAGGCTCGCATTCGATTCTGGGCTACGCCTCTGGGCATAATTAGTTTCCCCCAAGTTGAGAGATTTTTTGAGTGCCCGAGCTTGCGTGGAAACCACAGGCAGCACACGGAAAGGAACCCCCCTCTATCCTGATGTGTTGATTTAAAAAGCGGCTGGCGTAGGTGTAGGTGGTGTAGGTGGGTGAGCTCGACCCTCATCTATCAAAACAGCCTTCGGGTTGATTACTGCGGCGTCTGTGACAACAGTTAAAGAGAGGTGATTGCTAACAATGTAATTTTCTCTGTTTATGATGAAAATTAGGAAATGTAATGAGAGGGTAATGGCACAGTGCTATTTTTATTATGGTAGGCCACACTTAAATCTACTTATATCACCTACATCAACTATTCTACTTAGAGCGTTCTGCTAGTTCATGGGACCAATATGGGCTAGGCTTGATACATAGTAGAACGAGATTAGATAGTAGAACGAATAGATTTAAAATGTCATTCTATCCTCGTACCATTCGAGATAAAAATAGATATGACCGCGAAGGACATGATGACATTGGTAGTGTACGTATATATTTTGTAATTATTCTACATGCTTTTTTATTTAATAGACCCGAATTTTCAATACTACTCTCGCATGACTTAAATATACCTATCCTGTTACTGAATATTCTTGCATGTATGTACCTTCTTTCGTGTGATTAAATTTCATCCAATACATGATTAAACTAACATTTGTACAGAGGTGTAATGATTGGGATGGCTGGCCGGTGACCTAACAATCCCCGCCACATGCCCATGCCGCGTTTTGCGGGGTGTTATGTAGATGAAGAGCAGCGAAAAGAGATGTAACATTAGTTTTAAAAAACCTCGTTAGAGAGAAGATATAGTACGAAGAAACATGGTAAGATTAATTAAAAAGTTAGTAGTTTTATATATATATATATATATATATATATATATATATATATTTATGTGGGTCGCGGTGGTCCAGTGGGTAGAGCGTTGGACTACTGACCGGAGGGTCCCGGGTTCCCGGGCAAGGCACTCTGGGCACCTGCAGCTCCACCCAAGCTAGTTGATTTTTCGGGTACCTGATCTTCCTGGGAAACCATAACCGGCACAGGGAAAGGACCGCTGAAGGTGAAATACCCTGATGTGTGATTTTCACACGCCGTCGGGCTTAGTACATGGGTGAACTCTACCATCACCTGCTAAACCGACCTTCGGGTTGATTACTGCGTTTGGTTATTAAATAATTATATAAAAAATATATACATTTATACATAAATATTTATATAAAAAATAATATTTTTATATACAATTATATATATAATATACATAATAATAATTATATATATATATATAATAATTATATTTTTTATATATAATTCTATAGATATTTATTTATAATAAAATGAAAAAATAAAAATTCTTTTCTATTTATATATATATATATATAATTATATATTATAGGCCTAAATCTTCTAAGTTAACTTGATGAGTGAGTATCCCTATTGAAGATGCAAAGATGCATTACTATCAAAAGCGTAATGTTCTGAGTTTGATCACACACATAAGATAGAGTAAAATTGTAGAAGTGAAATTTTTAATACATAATTTCCACAGAGAGGGGTCATGAGAGTCGTAATTAGACGTTCAAATGATAATTAGTTAATCGTTTCCAGTGACGTGGAATTACACCCTTACAAAAACTTACAGATGCCTTTCGTCCATCATTAATACACTGACTTGGATTGAGGATTGGTGGATAATTTGAATACTAAGGATAACATAGAGTCGAGGAAGAGAGGAGATTAATACCCCGTCACAATTAGCTTGATCCTAACGAATGACGTCAAGTGGTTCAATCCTTAACAAATACTTAAATGCTTTATTCAACTTAAGTAATACTGCACTTTAAGTGCTCTCCAAGTGGAATGTAAGTAGAGATCGGTGCAAGATTTGCCTCCGTCCAGACTCGACCCCGGACCCTCACCCGAGGAGGTAGTGCATTCATTGGCAATGGAATCGATCGGATCTCCGTTTAACTCTGCCTTCCATATGCATAGCATGTACCTATTGCGCCAAGCCTTTCTTTCAAGCAGCACCAATTAGACAATCGTATTGGAATTATAGCGGCCAGCGCTCCCTGGCCCTGTGAAAGAGAAATATGACCGGAAAGTAACAGGGCGGAAGGGTCTAATGTAATCAATTGATTATTAATCACAGTCTCGATGTTGACAATGCTTCCTCGTTCCGGTTATGGGAGAAAGACTATTGAGCGTGCTCGAAGTCATAATTCGTTATTTATTCAGTCGTCACGTGTGTTAAGCTCTTTGTTCGCTATGCGCTCCATGAATAGGTACAGAACGCGGTCACGCCCATCCTAAGACGAACCCATATAAGGTACGAAATGATTTCGGAACGACTGATGTGATTTTAATCCCATTGTTCTTCGTCCTTCTTCATTTATACGACCTATTCGAAAGCCCCATGAAAAGGTGTGATAATTGAAAACCGATGGGTGAGGATCTGGAGAATCTCGGCTCATGTCTTGAAGGGGATAAACTACGACAAAAAAAGAAGCAGTGAATGAATAATGTTAGTTTTTAGCTTTATTTTTATAAACTTACCGTACAGATTTATTATTCGAGCAGTTTTGCACTTTTTTAATGATGCTATGATAAACTGAATGTTTTAGAAGTTGTGTATATCGTGAGAATAAACGATCATGCTGCAGCTAGAACAACAGAGACATTTTTTCAGAGATTTAAATTATGGAAATGTGTATGATATAAAAATTTGCAGTGAATCCCTTTTCTCTAAAACTAAACCAAGGGAGAAGAAATTTTGTCAAGCATGATTCGTTGATAAGGACGATTTTAACTGTGGTAACCGATATGGGCACGTGAAAAACATGAAATAATTCCTCTCTGCTTTTGCCTTTTTTCGACAAATGGCATTACAATATTATTGATTAGAGGCAAAGAATCGTGATACAGTCGATAAAAAATATACGGCACGAGCATTTCTTGTGTCAAGTATCAAAAATATCAATATTTTTAATAATATAAATTTTAAAAATATATATATTACCAACGGAATAGGGAAAGTCGAAAATAGAATAGGCTCTAAAACTTACGTCGGAAGTTCATTTAATTCTGTCCCTTACATGCCATAACCTTTTTCGAAGGAGTTCTGAGAAACTTGTCTAACAGAATTCCGAAGGAAGATCGTCCATCAGAGAAGCCGTGAACACCTCATAGCATCATCCCACGTCGCCTCCCACGCGTTCCCAAAAATAGTGCTCATTCTTCGCCGAGTTTTATCTTTTCTAGAAGTTATCACCGACTACCCAGGGCGGAAAAAAATAGCTCCGATTAGTGCGATAAGCTCGATAAGGGACGGAAGTGAAAGGATTTGTTCCGCGGGCACGAAAGTAACTCAAACAATCCCCATCAGTTCTTACGTCTCATTTATGCTGACGGCGTGCGTCGGCCACCGAAAGGTGGTGTGACTGGCATGAAAGCAATCCCCACGGGAATAAAACATTGAAGAAAGGGGAAAGGGCAGAAAATGATTGAAGACAACTGCAAGCGCTTGCACCTGTTCAAACATCCGGCACGAATTCCAAGCGACATAATAGAGTGTGTTTTAACTTGGATGAATCAAGTTCCTTTTCATTAAAACGGGGCAGTAACGAAACTTTATCCATCGAGTTCTTGTTATTACAATTAAAAATTTTCATAAAATTATGAGAGCTCTAATCGCCCTTTTGGAATACTGTGTGAGAGGAAGTCGCCTTAAGAAATTTACAACTTAAGTGTATTAAATAAGTTCGTGTCAACGAACTTGCTTCATCGTCAAATAACTCATCGCATTTGAAACATCAATAAGATGATTTTTTTTAACCTTCCATTAGTGTCTTAAAACTACAAGACATAATTGCAAGTACTATATTTTTTCAGCAACGTTGAAAAACAATGCGCATAGTTAAGAAGTTCTGAATTAAATTATTTGTTACATTTGCGTGCATTTTCAATTCTTTTCCCTTGGGAGAACAAACTAAGGAGAGATAATAAGGACTCACAGCTGTTTATTGACTGCCTGTTAACTTAATACCTGACTTTCTTTGCCAAAACTTGTCATGGAAGCCCTTCCAAAGTGTGGCTAGCCCTTCGAGCTTTCATTAACGTTTTAATTTCGTCAGTTATGGTGAGTATAATTTCGAAATTGTCACCGTTTCCAATCGTTCTATTTCGGTGAAATCTGCTGAAATTCCATCGAAACCGTCATTCTCGAAATAAGCAATTGCAAAAAAAAAACTCTTAGAAAGACCATTCATCACCGTTAACAGCCCGCGAAATCCTGCAGAAGAGTTTCCTTTCAAAATATACCCAATCACACAATGCTAAGCGAAACAAATATCCATGAAAACAAACACGAACGGGTGCTCCCGTTTTCGTTTCGGCCTACCTGACGATCGCACTGCGAGCAAAAAACCTTGGCAGAAGAGTGACTAACGATGGGCGACTAAATTCCCATCGCGGGCACTCGTCTTAATGGAATGGGGACCGCGAAGCCAGGTTCATTGGCGCACGGAAATGGCGCCGACTCCACACCCACCACGTGTCTCGGGGCGTCGACAAATACGTAACAACGCGGGAATTCTCGAGCCCGCCCTTGGGAGAAGCGAACCACCACCTTTTTAGAACGTCCTGGGAAACCGCGCAGACCTTTTCGACTTTCTAGTCACAAGGAGTGAGGGAGTGAATGGAAGGAGGGGGCAAAAATGGGGAGTAAATGAAGGTGGAATCGAGAGAGGCTTCTTTCCTCTACTTTACTAAATCTGATTTCGGATCGCTGATCGCATTTTGTCATTAACTGCTCCTGTAGGTCCTGATGTTCTCTAAGCTCACTTGACCGTCGCTTCAGATCATTTGATCCATTAAGCCCCACATTACTTAGGTAGATGAGACTACAAAAGTAAAATAAGGGAGATATATTCCAATACAGATAGATTCAAATACTCGTTCTTTCCCAGAACAATTAGAAATCATAATAGTAAAAAACAGATGTCACTTTAGAAATATTAAAAACATTTCATTTTCAAATCGGAACAAAACTAAACATTGCAAAGCTATTAGGTGTATGTGTATGTTAGTTGGCAGTTTGTATGTTTCCATGTGTGTGGGATGTAAGGGTTTTTGCATGAATGTGTACCATGTTTTGTTTTTGGACTGTGTAAATTTGTGGCTTTTACATGCGTTTTTTTTCCTTAATTATGGGTGGTGCCCTAACACCCCCCGCCACACGCCCTTGCGGCGGTTTGCGGGGTATTAAGTAGATGTAGATTAGACAGTTCTCTAAACAGGTCACCCTGAAAATGATGCCGTGAGGTTTACGGAACCGGGCAGAAGGATGTCCGCAGATACTGGGAATTTTATTCAGCTTTGTCCGAGACCATTAGCAGGAGGCATTCGACTGAAGTTAACTTTAATCGAAATACAATAATATTAAGTCCCTGTCCAGGAGTAAAAAGCTACACTGAACCAATTGCACAGTTATTGGCTGTTACTTAGAGCAAAATTTAATTACCGAAAATCATGTAAAACTAGCTCTAACGACAAAGGAAGTAATCACTGAACTTAAAATGCAATACGGATAAAATTCGTCGAGAACATAAGTTTTTAAAACCTTTAACATCGAAAAAATATAGTTTTCCAAAATAATCAAAATATTTTGGGACGCAACTAGAGAAAGGTATACGCAAAACTCACCTGTTATCGAAAACGCCAAATAAATATGTCAACAGCTCTCTACGAGAGTGCGAGACGCGGAAAATATTGCGTAAACCAACAGGAGTTAGTGGAATGCTTGTCATCCAAGACTTGCACTTACCTTTTTGCAGCGGAAGAGCGCCACAATGGTTATGAGGTTGCCCGGGATGCCGACGAGGATGAACAGTATGCAGCAGGCGACTACCAGGTCGAGGAGGACAGAGGGATATCCCACGAACAGGTTCTCGTACTCGTCGGCCAGCGATGTCGCCGACGGCGGTACCAAGGCGGAGGAGGACGGCAGGAGGGAGGCGTCGGCGGAGGCGTCGACGGCGGCCGTCGTCGCGAACCCGATTAGCCGCAAGGCGTCCTCCCGTGGATCCCTCGTGACCTCCATCTGATGAGTGGATCCGGACACTTCCCGACTCAGTACGTTGGCGGGATCAACTCACCGCTGCTATACACTCGGGTATCTCCAACCTCCTCACACGGCCGCAGCACCGCCCATCTTGGGAGCGCAGAAGCGAGAGGAGAAGAAGAAGAATAGGTTCTTACTTCACGATCTCGAAGAGGCGAAGGAGCTCCACAAGCCGGCTATACGAGAACCCGCCGGCGCTTTATCTGCCGACGGTGTAGTAAGCAAACATCGCCGGGTGCTGTGGCGTGCCGACCGCTGGGTATTCCCGGGCCCCTGTGACCGTCGCTGTCACCTCCTCCGCCGCGGCCAGTCGATCCCCGTCGAAGACTTCCGTGTGTCCAAACGAAAACAGTACCGAGGGCTCGGCCATCGGATTAACGCGTGACTTTCCGGTTCGTCCTGGTGGGGGGGGAGGGGGAGAGCTTGGATGAAGAAAGGTGAGAGAGTCTCTCCACTGGATATGGCGTATCTGACCCGTGTTGGCACGGGAAGATGATTGAGGGTGAAGAGGGGTGGGGAAAGAGAAAACCTTTCGGGCTGGAAAGATTTTTCGGCGTCGGAGAGGGGAGAAAAGGGGATAGGGAGGGAGGGGAATTATTTATTTTCCTTCCTCAGGAAGGGGGGGGATCAGTGAACTCACGGATCCAGGAGTCGCGACCCGACTCCCGACCCCATCCCCTTCCCCGCGAAAAGAAAACAAAAACCTATGACAAACTTTCTTCGGTCCGGCGGCTCCCGGCCGCGTCCTCCCCAACACCTTCCTCTCGCCGCGGGAGGAAAATCGGAGGCGCCCTCCGAGGAATCGCCTCGGCAGCTGACGGCCCTGGAGGAGGAGGAGTCGTCGGACTGGGAGAGGGCGGCGGGAACTTCATAGCCGGCGACAGGGGCGGGACCCGGTCGCGGGTCGCATCTCGTGCCTCCTCAGTCCCGGTCCTCCCCACGCGTCCACGGCACGGAACGGTGACCACTACCCCACCGGCACGGCGGTGTGGCGAGAGTCGGGGGAAAGACGGAGGTGCGGAGGGAGGGAAGAAGGTGTGAGGAGAATGGGGATTACAACAAAAATGTATTGAAAACCAATGGGAACAAAGGGATTAGGGTGGGTGGAGGGAGGGATGAAGATGAAAACCAAGCGCCAAGGCACGGGCGATGGTTTTCGCGATCGGTACGAGTGGAAGAAATCAAACTAACTGTTGAGGAAGCGGAAACCACGGAGTTCCGTAAGTGACCACGCCTCCTTTGAAAAAATTCAAAACCAAAAGTTATGATCCCACGCCGACTGACCGAAGTGACAGCGATAACGAAGAGAGGGAGGCGTGCCCTCACCTTTCCCGCCCCGGCGCCCACCCCAAACTTCTTCCAAGTCCTCTATCTCCGCTCGGAAAGCTCGAACGACGGAGTCCCTTCGGCTTTTGACGAGCGAGCGCGCTCGCGGAGGGAACCTCGGGGAGCGAACGACGCGACGTAACTCCGTCGGAGGTTGCGCGAACAGTGCTGGGTGATTCCGGGAAGGCGGGAGAGTGTGCGCGCGTGTGTGTGTGTGTGTCTGTGACTGTGTGTGCGAGCACGCGTCTTCCCCACACTCGCACCACAGACTGCGTCGGTCTCCCCCTCCTCTTCTCCCGCTCTCTCTCCCTACCGCCGTCTATCCCTCTTTAAAAAAAAACCTCCCTCACTCCATGCACCACCCCGACCCCCTTGGGCCCCCTCTCGCCACACCTCCGCCAGGGCATCCTCATCCCCCGCCGAACCTTTGGGTACACCCCACGCACACACACACGAACACACAGGCGCCCCTCAAACGGCATCCCCTCCCGCCCCCACTCTGTCATGCGCATAAGGAGCCCCCTCCCTTCGCTCCCCCCTCCCTTCCTCGAACCCCCTTCCTGGCCTCTCCTCCTCTTTCCCTCCTGCTCTCTCTCTACCTCTCTCCCTCCCTCCCCCTCAATTCCCCTCCCCGCCTCCCTTCGAGTCTTCTCAATCCACTCCTCCCACTCTCCTCACGTGCCATGCATCCCCGTTTATCAAACGTTTTCTCCTCCCCTCCATCCCAACCTCTCTCCTCACTCTCACCGCTCATTTTTTTCGTTATTACCTCTCTCACACACTCTCTACGTGCACAAATGTCCACGCTCGACGGTGCATTGACTCTCGGAATGCAATTCAAATCTTGCGCATTTTTCCTCTACATAAGTGCTGCAAATTTCAACTTATAGGATAGGCACTTGAAACATTTTTGTACGAGTGCGATCAGAATTTGTAGATGCTCGAAGAATCTGTCTTCTTCTCGGTCCTGTGCGCAGAGGTGCTGGAGCAAGATATACAATTATGAAAACTACCGAATACAACACTTTCATAGTGACCTTTTAGGCATCAGTATTTATTTAAGAATTTATCGTTGCAATTAAGCAATTGTCCTGGTGGCAACGGTCAAGTCTGGTCAATGGTCACTCTAACAATGCACATACATACATACATACACATACAAGAAAAACAGATAGGATAAAAATGCTCATATGCAATGACACTTTCAGATTACCAACAGCACCTTACCATCACCCATAGGCTAGGTTCACACCATACGAGTACACACTACGCACTGTCAATCGCCATACTCCGTCCATAACCACCCACTCTTCAACTTCATATATCATTCAAAATCAGGCACCGTTAACACATTAAATTTAGCAAGGCAACTTCTAACGCCGCCCATTTCACATACAAACAATATTTTAATAAGTACAATAGCATAATAATCATTGATCAATGAAGTTTATCACCCAGTGGCTGCTTTACACTTAATCTCAAAACTCCTTAAATTGGATGGAAAGGGCTCAAACGAACCTCCAGCCAGCTGGTTCCATTCAACGATAGTTATGTTTAAAAAATAGTATTTTTTCTTATTTGTTTTTGGCGTTCTTATTTTTATTTTAATTTCGTTTTTTCCCTGATTTTTCTATCTCTTTCCATAAATCTTCCCACTCTTCGTCATATTTAACAATTCTATACATCGCGTTATTGAGAGAAATCGCGTTATTGAGGGGTTTATTGATAGAAATCCTATGGAGGCAGGAAAAATGGGTGAAAGGCGTATTGAGCGGTAGTGGAATGTTGAAGAAGGTAATAGATGGGAGAATGTTGGGCAAGCGAGGAAAAGGCAGGAACAGGATAGAGATGTTGGATGGGATGAAGGGAGGAAGGAAGTACGCAGAGATGAAGAGGGACCTGATGTACATCGCGCCTAACCTACTCCTTTTTCTTTTATTTTTCAAACTCTCTCATTTAAGTATTCCAACATTTTCGTGACACTGTTCTGTTCTTTTATACCTTCCGAGTACATATCTTGTTGCCTTCCTTTGAACTTTTTCTATCTTTTTAATACGTCCCACCTCATATGGATCCCATACTATGGACGAGTATCCTAGCATATGGCTAACCAGTCCCATATATGCTTTTTCTTTTGTGGCTACGCTACTTCCTTTTCAATCTCTCATTACTCAATGAGGTACTTTAAAATCAACAGTGCTTATCATAAGTTGTCCCCAATCTTCCTCTAACCATATGTAACACGCCTCCTTCGCGGACGTCTCGAAATGTCCACATTCACCCGAGTAGAGCGCACATATTCATACATTTTTCGTAAATAGCCATTTTTATAGTTTTTTGCATTTGGTTCGTTGAAGAAACAGCTTCCTAGTACATCAATCTACTTCCTCTATTTTTCTCGAAGCACTTCTCGTCCTACTCTCATCCTTCTGTCATCCTCACTGCAACAAGTGACATTGATTGACGCAAGGTAGATTGACGCAAAGTTCATGCACATCCTATTTCTTTTAAATTCTAATAATCAATCCCTAAGATCTTATTTCTTAACCCAGAGTTCTTTCCCAGTTCTTGAAGAATAAGAACACCATATCATGTTCATTGTATGATTTTCACTTTTTCTGAAAAATTTTTAGATCAAACCAGGCGGTCACGTTCATTTCCATAAGCGTTTGAATTATTAGCAGCAGCAACGATATTAAACTTGTATTTGACAACTAGTCACATCTTTTTTTTTGCTCACCGAAAACTTTTGGTTTAACGGTCAATTGCTGTTTCCATTAGTTTACCGGCTGGGACAATCTTTATAATCACATTTTTCAAACCGATTCGTTCGATTTAGTAGTAAGAGGTCAAAGCTGGCCACGAACCCATTGGACGCATGAAACGTATATTTTCACGGAATTGGGAATCAATTCCTTTCCCCGAGTCGCCGTTAGATCTCCCACCAAAATACAAGGAATAGACAAAAATCACACTTATTCGGTTATAGATAGGGTTTCCCAAAGTCGTCACCTAAGAATCGATCCTTGAACCTTCTGGTAATTAACCGAAAGCACTACTCAATGTCTACCACAATGTCCGAAAGAATCCCATCATAACTACTATTGGCTATTCTTGTAAGTTTTCTGTGAGTTCTTTGATCAAAACTAACTGCTCATCGTTGAAGTTGCTGTTGGTTTTTGGTAAAGCATTATTTTACTAGTGCCTGCTCAAGTGTTACATGTACGTATCTACCCAATGTGGTTTACCTTCAGCGAACTAATCAATTAGAAAAAGATCACTGAGAACAATATTTCTAAAGGTAACGATCGGCTACAGTACCGAATGAATGTATGAGGTCGCATTTGGCATGCAGAATATCAACGTGATGTGTCGTTAAAATTATCGATTTGTTTTACAATTGATAAAACACATCGTCTACCAGATCGAAATATGAGCATATCTAAAGAGGTAGCGGTTGAAATTGAAAAATGAACGACTTGGCTTTTCCGCATAGAAAATTTTTATTCAATACCTAAGTTTCGTTATGGTATAACATCTTCAAGTAGCCATCATAAAAGTATTTTTCGGTTTCGCATGTCACAGTATTAAAGATCAAGGGGTTAATTTCTAGGCTACCCCGTTATTTCTAGTACAGTGTACTACTTAGAAACAGTCTCCTCAGATCTACACGGGGCTGTACACACAGTGTGTGATCACTTTATGACTATTTGTATTCATGGAAGCGGGTAATAACTTCAAGGTTGTTTTAATCAACGCAAAGAACCTTGATACATTAAATTACTAGTTTAAAAACTCTGTAATAAGTTTATTTGACGCCCAAAACGTGCTAGAGAAACGGAATGAACAGTATTCGATCCAAATAAGGCCATCGGAAATTCAAATGCTTATGGCTCATTCGGCCAATTTAAGATCAATTTCAAGTTTGTTCACACCGCATTGCTATTCTCCGGAGCTCCCGTCGTTAAAATGTCGGAATCTTGCTCGTGAATGGCGGATTGAGCATCAAATATTTAAATTGAGGAGAATTTACGGACAGGAGGACAAAGAATGGGGCAATGAGCAAAGAAATGCAAAATTTAATGGAATCTACGAAAGTAGGTTACGCGAGCCCTTTGATACATCGGCCCTGTCCTCACCATAAATAGGCTAACATAAAGTTACTTGTGCTCCTTCTCTGGGTGTAATAAATAATATCAAGGATTTATGATGTGCTTTAGTGTGAGTGAATTAATGTTAAAGATCATTAAAAACTTCGGAAACCCCTTCTCATCCAACTACGATGCAAGAAATTGAAAAACTCAGAGCGGATAAGGCAATAGGATCACACACTAGGAGCCATAACTTGAAAAATATTAACTTTTGAGGTGTCTTATTTCAGGGGAGAACTTCAGAAAAATACTCATCTGGTCCATGGCTACTGTTTTACAACTTGGCGAGACTATATTTGCTCTGAAACAATTTTTAAGGCATGCACATGAACAAGAGCGTACATTTAATTGAATTTTTTTAGAACGACAAAAAAAACAATTTTAATTATCAATCATGATGATTAGTTAACTGAAAACTCGCCACCAAATAATGTCCCCGAGATTCTGATTCATTCGAGCTCCGATATCGCTGTAAAAAGAGGACCGCTCATTCATTTTGTCTGGGGCAAAAACCCGTATCTCCAATTCCTCCCTATTTCTTTTTAGAATCGGGATTACTCGGAATCAATTGGACTGGATAGATATATCCTTATAAAATGTTTCCTTTAAATTCCCGAAAAACATGCAATAAATTTTCACCTTATCTTTATTCATGATTTTTCGAACGGCGCAACCTGAATTAAATTTATAGAGTATCATAAAGGAAAAGAAGGGCAATTATATTATAGTTGCGGCCCTTCGCTCCCCTTCGGGGTTAGCCTGAAACAGTATCATAATATCATTGAGTTCATACTTTTTTCCTCCAACGCTTGTTCCCAGAAGAGCTGTTTTAGTTTTTTACGTATCAAATATTTATTTTGCGTTTTTTCGACATTTTTATCATTCAAATATCTGAAGGATGACCCAGCGCTGAGAGCTAAACTGTCAACCCAAATGACTAATCAATCATTTTGATTTTCCGCATTCTGTACTCTTCCCTTCGAAAAACACCTTTTCACTTCTCAATTAACATAAAGCAGGTAAGGAAAGAAATGGACTCAGCATTTTAGAAGAAAGACAATTATTGAGCCTAAATATCACTATACGGCCGTGTATACATGACCCATGAAGACCAGCGAAATGTGCATGTCCTCCTTAAAAGCCATTGCGATCCCTCCGAACTATAAATTTATCTTTTATAGCAAAACTCATTATTCGATAAAATACGCCAACCCTCTTAATAAAAATTCGTAAAATTTAAATCAACAAGGAAAAAAATACTCAGGAGTTAGTTAGCGTTCTATGTTGAATATTTACTTTATAATCCTCACCCGTTTGTTGTTAGCCAAATTATTATTAAATTGGAATAAAATTTCCATCCAAATTAAGAAAATAAAATTTACATTATTCATATAAGATAAATATTTTGCAGTGGGCAGTACTATGCCTCTGTTCCATACCTAATCTTACAATTTGTTAAAAAAATCTCTAGTAGTTCAAACATTTCCAAGATAACAAACAAGATAAAACAATAGATAAAATATGCCGGCCTCGATTACGAAGAACGATTCCTTAATGTTTTCTAATCTTGAGGTCGCAATTTCCAGCAGCCAGGATTAGTTTTCATTCTGCCTGGGGAATGAGGTTTTTGCGATCGTCCTTATTTTTTTTAATACCAAATTCAGACTATATACCGATTTCCCGAGTGAAAAATATAAATATTATTATCTTTCCCTCGATTTTGAACGAATACGGACGCAAAAAAATCCACAATTTAATAAATATTTTAATGTTTTTCATCTACTTTCTTTCTTTCCAAAGATTCATTATTTCTGTTCTTTGTTGCGCCATACTTTCCTCCATCAAGGGGCTTATATTATTAATTTATATCTTCTGAAAACATTTACATTAAAATATCACTGTATATTTATAAATTATTAATAATGTCAACCTTATATCAACTCTTCATCATGCCTCATCATTCAAAGTGATGCTCAATGGTAATATTATATATTCTTTGGTCATATATACGTATATAAAATATATATAGAAATATATATATATATAAACATAAACACAGTAATCAACCCGAAGGTCGGTTTAGTAGGTGATGGTAGAGCTTACCCATGTACTAAGCCCGACGGCGTGTGAATATTCACACATCAGGGTAGGGGGGCCAGTTCCTTTCCCTGTGCCGGTTATGGTTTCCCAGGAAGATCTGGTACCCGAAAAATCAACTACCTTGGGTGGAGCTGCAGGTGACCAGAGTGCCTTGCCCGAGAATCAAACCCGGGACCCACCGGTCAATAGTCCAACGCTCTACCCACTGGACCACCGCGGCCCATTATATATATATATATATATATATATATATATTTTTTTTAGGTAATCTACCGGTTAAGGTAGGTTTTTGGATGGGCCCAACTATCAAATAAACATTTTGTGACTCCCCACCTAGCAAACTAATCTATATCAGGTCCCTCTTCATCTCGGTGTACTTCTTTCCCCCCTTCATCTCGTCCAACATCCCTATCCTGTTCCTACCCTTACCTCGCTTGCCCAACATTCTTCCCTCTATTACCCTCTTCAACATTCCACTACCGCTCAATACGCCCTTCATCCATTTTTCCTGCCTCCATAGGATTTCTCTCAACAAACCCCTCTCCTCACCCACCATCTCCAGTACTTCCTCATTTGTTTTCCTTTCGGTCCATTTCACCTTCTCCATTCTTCTCCACACCCACATTTCAAAAGCCTCCAATCTACGTCTATCCTCCTGCTTCAGTGACCACGTTTCCGCACCATACATAGCTACATTCCATATCAGAGTTTTTACGAGTCTTGTCTTAACATCCCTACTCAACGTCCCCGTCATCAACTCCCTCCTCCTTGAGAAAGCCTCCTTGCCTAGCGCAATTCTTCTCCTTACGTCCCTACCACTTTGACCGTGTTGGTCCAAAACACTTCCGAGATATGTAAACTGTTCTACCTGCTCTATTTTTTCCCCGCCTATTTTAATATTTAGCTTAGCCTTTTTATTTCTGGAAAATCGCATAACCTTTGTTTTATTAATATTTATTCTCATCCCATATTTATCGCACTGAACCTCCAATTCACTCAACAATGCTTGCAACCCCTTGGCTGACTGAGCAACTAATGCTTGGTCATCAGCAAACCTAACCGATTTTACGAATTCCCCTCCGACTTTCATTCCTACCTCCAGTTCTTCCCATGCCTCTTTAATCATTTCCTCTACATATACGTTGAACAGTACCGGTGACAATGGGCAACCCTGCCTTACACCTCTTCTTAACACTGCCCATCCGGACTCTCCGTTCCCCACTCGCACCTGAGCAGTCTGAGACATGTACAGGTTGCGGATCAGTCTCCTGTCCCTCCAATCCATTCCTATTTTCTGCAATACACGCATTAATTTTTCCCAATTCACTCTATCAAACGCTTTTTCGAAATCTACAAAACAGGCAAAAACGTCCTGATTGTATTCTATATTCCTCTCGACTAGTGATCTCATTACTGCAATGGCATCACGCGTACCTCTTCCTTTCCTGAACCCAAACTGATCATCCCCTAAGTAATCATTTGCCTTACTCTCTATCCTTTTGTTGATGATCCTGAGAATAACTTTAGCTGCGTGGGATATCAAACTTATTGTTCTGTAATCCTCACATGACGAAGCCTTTGCCTTTTTTGGAATAGGAACTAACACCGATCTCACAAAATCTTCCGGCCAGATTCCTTCCTCATAGATACTACGAATCAGTCCATATATGGCCTTCTTCCCACCTTTCCCTAACCATTTCAACATTTCTACAGGAATATTGTCCACCCCCACAGCCTTATTTGCTTTCATCTCCTTTAATGCCCTTTCTATTTCATCGTCGAGTATGCCTGGACCTAAGCTATCTTCTTCTACGTCATGTTCCTTTTCTATGTCTAACCTTGTCGGCCTAAGTTCTTTACCATACAGTGTTTCTATATATTCCTTCCATCTCTCTTGGATTTTTCCTGGTTCAACTATTATCTTACCCCATTTATCTTTAACTGTTAGCACACACCTTGCCTTCTTACTTCCCGATAATAACTTAACCTTGCTGTATAGAGCACCAATTTCACCCTTCTTCTGTAAACTTTCCATATCGTCGCATTGCGTTTTCCACCATTCTTCTTTTGCTTTATTTGTGGCCCTTCTCAATTTATTGTTTAACTCTTTGTACTTCATTTTGCCTAACTCTGTGTTTACATTTTTTCCATCTTCTTCTCTCATCCATATTTGCAATCATCTCATCCGTTACCCATGGTTTCCTTATTCTTTTCCCGTTAACGGTTCCTATAGTGTCTTTAGCGGCTTCCGATATCCCTTTCTTGATACATTCCCATTTTTCTTCGATAGTACTCAGTTCTTTACCGTCATCCATCATTTTCTCTACAGCCTCCTGATACTCCTTCCTCGTTAATTCATTTACTGCTTCTAAATTCCATTTTTTAGCCCGCCGCCCTTGCCTTATCTTCTTGAAACGAACATTACATTTCATAACAACTAAATTGTGGTCAGAGTCCGCATCCGCTCCTGGGAAACTGTGCGAATTTATCACACTGTTCCTAAACCTGTGCCCAACCATAATATAATCTAACTGATACCTTTCTGAGTCACCTGGCATTTTCCATGTATACCTACGCCTTTTGTGGTGTCTAAACCATGTGTTAGTGATGACTAACTCCTGTCTCCTGCAGAATTCAATTGCTTTCTCCCCGCGTTCATTCCTCGTGCCTAACCCATAGTCCCCCACCTCACCACCATCTCTTCCTTCGCCTACCGTCGCATTCCAATCCCCCATCACTATCAAATGTTTCCCTGCAGGAACACTCGCGATGATATCCTCTAACTCATCATACATCCTATCGACTTCTTCCTCCTTGTGGTTGCTCGGTGGCATGTATACCTGAATAATGACCAAGTTCGTCGGCTCTGCTTTAATCTCTACGAGTAAAATTCTATCTGTCGCTTGCTCTATGTTGACTACGCTTTTTCCTACCCCTTTATTTAAAATTACGGCAACCCCTCGTTGGCTCTCGTCCCCGCCGCTGTATATTACTCTATAATTGTCACTCCAGTAATCCCCGCTATCCTTCCATCTCACCTCGCAGAGGCCTAAAACATCTATGTTACCTCTTTCCATCTCTCGCTTAATATTTTCTAATTTGCCTCTCCTCAACATTGTCCTGACGTTCCAGGTTCCTATTCTAACTACTTTCGTCTTCTTCTGCATCTTCTGTCCTGCTGCTGTTATTTCTCCCCCGCAAGGATTTCGTGGGATGACGACCGCGGAAGCCTTGCCTCCCCCGCTGCCGGGCACGACACACGGCCCCTTGGGCCGAGTCCCGCAGTTGCCAGGACTCAATTTCTGTTTTGCGTCCATCATATTTTCTTGGGAATGATAATTGAGGTGGTTTCCCGTTGCCTTCCTCAATAGTGTTTTTAACGTGACACCATCACTTAATGGCCGCCCCACTGGGGTCAGACGCCATTGCAGCCGCCTCACTGAGGAACAGACGCTGCGTGGACTACCTTTCGTCTGGCTCCTAACCTTCGACCTATCTGGCATGGGTGACCCTTCCAGGAGTAATTATTATTACTCCCGCCAGCACAGCTCTAGGGGTCATCGGAACACACAAGCCCTTCCACCACGACAAGGTTGTAGTCCATGGGAGGGGATAAAGATATATATATATATAATTTTTAATTTTTATATTTTGACCAAAAGAGAGTATATGCTAATTAGTTTGTTCCCATAGCAATTATGGAATTGTGAACACAGGATCATTATATTAAAAAGCAGTATCCAAATCTGAAACGGAACTTGAATGTGGATTCCTCGAAGACTTCATAAAATACCCATCCCAGGTTCATTACCCATTGGAAAGAATTTTCGTGGTCCTTTATCTTCTAAGGGTTGCAAATACTGAAGTTATTATTTGGTGGAAAAAATTTCGAGGTTGATGGTTCTCGAGATTTCTCCTAAGTTCCCTTATGCTTTATTATTTTTCTTTCCATTCCTTAAACAATACAATTTTCCAGCTCGGGGCGGATACCTTGGTGTTGTAAGAACAATACAAATTCAACGCTAATGTAAAGAAAATATGCATACCCACAGAATTGTATTATCAGTATTCTATACCATTATAAAATAGCATTCCTTCCAATCCACATAGGTGTGTGGCAGGGGGTTTAAGATCCCTAGGATTCAACAATATTGAATTTTTTACTGATTTTTTTAAATTGAAGGCTCACATGAGGAAAAGGAATTTCACCATTTTCATAACTGCTTGAGTGTTAAAATCCGAATGTATTGTGATGATCATTAATTATATGCTGAAATGTCGAATTTTCAATTCCATCGTGACTGTGTTATCCTCTTTGTCTGCGCGCCCTAATCCGATTTAATGTTGAAACATTGATGTCACCAGCATACTCCGAGTGCCCTATGAGTTTATAAAAGTTTAACTTAATTTGCATTTTCTCGCCTACTTATCAGTAGAAAGACCATCTCTAATACCATGCAAACTCTATTCTAATCGTAATACGCTCGAAATGGGTTATGTATTATAAACCAAAGTGTGTGTGTATAATGAAAAAAATTGCTGGCAGCATCATTGAACATATATTTTTACAGATTTTGATAACTAAAAATATGCTAGGAGGTAGATGAATAAACTTCTAAGATTTTTATTTGAAATAAAACTATTTGCCAGAATTTTCATGAACGCATTTTACTAAAAATTGAATGTCCAATCCCGTCACTCTCACCAATCCAGTAAACCACAAACTATGTTCCCTGTTTAAGACAATTATATATGTATTCTTGGTTTTAATTCATCCAATCCCTTTTTTTATCTATTTTAACCACAAGGTTAGTGAAAAAACTCGTTCCGTCGCACAAAATTCATTGCCACCAATCGATTTCTAAGTTTTTCTGTTTCATTTTCGAGGTCAAAGTTTTTGATTAGCCTCTATGGATAGACAATAAAATACATTACAGCTACTAATCCAACTCATTATTTATCCATTTAAATCATTTAAAATGTGGTAAGGTGAATTTCTGAGAGAAAAAACTGAAGCATCCGTACGAAAACGATGGTTTAATCTCACTTACCGAACGCACTTGGGAAAATTTAAACCAGTTTCTTTGTGTAATTACCTCAAATAGGAATTATAACTTTGGATCGTTTACTTCTTCAGCGTTAAGGATCTTTATAAAAACAATTACATTTCTAATATCCAGTAATGCGCCGCGAATATTACTCACAAAATTCAATTCACACTAGGACGTTTTTTCCTTTAAAATTAGGCGTACATTGAGAAAGGGGATAGGATATGAAGGGATTGATTCCAGGAATAGTTGGAAAATGAAATTTTGCAATTTACTATATTAATGAACTTTTGAGGCATAAAACCTTCTCGGGATGAAGTTCTCGCGGACAGACTATGAAGTGCACACATTATTTCGTATTGTTCCGTTGATGAAACGTTGATGCCTAGACAGTAACCCCTTGCAGGTCACCATAACTTTAGGAAGGCCAGTTTAGAGGAGGATACTCGTATTTTCCCCTCCACAGAGGCGGATGAAGACTACGGCTGCCGAGGCCCCATGACGTTAACTCTAGTGAACATTACCTCTGGGTCTTCATTTTCCTCTTCCTAACGCCCATCACTTTGGAAATTTGCTCCTCCAGTGTCTTCCTCCAGCCGCATCCTTCCCCCCTTTGACCTCGCTGCTTTTGGATGGGCATCCCGTTACGGAACCAAAGGTTCGATCCCAGGCAATGAAAGTTTTATCCAGCCGCCGCTCGTATCGTCCTCCTTCGGAAAAGAAGAAAGCTCACGGTAAAGTCTCGACGTGTGAGGTTGGGGAAAGTTTTGTGGGCCCTTAAAGTGTTCCTCAAGAGCGTGTTATGTCAGTGTATACCCCTTCTTTCCCTATATTACCTTTTCCGTCCGATTCCTGTAACCGTCACCAATTTACGAATTTAAGGCCGTCTCTGTGGGGGCATTAAGTGAAACTTTTCTCACGCCCGTGCAAAACATAAATGCTATCCGAAACGGGGCGGGAAAATTATGGCTGTGCTTAAATTAATGAAAGCCCTTATTTCAGCTGACAACATTTCTTCATTTTAGAAACAACTCAGGAATGAAATGATAATTTTTGGTACAAGAAATGGTTTTTGTTGGAACGCCTTCGTTCCAACGGAAAGTGAATCGGAACCACTTCGATAAGTTCTCTAACGTTTCAATTTTTCTCTATTTCCCGTAATACATGGTCGAAAATACTCGTAGAACTGGTTTGAAAGATAGAGAATAGAATTTGGATACATTAGGTAAGGGCCAAACCGTATAGATTATCATGAAGAGAGGTCTTTATTGCAAGAATTTCAGAGCGTAAAAATCATTTTCTTTGACCGGGATTCGAACCCGGATCCCTCGATATCCGGCCGAGTGTTTTAGCCAGTTAAGCTAACGCGGCGTCCTCTTTAACTCAACTTAAACTTCAGGAACAAGATGTTGTGACGAAATGCCGTACATTACAATCTCACAGGCATTCGTAATCGTGCGCGACGCGCGACACAGTCCACGAGTTTAAAGCCAATTTGAAACACTTAGGCTGTTTATACCTTAGACAAATTTCAAGAATTTAAATAAAAAAGGAACGTACCAACGGTCGTGAATCAATGTAAACAAAAAAAATCCCGAGACCGTAAACTTAAAGTTTACGGTCTCGGGATTTTTTTGTTCACAAATTTCAAGAAACTGCGGGAGATGCCGCACAGTAACTCGTAACGGAGTCATCCGCTAACATGCATTTCATTGCAACATATTTCAGAGCGTAAAAATCATTCGCTCGCAGCACAAATTACTCACATTAGGAGGAAGATGGGAGTATTTTTACTGTGAACATTTATTAAAGAATGGGGATCGGAAAGGTGCAGTGGCTAACGCACAGGCTTCCAACCGAATCCTGGAGACGACAGACGTTTTTCAGTGGTATCCCAATCCCTAGTTTAGGTGATTTGTGGAGAGGCCTTTGAGTGAGTACGCCATTCGTCGGATGAGACGTTAAGCTGCGGACCCGTTGGCGCCTTTCGTTAAGAATAGGCTAATTCCGACGCCGGGTTTCTCTCCGCACTTCCTCCTTTCCCATCCATCCATAATGGCGCAAATTATATCAGCTGTCGGTCCTCTTCCCTAAAACTACTGCTACTTTTAAAAAAAGGGTTTGGATTTTTGAACAAAAATTTAACGGAATGGAAACGTACCACAGGAATTGAAAATTGAATAACACAAGAAGCAGATTTGAAAGAGTACAATGCTTAGCACATCTCATAAACTGAAGTTACGTAAGTCTAGGATCAGAAAACCATTGCTGACTTACGAACAGGAAGTTCATAATTTTCTGTTGCCTGGATGGCATAAGTGACATATATACAGCAGATGCAACTCCAAAGCAAAATATAGGAGTAGCGCCTGCAAAGCGGATATTGAAAAGCGATCTTCCAGAAACTGCTGGAGATTCCGCAATAGTAACTTTTAACGGAATAACGCTAACATGCACTTCAATGCAACAATTTCAGAGCGTAAAAATCATTCGTCTAGACCGGGATCCCGGTCAATGCGAATGATTTAATGCTTTAAGGTCTGAATGGTTGGATATTTATTTAATTTTTGTTGTAACAATCCGACAACAGCAATTTTACGATTTACACCGGACTTTTAACAGTAATATATCATTGAAGACAACTGAAAACACCCAATCGCTTGGTAGAGAAAAACCCACTTTGGCGGGAATCGAACCTGCGACCTCTCAATGCAATCAGGCGAGGACGTTGCCCTGCCGCCAGGGGGGCATTTTGCGAAAGTGTAAGTAAGAATATTAGTAGAAGCTATGCAAGATGAATGGCGGAGGATGCTGGACATTTGGGAAGCTGGATAAAGATTGTTTGGAAAGCAGCAAATATGCACGTGTGGAGGACATTGACAAAAACCGGGTGGAATGATTAAAATTCAGACGAAGTTTTCTAGTGGGTAAATAAAGGAATTTAAAAGAATGTAGAATCCAGAAAACACAATTAAATGAAAAAATGTTACGATAGAATAGCTTTCTGAAAAATATCTATGATTGAAAAGTTTTGCTTAATAAAAGATAAGACGAAGAAGGTAATCTTAACGGCGATTAAGGCAATAAAGGGGGAAAAACCTCTCTATACTGAGAGGGTTATAGAGTAAAAAGAGACGTTTCAGGCGTGATATGGTGGAATATCATGATTAAATAAAAATAGATAAAACAAATTTGCAATTGTCTACAAAATGTTGCGGAAAATTGCTAAGGTTTATTTAAAGAGTAATAGAGAGTAGCCGGGTAGATAAGTGAATACATAAACGAATTTGATTTAAAAGACGATTATTGATTATTTATTGTTTGATCTGTCCTGATGATTATTATTTTGTTATTCGAACTTCATGAATTCCGATCAATGACCGGTCATTGTTTGTATAAAATGGACTATATACCTGTATTCAGGTATACATGCCACCGAGCAACCACAAGGAGGAAGAAGTCGATAGGATGTATGATGAGTTAGAGGATATCATCGCGAGTGTTCCTGCAGGGAAACATTTGATAGTGACGGGGGATTGGAATGCGACGGTAGGCGAAGGAAGAGATGGTGGTGAGGTGGGGGACTATGGGTTAGGCACGAGGAATGAACGCGGGGAGAAAGCAATTGAATTCTGCAGGAGAAAGGGGTTAGTCATCACTAACACATGGTTTAGACACCACAAAAGGCGTAGGTATACATGGAAAATGCCAGGTGACTCAGAAAGGTATCAGTTAGATTATATTATGGTTAGGCACAGGTTTAGGAACAGTGTGATAAATTCGCACAGTTTCCAAGGAGCGGATGCGGACTCTGACCACAATTTAGTTGTTATGAAATGTAATGTTCGTTTCAAGAAGATAAGGCAAGGGCGGCGGGTTAGGAAATGGAATTTAGAAGCAGTAAATGGATTAACGAGGAAGGAGTATCAGGAGGCTGTAGAGAAAATGATGGATGACGGTAAAGAACTGAGTACTACCGAAGAAAAATGGGAATGTATCAAGAAAGGGATATTGGAAGCCGCTAAAGACACTATAGGAACCGTTAACGGGAAAAGGATAAGGAAACCATGGGTAACGGATGAGATGATTGCAAATATGGATGAGAGAAGAAGATGGAAGAATGTAAACACAGAGTTAGGCAAAATGAAGTACAAAGAGTTAAACAATAAATTGAGAAGGGCCACAAATAAAGCAAAAGAAGAATGGTGGAAAATGCAATGCGAGGATATGGAAAGTTTACAGAAGAAGGGTGAAATTGGTGCTCTATACAGCAAGGTTAAGTTATTATCGGGAGGTAAGAAGGCAAGATCTGTGCTAACAGTTAAGGATAAATGGGGTAAGATAATAGTTGAACCAGGAAAAATCCAAGAGAGATGGAAGGAATATATAGAAACACTGTATGGTAAAGAACTTAGGCCGACAAGGTTAGACATAGAAAAGGAACATGACGTAGAAGAAGATAGCTTAGGTCCAGGCATACTCGACGATGAAATAGAAAGGGCATTAAAGGAGATGAAAGCAAATAAGGCTGTGGGGGTGGACAATATTCCTGTAGAAATGTTGAAATGGTTAGGGAAAGGTGGGAAGAAGGCCATATATGGACTGATTCGTAGTATCTATGAGGAAGGAATCTGGCCCGAAGATTTTGTGAGATCGGTGTTAGTTCCTATTCCAAAAAAGGCAAAGGCTTCGTCATGTGAGGATTACAGAACAATAAGTTTGATATCCCACGCAGCTAAAGTTATTCTCAGGATCATCAACAAAAGGATAGAGAGTAAGGCAAATGATTACTTAGGAGATGATCAGTTTGGGTTCAGGAAAGGAAGAGGTACGCGTGATGCCATTGCAGTAATGAGAGCACTAGTCGAGAGGAATATAGAATACAACCAGGACATTTTTGCCTGTTTTGTAGATTTCGAAAAAGCGTTTGATAGAGTGAATTGGGAAAAATTAATGCGTGTATTGCAGAAAATAGGAATGGATTGGAGGGACAGGAGACTGATCCGCAACCTGTACATGTCTCAGACTGCTCAGGTGCGAGTGGGGAACGGAGAGTCCGGATGGGCAGTGTTAGGAAGAGGTGTAAGGCAGGGTTGCCCATTGTCACCGGTGCTGTTCAACGTATATGTGGAGGAAATGATTTAAGAGGTATGGGAAGAACTGGGGGTAGGAATGAAAGTCGGAGGGGAATTCGTAAAATCGGTTAGGTTTGTTGATGACCAAGCATCAGTTGCTCAGTCAGCCAAGGGGTTGCTAGTATTGTTGAGTGAATTGGAGGTTCAGTGCGTTAAATATGGGATGAGAATCAATATTAATAAAACGAAGGTTATCCGATTTTCCAGAAAGAGAGAGGCTAAGCTAAATATTAAAATAGGCGGGGAAAAAATAGAGCAGGTAGAGCAGTTTACATATCTCGGAAGTCTTTTGGACCAACACGGTCAAAGTAGTAGGGACGCAAGGAGAAGAATTGCGCTAGGCAAGGAGGCTTTCTCAAGGAGGAGGGAGTTGATGACGGGGACGTTGAGTAGAGATGTTAAGACAAGACTCGTAAAAACTCTGATATGGAGCGTAGCTATGTACGGCGCGGAAACGTGGTCACTGAAGCAGGAGGATAGACGTAGATTGGAGGCTTTTGAAATGTGGGTGTGGAGAAGAATGGAGAAGGTGAAATGGACCGAAAGGAAAACAAATGAGGAAGTACTGGAGATGGTGGGTGAGGAGAGGGGTTTGTTGAGAGAAATCCTATGGAGGCAGGAAAAATGGATGAAAGGCGTATTGAGGGGTAGTGGAATGTTGGAGAAGGTAATAGAGAGGAGAATGTTGGGCAAGCAAGGAAAGGGCAGAAATAGGATAGGAATGTTGGACGGGATGAAGGGAGGAAGGAAGTACGCGGAGATAAAGATGGACCTGATGTAGATTAGGTTTCTGGATTGGGTTTTGTTTAGAGTTACAAGTTGTTTATTTGATAGTTGTGTCCATCCAAAAACCTACCTTATCCGCTAGATTACCTAATAATAATACATATATATAATAGATATCCACATCCGTTAGACTTCCACACAAAATTTATATTTCTGTATATATACACAGAGTTGAAAAGGGACCTGATGTAGAGTAGGTTTTCTTAGGAGTCACAAAATATTTATTTGATAGTTGTGTCCATCCGAAAACCTACCTTAACCGGTAGATTACCTAAAAAAAAATACCTGTATTCTTTTGCTATATCGATAATTTGATAAGCAAGTGAACTCATGTTTCACACTGCCACATACACAATATTTTATTGAATGTGGTGATCTTCCGAATCTTCACGATTTTACACACCGTACATAGAAAAAAACAGTCGCAGAACTTCCTCTAATGTTCAAAGCGCAGGACGAGCAAAAATGACTCCCATTTCTAGGCATTGGCTGATAATGCTGAGGACCTGGGAAGCAAAGTAGGACTACTTGAGTGCATATTAGACTTTTGAGCAGAGTAAATACATAGTAGAGGGAACGATGAATGATAATATATATATATATATATATATATATATAATTTATTTAATTTTTATACTATTTAAGAACACAACAACAAACGAATGCCCTTATATTTGATTCAGACCACATTTTTGAGATTAGGCGCACAATTTTTTTTTCGTGTTTTCAACTTCTGTCTTCCGTTGAAAAATTTTGCACTGATAGGAATAAACCAACATGAATCTTCTCTGTATCAAATAATTCGTCAAGTCGAAATTCAAATGGCTTTTAATTCTCAATAAGTTAAGGGGCACGTTCCGTGCAAAGAGAAATGACCCCCTCCCACAATGAGCCAATGCGAATCTCCCTCCACCCTTCTCACCCGAGAGGATAGGGACGATGATGAATGCAGACATCACGTGTCCTGCTGCCAGCAGTGACTGCCAACCACCTCACGCACTCACTGCTGGTGCACGGAGGCAACACTTGCTGCCAAGTGGCCCCGCACTGAAATTGAGTCCCGATAGCAACTCTTGAGCTCCTGGCTGCATTCTCCCCCTCGTCGCTTCCAACATATTAATTTGCACCGGCTTTGAAACACACGTGGGGTTTTTCCTCCATCTGCCCCAAAATTTAGGTTAACGCGCCTCAGAAGTTTCTCGAAAAGTTCAACGCAGAGATGCTCGTGATAGAGGATTCTCGTTCGCAGCCAAAGGTAAAAGGAATACGTATGGTACGTCTCGTAATTGATATACAAATAGAAAGTTTGGCACAACTGAGAATCCATGTTAAAGTGAGATATATGGAATTACGAGCGAGGTTCCGCGTATATTCTTTTCTATCTAACCATTCCTAGTCTGCCAGGATGGCAAGTAAAATTGAATGAACTCGCAAACCAAAGGAAAAGAGATAAAATATAGGATTAGGTTAAAAAATTCTTGGCAAGATTTTAAATTTAATGAGATACAGATAGCCTATTCTTCAGAGGAAAACACGATAAGTGAGCTATTCGCCTTAAGTATCCAAAAACTAATCATCCAGGGATTTTGAAATTTTACAACAATATGCAACCACAAATTTTACCCTATTCCCCAATTTATAATCTCTTTTGCCTGGTCAATGAGGTAGTATTGATACATCTCAAAATAACATCCAATTAAATTTTTAGTTCATCTTTAATGTAAATCAATCTGCATCCTTGAAATAATGTTCTCAATTACGTGTGCATACTCACAAACCAAATTATGAGAGGAAATTAAATTTAAACAATAGCAGTATCATAAAACAGATTTACGTTTCCTTTTCATGCGTTGATTAAATATTAACAGTTATAGAATTCAAAAAACTATTTCATGTGTGCAATACGGATTAGATGAGGACAACCAGCGAACGACGCGCAAATTCCCAATCACTTAAGAACAAATTGCGAATCGTCCATGGGCGTCCAAGACGACTTCGTTACCAATTCGAGTGATCAGCTAGATAGGTTTCAAATACTCCTACCCTCTTTCGTCCTCTTACACTCCCGGTCGCTTCCTTTGGGTAAATGCCAACCACTCCTTCTCGCCCCTCACCTAACCCCTTTCCGCCCTGCCACTTTCCCATACTCCAGTCATGGCATTCCCCTATCATGTATCCCACTGGTGCTCACCAAACCTCTTAATCTTACCCCAAACCTTCATTATTCAACCCATCAATGCTTGCTCCAAGTCCTTCTCTACCACCCCTCTTAGATCATGAAACTAAAAACAAAATTAGCTAATCGTTAGTTATTCAATAGCAAATTCATTTGCTTCTACTGGGGTTATATACACACCATACGAAAAAAGAAAGATTTATATTTTTCCACAGATTTTATTAAATGGTAAATAATACCATTTAATAAAATCTGTGGAAAAGTACAAATCTTTCTTGTATGGTATGGATATTAAATACTTCCACGAAGTGAAGCAAGAAACAATAGATGATTATATACACACATTTATTATAAATTATTGTTATTATTAGGTAATCTACCGGTTAGGGTAGGTTTTTGGATGGACACAGCTTTATTATAAATATATATTATTATATTTATGATGCGGAAGTACTCACGAGAGCAATATAACTTTTGGACGGCACAATAGAACACAGAATAAAATAGATAACACGTAAAAGGACACTCACACTGTAGATGATTTAAGCTTTCGGCCTACTCCGAGGCCTTCTTCAGGTCAGACTCTGAGAAGTGAGTCTGACCTGAAGAAGGCCTCGGAGTAGGCCGAAAGCTTAAATCATCTACAGTGTGAGTGTCCTTTTACGTGTTATCTGTTTTATTCTGTGTTCTATTGTGCCGTCCAAAAGTAGTATTATATATATATATATATATATATATATATATATATATATATATTCATTCAAACAGAAATAGGTATAACGAAAGGGGATAGGAAAACACATAAAAGGCGCACACGGCGGGATTTTCAAATTTGAATATGTGTTTGGCCAATGTGGCTGGTTTCTTCTTCTGGCTATGCGTGCCATGAAACGCACCGTTCCTATCCTTTATAATATCGTATGAATGCTTTTCTACTATCCTTTCCCCTTCTTGTGTCCCGTCTATTTCTCCTCTGGTGGGTGAAACAGCTCCATAACGCCATCTCTCGGGCAACATCTATCGGAGCACTTTGGCGCTTTATAAGATCGCAGATCTCAAGGTAAATCAGGTTTCCCTATTAGCTAAACTGGTAGAGCATCCGCCCGGAAAGTGGAAGGTCCGTGGTTCAAATCCCGGATAGGGAAATATTTTTACTTTCGTGATCTGCTCAAAAACCGCCTTCCCCACATGTCCTGTGTGCGCCTTTTATGTGTTTTCCTATCCCCTTTCCTTATACCTATTTCTGTTTGAATGAATATTTGTGCGCCGTATGGCGGGATTTTCAAATTTGAATATATATATATATATATATATATATATATATATATAGTTATATACACACATATATGTGTGTATGTATGTATACACATGCATACACACATGCATACACACACATATATATACCGTGGGTGTAGACCACATTCCTGCGGAACTACTGAAGTGTTTGGGAAAGTGTGGGAGGAAGACTCTATATGGATTGATTCGTAGCACCTATGAGGAAGGAATATGGCCGGAAGACTTAGAGTTTAGTCTTAGTTCCCATTCCGAAAAAGGTAAAGTAAAGTGAGAACTATAGAACAATAAGTTTGAAATCCCACGCAGATAGAGTTGTTCTCAGGATCATCAACAAAAGGATAGAGAGTAGGGCAAATGATTACTTAGGGGATGATCAGTTTGGGTTTAGGAAGGGGAGAGGTACGCGCAATGCCATTGCAGTAATGAGATCACTGATCGAGAGGAGTATAGAATACAATCAGGATGTATTCGCCTGTTTCGTAGATTTCGAAAAAGCGTTTGACAGATTGAATTGGGAAAAACTAATGAAAAAATTGTAGAAAATAGGAATAGACTGGGAGTGGTTGTATAGAGTGGGAGAGAGTTCCTTCTCTTTCTTGAGACAGGTGGCTTGGCCAACGAAAATTCGAAAATGTATCTGTTTCTTTCCTTTTTTGTGGGTTTCTGTATTTTTCTTGTTGTTTGCTAGTGCTAACTTGATATGCATTATTAATCACATCCGTGAGACTTTCATATAAGTTATGTACACGAGTATCCTGGTTTCTGAGACCTGGTGTGACTAGCACAGAAGGACGATGTAAGGAAATAAAAAATACAATAACCGGAGTAGCAGATAGCCCCTCGTGAGTAAGGCGGCGTAATCTATGTGGCCATGGAAAACAGCTCAAATAAGAAAAATCACAGAATAAATAAGAAAATAGAAGAATCCAAGAAATGAAACGGAGAAAATCCTTTACAAAAAGTTGTCGAAACAAGTGCGAAAGTGAAAGAAGGCCAAGGAAGAGTGGATAGAAACATGCTGCGAGGAAAACACTGACGAGACGATAGGAAAGAAAAGAAACAGCAGAGCTTCTAATAAACTGGTACAGATGCAATTCGGATAGAGGTAAACAGTCTCCCACAACGTCCGAGATGTCAACGGAAAGATAATAATAGAAAAACGGGACGTGGAGAAGAAAAGAAAGGAATACATTAAAATACTCTACCATCATCCAAAACCACTTCAACGGAACTTAATTAAAGAAGAAATCGCGATAGAATAAAACGAACGGGAACCGAAAATAAAGACAAGGGAGTTAGACATAGCCGTGAAACCTCTGAAAAACAACATGACACCAGGAATAAATGGGATTAAATAAATGGGAAAATAATTAAGGCAGCCGGGGCAAAGCGAAATATATCGTCTTTAGAATACAGCTAAGACATTGGACAACTACCAGAGAAAATGGAGAAGAGTGTGATGATTGCAATTCCGAAGAAACCAAGACTAGATAAATGCAAAGAATACAGAAAATTTATCTTTGTGTCTTACGCGTCGAAAATACACCTCGAATGTTTAGCCGAAGGATAGAAGGAAAGACGAAAGTGTGCCTCATGGAAAATCGATTCGGATTCAGGATAAACCGAGGAACAAGTGAGGCAAGGCACATCAAGGAAACTTCAGGGAACTTCAAGGAAACTTCAGGATACTGACCGAAAAAATGCTACAAGGAAACAAACCATTTAAATAATTCATTTTCGCCAGGAAAATAAAAAAAGTATCACTGTCTACACTGATAACTTTTTCATCCACTTTTATATGATATCAGTTGGTAATATTTTATGTGGGTACAATTTTCGTAGCACAAAAAATGCAAAAAATGAGGGACTCTGTGAGCATTAAATGTTATTCGAGGGCTTTTACTTTTTTTTGTTTCATATGAAGTTGCCAAGAGCAACTTCAGTTGTTTTAAATATTGTATTTTTATACCCAGTTCGCATAATTAATTTGTATGAGGTCATGAAAACTTGACTGTGATGTGTAGACAACAGTGCCATAAAAAATAATGTTATATTAGTAGCGATGGAAGAGTGGTGATGCAGGGGATTAATTAAAATAGTTTTTGAATTAATTAAGAAACGAATGAAGGAGTTCTTCGAAGGGTCTTTGAATAGAGACCATTTTATGAAATAAACGAGAGCGAAGATTAAATTAATTGGGAATTTAATGATGCATAATAGAAAACTCCCTAAATGGCAAGATGTATTGAAGCGAATGACTAAAGATGAAGGCAAACGATGAATTGTGAGAGGAAAATGATGGAGAACTTCATCTCAAGGAACTGAGAAGGAACGAAGAGAAGAGAAGGGATTTGGATATTCAACTGTGTTGATAAAAATCAATAAAAGGGTTGATAATTGAGGATGGAAGTTCGGATCACTAACTATCGTATACTTATCGTGAGAAAATGTGTTACGTTAGACTATTCGATTTCGGAACGTATGACATTTCCATCAACTCCCCTCGTATTTCCTGATATTACGCTATTGTCTTTTCGAAGACCCCCCCTACTCACAACCGTTGCGATGTTTTTTCAGAAAAGTGTGCCTTCTTTTTATTCACCCGAGTCAGTGCTCCCCTTCCCCGGCCACCTGTCTGCAAGATGAAACTCCAAAGCCCCGAGAGTCGATTCCATCAAAACTTCCCTAATAGTTTCCAGTTTTCCCCCGACAGGGGACGCCCCACGCACGATTTCTCTAAGCAGGACGACTTCATCAAGCCTTTCGCAAAACCGAGTTTTATTTAGTTGAAGGGAGAACTCAGGATAACCCTTCACTACCCCCTCCTGTGTTTTAAAAACTGGGGGTAGCGCAAGTTATGCCTCAAACGTAATTTCATTTGAATGAAGACTCGTGATATGAACAAAAAGAAGGGGCCAGTTTCCCAACACTTCGTTCACTCTTCTTTCTTTCTCTTTATCCCCTGTCTCTCCTTCTCTATTCCCTTCTCATCTCTCTCCCTTTCTCCCACCCCATCTTCCTCTTCTTCTCTCTCTATTATAAATTTCTCTATACCACCCTCCTATTACTCCTCACCCCTAGTCTCCGTACCCATTCTCGTATCTCTATCTCCCCCCTCATTCTCTCTCTCACTTCGAAAAGAGAGAAACAATTTCATAGTGGAATATCTCCGTCAAAAGAGCTTTTAAAAACGAAAAGTTCTTTGCGATTCCGCGGTCTTCTGAAGTGCAATTCACTGTGTCTTGGCCTCTCGAAGTCTATGTGACGTGACACGGCGAATTTCTTTCTTCAGAACAAAAGAACATCGAGGTCATTCGGTTTATATTCCAACTGAATAAGAGTTTTGACTCTGGGACAAAATGGATTACTTTGGTGATTGTCTACCGCAAAATAGGATGCAAATATGATTTAGTCTTTGGTTTATCCTCAAACGAAAATCTGACAATCATCTCTGGATCATGTTAAACCTGTCATTACGTTACTTGGTTCCAATTCATAAAACTAAAATTCGGTTCCGAAACCTCGCTTTTCCATGGACTGCTGGAAGAGCAGATATCTAATGGTAGGATAATCGTTCTTTTATATGGTTTAAGTTAATACGAGAGCAACGGAAATTTCCTAAAAATTGAACAATGGATACGAAAATCCGACTGAAGTATTATATGCTAAGAAGTGTGTTTTCCCCCAGTCGTAACAATATGTGTCCCTCCTCAGGTCAACCGAATATTTTCGATTCACTCACTCTATCTGATGAAATCAGTTCTCGAGGAAGAAAATTTCTCTTTATTTTTGGGAATCGGGAGGCTGAATCCACCCATAATGGTATGAGGTCAAGTCCGTAGACTAAAATTTCACTCACATTAATGTGGTTTGACTTCTGTCAAGCGGGAAACATTTTCCCAACCGTGAGCAAAATTCTGCGAGTTCAAGTGGAAATTATCTTCAAATATTAGGTTTCAAAGATAGTTTCAATGGATACAGGATACCTGTACTTTGAGCACCAAAAGTGAAATGGGGACAATATGTTGAAAACGCAAGAATGGTTTGTGACATGGTAGACTGCCAAAAAATGAATGTTGAATGATCTGAAATTGTACGTGAAAACAATGGGTTGGCTGAATTAAAGATTACGTTTTTACCTACACAAATAAGTCGAAAATAAGAGGATGATTGGAGGTAAATTGATAACTCAAAATATAACGTACGATATCGCAAAAAATATTAATGATTTGAAAAATTATGCCAAAGAATGTAAGCTGAACATTCTTTTGACTGAACAGAAAAATACAACGCCGTAGTGAAAGAAATGAGCTGTTTTTAAATATGATTTTACGGTTCAAATTGTTCTACAATCGAAAATTTTGAGGAAAGTTATGTTTTAAAGAGACCGGGTATCTAACGTCTAATTTTTAAGTACTGTAGGTGTTTATTTTGTTATTCGAATATTATTGTTTTAAGTAAAAATTTCTTTTAATTCAGTAAAACTTCATATTCATTTCTTTCATTTTCTTGGAAATAAAAGGTCAACAACTCAGTTTCCTAACAGGATATATTACAATTAGAGATTAAAGTTTCAGGACTGAAACGCTCGAATGACCGCTTTTACCAATGGGAAACAAAATCTCATTGGCAGTCGGAACCGTTTCCGGATATCGGAAGGAAGAGCGGAATATTCAACAGGAAATAAAATCAATCGGCTATCAGTGTGCAGTTATTCAATTTTGAAGCGTGCATTCCGTGTCGAAGAACCGAAGCCAAATGAAAGTCGGCAGGTTTACTCAGATGGGCAAAGCACACGCCTGCTAACCCGAAGGTCGAGTGTTCGATTCCCGCATAGGGCACGATTAGTGCGTGAGTTCGGGTATTTCATCTCGTGGAAAGCCTGATGAAAATCCTACAATGACACATTAGGAAGCGAAGAAAACCTCTTATGGTTACACATCTATCTCTCTATCATCAAATCTGTTTATCTGTTTAAAACCAATTCTTTTGGATGGGTTACACAATACGTAAAATAGATAACCGTTACGAAGTGCGTTTCAGTCCTAAGATCACCCAATTTCCTTCTGGCGACAGAACGTAGGTTGAGCTTAAAACACGCTGGCACTCTTTATGAATACAAAACATAGATAGCTGTGCTGTACAGTTAATGAAGTTCGCTTTGCTTCTAATTCAGTTGATAAGTGTTTTCATTACTTAAAATGGCTTTGTTTAGTGGATAATAACTGCATGTACTCATTCATTTTATACCCTTGTGTCTTTGAAACCCCATCGAAAATCATCGTCGTTAGAGTAAGGCATGCGGTGGGGTTGATATTAAAGTGATAGATGTACGTTTGATTGGTCTCCAGGGAGATTGTGTTGAGATTAAAAAGGAGTCACAACTTTTGAGCTGTGCTTAGTTTGTCATAAAATTATTAGGAGACCTTAGAACTTGAATGTACCTCGTAAATTTGTCGACCTACCCGAGAGATTATTACCAATATTTTCGATTAAACGATTTTTGACTTCGATAGATTTCAAGGGAATCGATCTTTCACAATTCATCAACTAATAAAACCAAATCCTAATTTACGTCTTAAATTGAAATAAAAGTATATCGCCATAATAATCAATAGTAAAAGCCTGATCCTTGAAGAGCCTAGGATAGTCCTCACCGTGGACTTGTCCTGAGGCGTGTGCAATGTATTTATCAGGGCAGAGGAGCCAATTCTACACACAGGACCAACACAGCATTAAAAAATAATGAAATGTGCATAGCTAACCGTACGAATCGCGAATGATTAACAGCAAAGAAACACTTTAAGATCCACCATCCATGTTAAGTACGTGGTCACGCCGAAATTTGTTTTTGATAACTTAAGGTAGAGAACAATATGAACTAACCTTGAGTGAGTAGAATTCACATATTATGGCGGGTGGGAATTCTTTCACAAGTTCAGTTCTCTCAAGACCTTTCCTCTCACTGTGCCACCATTGTTTCCCACGACGTCCTACCAACCAGAAAAATCTCAGTTTGTATTAATTCTCGCGCATTCGAACATGGGATCCTACCACTAATACAATCAGAATAATTTACCAACTAGGCTAACAAGCCGCCCGAAAGGTAGGTGTATTTGTAAGTTTGTATTATAACTATTTGTATATATCAATATTATTATATTTATAGTGCATTCGTTTATTTATGTATGTAAATGTAGGCATTGCGAAAGTGATTCCTCTCTCACAGTAACATTTCACCCTGCTGGATTCAAACCAACTTAATCGTCTCATAAATCACTCCCGAACATTAACCTTACCGTGAGATCATTGACCTAATCGTGACAATGAATGTGACCAGTAACAGTTTCAGGCAAAGTTGTATTGCTTCCGCCATGCAAAAAATTGACGAAAAAGAGTCTCATTTCAATTCATCATTCTGAAATTCATGCTCTTCATGAAATTAATTTTTTTTTCAAAACGATCAAAATGGAAATTGTGGACGCATTCCACAGTTGCAATGAGAAAAAAAACTTTATTTTCATCCCTTAAACGAATTTTGGTCAAGTACGAAATTAATTATTATGAAAACAAGTTGATCGATTTCGGCGGAAATCTACTGAGCGAACTGAAAAAGAGAAATTTCATCTCTTCCACGTCGAGCTGGAATCAGGGAAAGAAAAGTGACCCTCACCTTCGTGACTCCCTGGCATTGGATTGAATTGTGGCCGCTGACCTACTAGCCGTGAGTGCCTTTAGAAGCCAATGTTTCTCTCTGCACTTCCACCTCTCCCTCAATTCCATATGGCACTTCCCTAATACACTCGCCAATCTTCGAAGGAACAAATTTTCTAAGCAGTCGGTGATCCCCACAGCGAATCAACATGAATGGAGAAGGATCTCAGAACCATTGAATGACAATGAAATGTAGAGGGATTGAACGCACCATGGGACACGAAGCCATTCGTTCGAGACAAGATTAGAGAAATATAGAAGGCGCATTGTCAATATTCCAACCAGAGTAGAATTCCTTCTGGCTAGTGATAAAGGAAGTAAGAAAAATAAGTGACGCAGGGGAAGGTGTGTTTTGATATAAGAAAGAATAGAGGAATGTCGTAACAAAATACAGACTGGAGAAAAACAATTTAGACAAATGGGTAACCTTTTGACAGTCAAATATTATCAATAACTGTAATAATATAATTGCCACTGACCCACATTCTTCTCATTTATCGAAGCTTTTGTTCAAATATATTGCTAGCGTGGCATGCTCTTCTTTATGCTATCAGAATTCAGATGGATGAATGCTATTCTGCCGCAGTCTTAACTGTTGGCGCTCGAAGTCGGGAAGTCTCCTTCCTAACCACGAGGTATGGGGGTTTCCATGCACACCCAGCCTCTGCTCACACTGATTGGTTGCCTTCCTATCGCAAGGGCTCGCCACTTATCACGGCGAATCACGCACACCCCCGCCGGGGCATTAAGGGGAAGAGATAAACCTGGTGGCGTCGGCATCGCCCTAATCTTGACGTAAGGCTCCGACGGGAACTTGCTACTCAATCTTCCTTACGCTAAGGCCGATGCGCGTCGTGCTCGAATGCTCGCGTTCGGGAAACGATCCGATCCGCCCTTGTCCCTTACGGTGATTGAACTAGGGAATCTCCGGTAAACAAATCGCTCCTTCCGTCGAACCAGGTAATGGAAATTATGTACTGTTCCCCGCGACGTCTGGACGTTATTTTTTTCGATTCGATCTTCTTTTTAATCCAAGACGTTGTTGGTAAGAGGAAAATTCCTGGGTCAAGTTTGGTTCAGGAGAGAAGGTGACGATTACCCCTAGCAGCCACGAGAAATTGCCAAAAAGTAAGGGCCGGTGATAAGATTTTCAACTGTCACGACGATAGAACAAATATTCCTATCCTTTATCGTATTTGATAACAATTCATGAGTATGTTACTCTATGGAACAACACCTATTCTTCTCCCCCCTTCCTTCACCCCTTAAACGCCATTCCTCTCTCTCTTACCTTTCCACCTGGTGTTTTCACACCCCGCCACACACCTTTAACGTGGCTCTCGGGGTATTTGTATAGAATTAGATTTAGTCCTGAATCAGGGTTGGAACCAACGACCCTTCTTTTAACGGTAAAACATCCTGCACACTAACCGGACCTATTAAAAACACTTTGTTTTTCATTGCGAGACTCACACTCGTAATTACCCACATATTTATGGTGTTTAGCGTTGTTGCGTGCAGACATTTGAAGCATTGCTCTTTTCTGTTTTCCTCGGTTTTTTAAATGTTACCTGAGACATTTAAATTGCATTGAGGAATTTGAAACACGAGAATTCAAGTTAACTGAATTTAAAACGACCGAATTCAAATACCCAAATCAAATACACATAGATGACTCAAATTTTAGAATATATAATTATCGCTAGCATGAATTCCTTCAAATGGAATAGATTAGAAATTCAGCAAAAGAATAAGAAAGGAACAATGTTCCTAAGAACGGCGTAATTCAGAAACTGTCTCATGATTTTAAACCTTTAAAGGACCTAACCTAGACCATCTAGCCAAAGTTACTTTTTTATTTTAATTTTCCAATTGATACCATATTGAAATTAGGTATTAATATATTTTAATAATTCAATGAAATATTTATTAACGACATTTAATTAAAGGCTCGTTGCGTCAAATATTCAAGAAACGAGATTTAAAAGAGTTTAAAAGTGCTTGTAATTTGCACATGAGGAGTCTGATAATGATAATAAATGGTGCGGGACATGTTCCATATCTACACTACGGCATTCGAATTTGAAAGTTTTATATTACATTCCAAATTGTGCTAAAAGACTTGTAAATCAACCTGTAGCTTTGAGAAACGAGCCCCATGCAGGGAGGTGAACACAGAACTCCCTGTTGCCGATTCAGTACGGCGGCAATCAAATAATCAAGAAGAATACTGGCGACTGAGTAAAATGGAGTCATAGTCCTTTCAAGCAGAAACATATACCCATTAAAATTTTCACACTCATTTTAGTAGGCGGAGGGAGAAAAAAATACGCATATTGGATGAAATGAATCGTGATGGAAAGTAGACAAGAGTTAAAAAGTTATTGTAATTTGTTGCAAGGGGTTCAAGGACATTCTGTGTCACATTGGTTAGGATCTACGAGTACACTAGCGTGAAGTGCCAGGAGCCACAAAAACGAGCCAATGGTGGTAGAACCAAACCACAATTACTCCTATCAACTCGAAGGTTGGATTAATAGTCGAGGGTAGAGCTTATCTCGTACTAAGCCCAACGGCGTGTGAAATTCACACATCAGGGCAGGAAAGCCAGTTCTTTCCCTGTGCAACCTATAGTCTCTGGAAGTTCTGATAGCCAAAAAATCACACAACTTGGATAAACCTGAGGGTGCCCAGAATCATCTGTGGTAATCGAACCTGGGCCCTCCAGTCGATATTCCTACGTTCTACCCATTGGATGGCCACGCTCTCCTACCACTTTCGTTTTATGAATATGATTTCATTGATTAACAAAAAATGGATTATACGAACATCGTACGTCGTAAAGCATGTGCATGTAAACCGACCAGTGACAGCCCGAAGTTTGTTTTGAAAGGTGTGGTTTGAGTTAAACCAATATTACGTCTCAAGATGCATGTAATTCATAAATTGATGATAATAAAGTCATTTACACTCTCTCCCACCCAAAATAATGATTGTACAGAGAAAAGAACACAGATTAGTCTTAGCTGAAAGTGCTAAAGGACATGGCCCAATTAAAAAAAATAGGAAGAGTAAGTTTTAAGACGTGTGTGGTGTTTTTTGTTCCATCCCGCAAAACTTTAATTGAAAAATTGAGTAATATGCAGGAAAAGGTTGCTTTGCTCGCGAGAGGACGTGCGTCGTCGTACGAATTCCACAACACCTGGAGTGAGTGACATGGAAACAGGATGACTCTACGCTAGATTAAATCCATTATGCAATTAACAAGACGGAAATGGTTAGAGGCACTGGCGAAAATAGTAGCATGCAAGTCACATTCTCAACTTAACTCTCTTACCTACTACCTGCCATTTGATGTGATTTGAGACCAACGTCCAATTGAAGTATGACGTTTGCCGTGGTTTTTTCTGACTTTGAGGGCACAAACTAGTTAAGATGAGTTAGGAACCAATTTTTAAGAAAAATTTCAAGAAAGTAACTTTAACGGAGTCACCCGCTATGTGTGCATTATAATGCAACCATTTCAGAGAGTAAAATCCCGGTCAAGGCGAATGATTTTTACTCTCTGAAATGGTTGCATTACAATTTTTAAGATTTATCGACAGATGGTAAGGTTTTATGGTAAACTATGGTTTTACGGTTTTATTAGTATTTGAAAGGTATTTTTTGTCAAAGGTAGTCTGGTGTGTGATCACCCCCTGCCACACACCCTAACGGTGGCTAGCAGGATACTATGTAATAATAATAATAATGATAATAATATGGAAATGAGCGATTTCAACGCTTTAATCCCTCATTCGAATTACAGATGCCCAAAAAACAGATGGTACTCAAGTAGGAAGAGGTAAGCCAACAAAAAATTCGGTCACCACCAGGACTTGAACCCATAACCCAAGCCACTACATCACCCGATCTCCTCGTTTACGCAACACCAGAGACTGATATTTAAGGATTTAGTTTGGTTCTGACTTGACGCGTGGGTTTTGGGATTTTGAAAGGGATACGTAGATTTCTTTCTCTGACAAAATAATTTATAACTTGCCATAGACTGGACGTAATTAATTAATGTTTGTGTCCAGTCATTGGTTCTACGGGTAAATATACAGGCATAATTTGCAAACGCCTCCGATCACGGAATGCGGACACGCAAGGACCCATATGGGAAGCTATGCGCGAATAACCATTCTCCATGGGACAAGTAAACCGCTCTTTAAAAAAAAAGGGGACGTGTATCTGTAGCCTTCCTCGGACATTTTGTTTTCCCCACTCCCACCCCTCCCGCCGCTCTTTTGTTTTCCGAATTGTCCCAGTAGCCATTTCCTCCGCACTGGTCCATTTCCCAATTCTCATAAATAAATAAATATATAATTTTCCCTCTTCTCCCGCCGCATTCTCTGCATTTCCCTCTTTATCCCCGCTAAGCTCGCCTAATTTATTTAGAAACACAATGGCAGTCGGGATTTCTGGGGCCTCTGGTTTGTTTTCCGTGCTCTCGCGAGGGAAATTTATGCCAAAAGATAAATCGCGAAAATAACTAAGCATGCGGGGTTGAAAAGGAGGTGGAATTGATGGAGGAAGATATGTTGAATGCTTCACCGGTTGACCGAGTGCTTATGCGCTAAAATTAATAATCCCCGGGAAAGCATTAAATGAAGCGAGGATAAGGAATTGGATTGTTAAAGTAGGTACCGGGATGGAACATCAACTTGAGCGAAAATTTCAGTCCTCCGCCATATTAATACTTTTTCCTCTTTCCTCAACCATTTGTTTTTCGTTTTCCCCCTGTTCACGTTTCTCTCCTTCCCACTGCATACATGGTGGAGCGATGTGCGTCGCAGGGCTGGCCACTATACGTTGGGGGTCGCACTTCAGCCCACGCGCACGACAATCAATAATACGATGCCTTATTGTAACAAAAAAAATTAATAGCGTCAGAAAAAATGAATTGGAACAATGGGGACGAGAAATTTATTTTACGCGCTGGGAGGAGTTCAAATGAGTTTTGCTGAACAGGTAAAATAATCCGGTTTTACAATCGCACTCCATCTACCCGGAAAAAAATACTTAATGCAGCCAACTTCACTGTAAACTAGCTTTATCAAGCAATATTGGAAAATCATGTGCAAGAAAAGTGATGAAGACTTCTCTTCGTTCACTTCAGCGCGTATTGAACATGTCGGTGAGAATCTATCCTAAAAATATTGTTGTGCAAATTTGAGCAGAATGTACACTCGAATCGGGCATAACTTCTGCGTGGGATCACCGAGCGTATTTAAATGTCACGATAACATTTGAGATCAGAGCCTTTGAAATTACCATATCATATTTTAAAATGCACTTTTTCCAATTGTTATTCATTTTCGAGAGGAAATGGTACAAGTGCCGCACTGTGTTGCCAGGCAAGATTATAGGAAGCGAAATCAGAAAGGCGTCGTAGAGGAAGTTTCAAAGGCTCGTTCTTCCCTCGCACTATTCATAACATGGCATAAAGGGAAGGAAACAGTAAAATAACTGTCTCTCTCCCTCTCTCTTCAGACTCCTTCCGATACTTTTTGATGCCTGATGTCTTAATAGTATCTCTGCCATTTATTCTCGAGGCAGCTAACGGGAATTTTGTACGTAGACGTGGAGTTTCAATTGATGAAGGTATATGGTCAAATACATCACGGCGTGACCGAACGTTTATTCGTCATGACAAATAATTCCTGGGAAAGCTATTAATGAGTCGAGGATAAAGGATTGGATTTTCAATATAGGTATCCGAGTAGAAGACTGATTTGAGCGAGAATTTCAGCCTTCCAGAGGTTGTTTTTCTTTTCCTCTGTCCTTCCTCTTCTGTTCCCTTCCCCTTCCGTGAAATTCTCTTGTATTTCTTGTATACAAAACCTCGAGCTGCGCCCCTGTGTCATATGTATAGTGTGGGGTAGCACTTTATCTCGTGCGTATGGCGTCCAAGCACGCGATATTACATATTTCAAAACGTAAGGCTTATTTATACCCATAAGTTTCAGCACCAACTTTGACACTTGTTTCTGCTTATTATCTCGCAGCCATTTTACGACTCTTGTTGGATTACGACTTACTGAAAATGCTTTCCTAGCAATAGTCACCAGTATACGTGCTAATTCATTACTCGGAGCGTCTTTAAAGCTAATTCGTTCATACTTTAATTATTTCACGTTTTTTTGGTTATCTTACATACCCACTTCAATAAAATATTCATGAACGGAACAAAAAAATCACACAAAGCGAGTCTAAAATTCACTTATCTCAATCTAAAGTTTTAATTTGGATGATATACTGTGAATCCCCTTTCGTAGTCCAGTCAGTTGACCTATCCTCACCGTCTTTAAAGCCTATTTCATATGCTCACCTGTGGTGGAGCGAATGCAGTTGATTTTCATAAGAGAACGACTTAGATTATGATAAAAATCGCTAATACGTGTACAGTACTCCTACGCATTCGGAATGTACATATCGCCCAACCTCCTGCAAATTCCAAATGTTAGTGCGAGAATGTTAAAAAGCGAAGATGATTATTAATTTGTTAATATTCAACATCACTCATTCATGTTGTTTAATTGTCTGCCGAAATGGGTGATAAAGAATATCAAAGGGAGAAAAACAGGATATCCGAAGTGACTATATCTGTTTGGGTTATGGACACAATAGCGTAAGCCGCCAAATATCATATTCATTGAGCCGCCATTGTGCTCTTGACATAAGCCAACATAATTAGTGGAGCTATTGACAAAAGGGTACATCCGCACCTCTAATATGTGATTATTATTGGGATGAAACAAGAATTAGGAGCGTGAGATTAGAAGCCAGTTTATGTTTTTTTTTAGGTAATCTACCGGTTAAGGTAGGTTTTTTGGATGGAAACAACCATCAAATAAACATTTTGTGACTCCCCACCTAGCAAACTAATCTATATCAGGTCCCTCTTCATCTCGGTGTACTTCTTTCCTCCCTTCATCCCGTCCAACATCCCTATCCTGCTCCTACCCTTACCACGCTTGCCCAACATTCTCCCCTCTATTACCCTCTTCAACATTCCACTACCGCTCAATACGCCTTTCATCCATTTTTCCTGCCGCCATAGGATTTCTCTCAACAAACCCCTCTCCTCCCCCACCATTTCTAGTACTTCCTCATTTGTTTTCCTTTCGGTCCATTTCACCTTCTCCATTCTTCTCCACACCCACATTTCAAAAGCCTCCAATCTACGTCTATCCTCCTGCTTCAGCGACCACGTTTCCGCGCCGTACATAGCTACGCTCCATATCAGAGTTTTTACGAGTCTTGTCTTAACATCCCTACTCAACGTCCCCGTCATCAACTCCCTCCTTGAGAAAGCCTCCTTGCCTAGCGCAAGGAGGCTTTCTCAAGGAGGAGGGAGTTCTTTCTCAGTTTATGTTGTTCAGCAGAAATACGCTAATGCCATCAACGAGGTAGCTTAATTCCGACGTCGATATTTCTTTAAAAAACTTTTCTGATGGGCTGATTTGCGTCTCACAATGCTACCACGAGGCTCAATCAAACTAATTTTATAAAAATACTTATTAACCTTTCTAAGCATTTTTGCATTCACCTACTTAATTGATCCGCAGAGATCCGCGGGAGTAGGAAGTGTTCAAAGGGAGAGAAGAGAGTTAAATGCTACCATCTGTAATTCTTTTACGCTCGACAAAATTATTCTTTTTCGATTGTTTGAAATGTTATCCTTTGTGTTAATGGCGTCATTTTTACGTAAGGTTCAAGGTAATTTTTTTTCGACAACAGTAATCGGGAAAAGTCTGTAAAACTTTTTTTTACCAACTCACCATTCACTATTTTATATGAAATAATATAAACTATATTGTTAAGCTAAAAATATCTCAAATTACGTACGAGGTTTGTTCAAAAAGTGTGATGAAAGTAGTAGATTTACGTGAAAACTCACAACTGGCTTTTGGTGAACTTATCACTTTTTTAAGATTTAACTGATTTAACCTGCACCACCTTGCCATTGGAAACAATTTTTAAAAATGTCCGAATTTCTTCATTAATTCTGAGAAAAAAATATTCGCCACAATCATCTTTTTGATCTTGAAAACCACAGGGTGGAACCTTAAATATGAGCTTCGACACATTAATAAAACATTTTGAAAAAATTTAAATTTAACTATCTCTGATAAATAGATAAGAGTCTATCGTCCTTCTCAAAGGTAAAAGATCGATCATAGAAAACAAACGAAAAAACATTTAACATTCCGTGTGCAGTAATTAGGTGATATAAAGCATTCTTGTGAGATAAAATATGACTATTTAAGGCTTTATCATGATACCGCTAAGAATCTCCCTTTATCTTCTCTGTTCGGCCACGCTCAAAACCATCTGAACACTTAAGCACTTAAAAGGATTAACTTTACTCCCTTTTCTTTGAAAAAGAAACGTGAATAAAAAAAGTGCCTAATCCTTTTCTTTCATTAATTACCTCGTTTTCGTCTGGGAATAAGCTACGCGAAGAATAAATATATTCATAATGGATACCATCTTTGTACAGATAAGTAAAGTGTGTTCTCACTCCGCATTTATAGTTTTGTGAACCTACAACATGTTTTCGGAATAAAATCCTCTTGAATCGACACGCTCCTTTCTCTCTCTCTCTCTCTCTCTCTCTCTCTCTCTCTCTCTCTCTCTCTCTCTCTCTCTCTCTCTCTCTCTCCCTTCTTCACAAACCAAAAGAAATATCTCCAAATGCTAATTCGTGCTCCCAATCCCTTTCCCAGTAACTTCATTTAAAAGAGTGGAATTTCCGAAATAGTTCATTCCAAAGGTTTCGCCAAAAGAAGGAAAAGAAAAACAACTCGAAGAGGGATTTATGCATCAGATGGAGTGGACCCTTGTTTGGCACCTGTTCCTGGAATTAAGTGCATCCACCAGTCCACACTTGATTCCTTCTTTCAATTCCATGGGCTAAGCTCCACAATCATTCTTTTCCTTAGGCCAACATCGATTCCCAAATCCGGTCGTCTCTTTCATGCATCGAGGACACTCGTAACCCCCATTTAATGCTTGTTTTCCTTTTCCCAATCCACTAGTCGCGCTCTTTCAATCCCGCCCGCGTCGTTCCTGCTGCTCGCCCACTTCCGTTTTTCCGCCCTCTTCTCGCATCCACACGCATTTCACAGGATGGGCGGATCCGCGCATAATATCATATCGCCGGAGCATATGAATTACGAAGCAGACCCCGGGGTGGTTCAAAATAGTTCTTGGAAATTGGATAGGACGGTTCCAATGACAGCAAAAAAGACAAGTGATGCCAATTTCTTTCACTGGGCATGTATTGTTCGCCGATTCAGCTCTGAGCATGATAACAGTGCGAATGTAATATTCAACAACGCAGATAATCCCTCTTTTCTCTAGCTATACGACACTAGTCAGTTGATACATCATTCAACAGATTATTGCATGAATTTCAACACGTTATCATGTACCGAAACACCGATGGATGCATTTACAAAGGTAAAAAATCTCTAACCACAGAAACTTTTACATTTTTATGCAATTACATAAACAATTTTACATTTTAATTGTTATGAGGAAGCTATTTTTGTTTTGGCGCTGCGCGAACGACGGGATTCCTATTCACTGAGCCTCATATTACCATTGAGTAGCAATGACTTCTTATAGTACAGGGGTTAAGTGGAAGATGGAACTGTCTAGTCTCAATTTCGCCCAAATAAAGACGTATATTATTATCGTCATCATCCCATTGTTTTTATTTGTTCCTAATTTTGCACTGTGCTCGATTTTAAAAAAGTCTCAGTTCACTCAGAATTGACTGTTGAATAAGAGATATTTTTAGATTACAAAGGCGAGAAAATCCACAAAAATTGATTAAGGTGAAAACTGTGTAGCGAAAATGCCTTGCTCAAAAACGGAAATGTCTCTTCGGAAATATCTAAGTGTTTTCCTATTTTTTCCGCCCTAGATGGTTTTTGTTTTCGTGGATTTTGCCCGTTCTTTCGGTTTCCCTGACCGAAATAATCAATCATCGGGTGAAATATGTCACGCCGTTCTGAAGCTTCTGTGGCATCGTGTTTCAGCGTTGTTTTCTTTTGGCTTTGTCTCGCTAGACTTCACTATCGGGGCGAAGGAAATAAAAATAAAGAAAGCCTCGCTCTACGAGCAAGGGCGATTAGTCTCATGGCCTCCGAAGTAAATCAAGAAAGTTGGAAGTTTTGAGTGTGGGCGCGCGTGGGATAGAAGTTGACGTCAAGTAAGTTGGAAGTGTGTGCGAAACTGATCACGCGTTCCTTCCCGATTATTTCCTGTCCGACGTTCTCCAATACCCGTACCTCCTTATCCTTAACCCACATTTTTTCCAACCCCCCGCCCCGATCACTGCGCTATTCTCAATTACTATACAAGTTAGCAGAAGCACAAATATTTAGTAATAATTAAAACTTTGCTTCGGCATTTTCTGCGATAAAATAGAAAATCTACACGCTCCAATTTCAGAAAATATGGAATGCACAGTATTACATATTAAGAGAGCATGTTCAATTCTTGGTAGATGGTCATTGAGGAGGTTTGAGCAGCATCTCGTTAATTCATAGCTTAAGGCTACAGAAATTTTCGAAAGTTCGAGTTACAGATATACTGAAAGAACTTTTCACATTAACATTTTATTTCCAGCCATTGATTCCTTATGGGGATGGCAACTTTATGAAGTGCTCCCGAAGTGTTTACGAATATACTATATTTCTGATTTATTTTCTGGATCTTTGAACCGATTTTAATGTCTTCATTATTTCACTTTCCACCATTAAAATCAGCCACATCTGCCGTGATTCATGGTTGGAATTAAAAGTTAATATTTTTTTCAGTAGTATTAGGCTGCTAATTAGGCATGTAGTACCAATTTTACGCCTGAAATACATTGATGTCTTACAATATCTAATATTCTAAATACTGCAATGTCCAAAAACTAACCAGTCTTCTGATTGGTGTGGACGGACTTCACTTAGAACTAATGGTCTTACCATGTGGTCTTAATTCCATACATTTGTGTTTAAGGGGGTCGATTCCCTTCCCCGTAACACCACTTCGGTTTCCCACTACGATTCAAATTCTGTAAAACCGCACTCTTGGGTTTTTAGATGTAAATTTCCAAAAGCGTCGTCTGATATTCGAACCCGGGGCTGTACAGCCAGCACCCAAGTACTCTGCCCACTAGGCCGTATCAAACGGGTCAATTTTCCGTAGGTTCTTATCACCTAAGGAGTCTACCACTAAAATGAGTGTAATTATGACCAGCCGGAAGTCAGCCAGCCTAACCCGAAGACGCGATAATTAACAACAGAAGTTTACAGCTGTTATTATCACGCAAATATGAATGGGCATTGAAATAGTAAAAAATGGCACAAAGTATTCGATCGCAAAGTGAGTAGTTAGTCTCAATCACTCGGGGTGCTTTTCGACAGTAATGCAATTGAATTTCCCGCGCCGCTCCTATTGGTTGGAGTGGGATCAAACCACTTGAAGTAGGTGGGGGAGGGACGCTAAGCTTTGCTGCGAAATCCTGTCTCAGTGCTCTCCAAGCTGTGGAAGTGGCAGGACGTCCGTTGTTGTAAACCTCTGTGGGCCGACCATGTCACGAAAATAATGGAAGCGACGATAGAGCAACGTTATGCGAAGACAAAGTTTATTGCTAAACTGAATTCTCTTGAGGAGACTAACAAAATGATTCGTGAGGCTTACTGGGACTCTGCTCTGTCCTACTCACAAGTAAAAAGGTGGTTGAAGGCCTTAAAGGAGAGTCGGGAAGAGGTTCACGACGAACAACGCTCTGGGCGGCCGTCAACCAGCAAAACCGACAACCAAGTGGCTCGTGTTCGACAATGGTTGGACTCTGACCGTCGGTTGAGTATCAAGATGGTTGCCAATGAACTAAACTTGTCTTCTACTGTTGTGCTTTGCATTGTTACTGAAGATTCAACGATGAAGAAAGTGTGCGCCAAGCTCGTGCCCAAGATGTTGTAAGACAACCAAAAGACCAACCAAGAGGAAATTTCAAGTGAACACTTGCAACGTACCGAAAATATACCTGATTATTTGGACAACGTCATCACTGGTGATAAAACCTGGGTTTTTGAATACGACCCAGAAACAAAACGCAAAAGCTCTGACTGGCACACCGACCAGTCCTCCAAGCCCAAAAAGGCTAGAATGAGCAAATCAAAAGTGAAAACAATGCTCATTTTACCTTTCGACAGTAAAGGAGTGGCCCACAAGGAGTTTGTTCCTCGAGTACAGACAGTTAATGCTCTGCCTACTACGTGGATGTGCTGGAAAGACTCCGAAAAAGGGTCATCAGGACGAGAAAAGGCATCTCCGCTACCTGGCAACTCCATCACAACAACGTGCCTTGCCACGACGCGCTACGAGACCGCGAGTTCCTGGCCAAACACCAAGTGCCAACGCTGCTTCACCCCCTATCGTCCTGACGTCGCCCCAGCAGACTTGTTTTTGTTCCCTCGGATTAAGGCAACCCTGAAAGGAACCCATTGGAGATTGGTTCATAGAAGAGATCCAATCAGCTGTGACGAAGACCTTGCTAGAGGTCCTCGAAGACACCTTCCAGGGCGCGTACCGGTCGTGGAAGAGTCGCTGGAATAAAGTTTAGAGGCCCAAGGACAGTACTTTGAAGGATTTTAAGTGTTTGCGCAAATCTGTTGACTAAATAACTTCAGAAAAAATAATTGCATTATTTTGGAACGCACCCTGAATGTGTGTGTAAATGATCCAATGATTATACAGACTTCTTTGGACCCAATAGGTACTGGAGAAATTCTCATTTGTCACACTTTCAATTTAAAAATAATTCTCACTAAGTTATGAATAAAAGGAGTTCATACCTGCAGAGTGTGCACGTGCCATGAAAAATCGCCGTATAGATGACACAAGGCGGTGTCATCTGTCTATGTGTGTATGATTTTACATTGAAAATAATGAAACATCAACAATCATAAGCTTTAAAAAAGGACTTACTATATTTTCCTCAAATCTGCTGCAGTTCACTGGATAAAAATGGATAAGTAATACCTCTTCCATGATACTATAGGAAATATTGCCTCATAGAAGGATTTGCAGAGTGCCTTGTTCTTACAAAACGTCTATATCTACGAAACGCCTATATCTGTTCTTACAAAACGTCTATATTACGCGAAACATCAGGCCCCCTACCCTTCTGCAACGGTGGAATTATAAATATGGGAAAAAGGAATTAATTTCATCGAAACAATAAAAACGATCGTAAAATCTATGTATGGGAATGGAGAAAACTCGACTGCCTTGTGACCTACTAAAATTCTGTAATTAATGTTTGTCAGCATTTATCTAGTTCTTAAATGAACACCACCGTTGAACCTCAGATAGTTTTCCAATGACAAAATTAAGAGCAACTCTTAGGTAATTACATCGACCCTGTCCAATTTCTAATCAATTGTTTTCTATGTTACGCATTTCCTTTACTTTGATGGCTCGTTACTCCGTATTTTTACATATGCACTGTGTAAATGACCGAACCACCTCGCCCTAAGAACTATCCTGAGAGAACTACCTTCGTAGATAAAAATAATTCAGGAGGCAAATCAGTATTTACGTCTAGTCTATCCTCGTTCTGAACGGTGTTTCTTGACACACGTCCGCTTACGTCAAGACGGAGAAGTCCGCAATGAGCCCCAGCTGAATTCACTCGTCCGATTTCGCCAGCCACACAGCATAGCCCAAGAGAGAACGTACGCGGAGTGTTAGGGAAATGCCCGAGAGTGGTGGGCAGGAAGGGAGAAGAGGAAGGAGAGTCAGGGTTGACCGAGGAGAGGAGCAAACAAGCAAGGTCTGCTAGGGGTACTTGAGCATGAGAGGTCGATCTGTAACTGGCCTGAGGGCACGGTCTAAACTAGTTTGCTCTGAGTGAGTTTAGACTCACACAGTTTGTCTGAGTAATTCCCTTGGTCTTTGGTTTGGACTTTGTAAGGGGTGAGAAATCCGGCACTCGAATATCCTCTTGGAGAATTTATAAACTAGATCAAAAAGTTGCTTCCACATCCTTTTTACTTGAGCAATCATATTATATTCCTCCGCCATGTTCGGGTCTGCGATTTAAAAAACTTTACACGCACACATTCCCATATGCAATCGATTGCATTTGACTCAAAGAGACTGATAGTATACGTAAAATTGACACATTGCGAAAAATTATTTTCTGAGAAGAAACTAGATATAAATTTCACTTCGTGATGAATCGTCTTTAACGAGAGGTAATTTTTAACTTAGTTATTTCTTCAGCCCTTTAAATGTTATGTTTGACATGTTGTCAAACATTGTTATGACCAACTCAGCAGCGTATCCACTTTGCTAGACAATTTAGGTTGGGATTCTCTTACACAGCGGCGTTTCCAATATAGATTAAACTTATTAAAAACATTTAAAGATGGGCCCTTTTCCGATGACATCAAGGATATAATACGAACCCCAACGTATTACGGTCGAAGGGATCACGAATATAAGACTAGAGAGATAGACTGCAAGACTGACAGGTTTAAAATGTCATTTTTTCCAAGAACGATAAGGGACCAGAATGCTCGTAGTCGAAATTCCCCAGGACTTAGTTCATTACAATAAGTATTAACGTACAGGTTAGGGACTTCGCGAGGATGTGTATACATGTGTGTATGTATGTATGTATATATATGTATGTGTGTATATATATATATATTTTTTTTCCTACAGGTTCCCCCCACCTTTCCTCACCTAACTCCCAACCCCCTCAACTCTTACCCTTCCCTCATGGTGCTACACCCCCTGCCACACACCTTTTTGGTGGCTCGCAGGGTACTTATGTAGATGTAGATGTAGATGAATGCTCGAATATCTCCGTCATTTAATATTTCTGCCTCATTCAATTTTCTCTCGCCAGCTCCCTCTTTTCATCTATACCATTCTACATCAACATAAGAACCCCAAGATATACCAAGAAGGCGTGTGACAGGGGGTGCAAGCACCAGGTGGGATGAGTAAGGGATAAGGGAAAATAAGGGAGAGGAAAGGGAATGGTAAAAATTGTTCACTAAAGAACCTCCAGAAAAACGTACATACTCGTATTTAAACACGTGCTACCGAAAAACTTCTCACGCAATAAAATAGATCTTTGTCACAAGAAAAATAAGGGAATGAAAATGAAACACAACCAATAATACGACACTTTTCTACTATACCAAGAAAGGTCATGCAGAACTGGAAAGCAATAAGGGAAAATTCTATTACTTTATGGATATGCAACTTACATTTACTTCTGCTTTGCCCTTCCTCCCTCTCTTGATAATTTTCTCTATTCTACTTGAGTCGTTCCATAATTCCTCATTAAACCGAATTAAATGTCGATATCCAGGGTAGCCTGCTACTATATGGCTTTTTATTCCACGTTTTCCTAAATAAATATATATTTTCAAGGTAAATTATCATGCTCAAATATTTTAGCATCTTCCCTTATAGCACAGACATTTGTGGTTTCGATTGTGAATTATTAAAATTATTTCTCAAAATCTGATGGCTCACCTAAATGAAAATTCCACTTACAGTCGAGAGGTCACCTCGCGTTTGAGCTTTGCAGTTATTCACTGGAATTTTTGTTTTTTTTTAAGCATCTGGAAGAATATTAACTGTGCCATGACACTATTTTGGGTTTTCCTATAGCTTTCATCCAGTAAATACAAATACGGTAACGAATATTGTCGCAAACTCATTACGACTATGAAAAGGGATACACTAGATACTACCAAGAAATAATATTTCCTAGGATTTTTCGAGGATTTATTATTGAAAAACGGAATCAAAAAGCTTGGGATGGTAATTAGTAATCGGGAAGGTTTCTATACTCAACTGATAATACGGGAAATATCTTTAGGTAACTGTTGCCAGTGAAAATATTATTCATATTATCGAGTACAAATCTACAGTTAGAATCTCACCCGAAGAGGCATAGTTTGGTTGAATGTTCCAAGCACTTCGACTCGCCGAAGGGAGTCGAACGGAGGGAAGCGTGCCGTTGGGGAGGAAGCCTGGACGTGAAGACGTGAAGTGAGCCTTATCCCTCTGTTCTGAAGGAGAGGGCTAGGGATCCAAAGAATAGAGGTGTTATCAATATTTACTTCCACCCTCACATTATTTTCGCAATAGTTCTTTAAAATAGAATCACCCACACCGAGTTTCAGCGCACATGCGAGGAACTTCAACCCAGCTAGCATAACGATTACTACTCAGTTGTACATATAGTATAGTTCAGTGTCAGATATAGGAAGTTGTTTCCTAGCGGGGCATCCGGTTAGCCCGCTTAACTGTGCGAATGTCTATTCAATTCACACAGGTGTGACACACAGTGCTTTAACCATCTTGCAGAATGCATTGTGCATCAAAAGGAGGACGTTGACACAAATTGTGCATACCGAATTCGACTAACGAAAATGCACAAGTAATATTTCCTTAATTTCGGTACATCGTCTATTTTTCGGTAAAATGATATTAACTCGCCAAAATTCTAGGTTTTTATTTAAAAAATTCCAGGTTTCTCCCAAGAAATTTGCCAAGGTTTATTCCATTTCTGATTTTCTTCGGTTTTGAAAGAAATTACCATGATGAATGAATTAATTACAAAAAATGGGAATGTTACATTCCGACGATTAAAAGTATAATATTGCTAAGTATGATAAATGTGGTGACCACGGCATCACATTACAGCTACGACGAAAGGACCACAAATTTTTGCATCGTCGGTTGTTGCGGATGTGTCACCCGAAAACCAAGAATTAAATCCACTACTTCGACCTCCATGGTCTGCACTTCACGTGGGATAAAGAATAATGCTTAAATGCATTAACCAACCTTCAACTTCGAATTCCAGGACGTCTTGGTCCAAACTAACAGCACCAACCTACCCCCCAACTTTTTCACTAAACGTTTAATAATGTGCATCATTCAAGAGGAAAAAGGCTGTCGGTTTTCTAAGACTGGAAAAACGAGAAACAAGTCATCTAAGCGTAACAGGTAACGACTCCAAGTAGGGACTCAAAATTCGTTGCGCACGAAGAGGTTTTTTTTATTGCCACCACTCCTCCCCACCGTCACGTATCCGCTATTTTTCCGACACGGCAAACTGCAGCGCGTCTGCATCCACGTAAGTCTCTCCAAGATGCTGCCTGGAAGTATGCCAGTGATTTTTAGGACACAAGCCGTGGATGAAGGGGAGGAAAATCAACGAAAGGGGAGAAATGTTTAAATATTTTTTGTTTCCCACTGTTAGTGTAATGTTGTCAATTTTGGGAGGGAAAATATAATTATTGTATCATATTTTTCCAAAATACGAGGCACGTTCATAAAGTAAGAGCCGTTTGGTCACAGGAAAAAATACACTCATATGAAACCCATTTTATTGGCAATTTTAGTTAGCTACAAACCTACTTTACTTCTCTACGTAATCGCCGTACACTTCTAAGCATTTTCCGTACCACTGCATCAGCTTCTTGAACCCCTCTGCATAGAGTTGAACTAATTGACAACGCCGTTCTTGAGTTCCGCGTCGATTTCGAAACATTGTCCACCGAGACACTGTTTCAAGTGCAAGGAAGTAGTCGCTGGGTGTAAGGTCAGGACTTTGCTGTGGGTGGTCAAAGAGTTCCCAACAAACCCAAAAGCCCTGGACTGGACATTCTTTGCTCTTTGTGATGGTCGGTGAGAATTTTCGGTACCCACCTTGCACACAATTTGTGATATCCGAGGTTTTCCAATATTGTAGATAAGTCTGTAATACTTGTCTACAGTAATGTGGTGCGTCCAAGTTGAGGAAATTGTTCAGCCAGGCCATTAATCTTCAATCGACGATCACATAGCAGTTTTTGTTCCACTTACGAAACAATTTCATCGGTCAGAATACTGGGCCTGCCACTTCGCTCTTCGTCATGGACATTTGTTCGTCCATTATTAAAATCACTGCACCACTGTCTAACTTTTACTTCCCAGCAATTTTTTCAGTTCTTGAGTCAAGGTTTTGTGGGATGTTACCAAAAAACATCCAACGAATCACACACGTCATAAAACTTGGACTACCTAATTTTTAATTGGTCTAAGCTAAACATTAAAATAGGAAGGCAAAAACTAGATCAGGTAGAACAGTTTACGTATCTCGGAAGTGTGTCGGACCAACACGGTCAAAGTAGTAGGGACGTAAGGAGAAGAATTGCGCTAGGCAAAGAGGCTTTCACTAGGAGGAGGGAGTTGATGACGGGGACGTTGAGTAAGGATGTTAAGACGAGATTCGTAAAAACTCTGAAATGGAGCGTAGCTCTATGTGCGGCGAGGAAACGTGGTCGCTGAAGCAGGAGGATAGATGTAGATTGGAGGTTTTTGAAATGTGGGTGTAAAAACGAATGGAGAAGGTGAAATGGACCAAAAGGAAAACAAATGAGGAAGTACTGGAAATGGTGGGCGAGGAGAGGGGTTTGTTGAGAGAAATCCTATGTAGGCAGGAAAAATGGATGAAAGGTGTATTGAGCGGCAGTGGGATGTTGAAGACTGTAATAGAGGGGAGAATGTTGGGCAAACGAGGAAAGGGCAGGAACAGGATAGGGATGTTGGACGGGATGAAGAAAGGACGGAAGTACACAGGGATGAATAAAGACCTGATGTAGAGTACGATGGCGGGCTGTGTTTTTTTAGAAGTCACAAAATGTTGATTTGGTAGTTGTGTCCAGCCAAAAATATACCTTAACCGGTAGATTATCTTTTAAAAACAGACATATATGTATAAGGTTTTTATAATTGGGAATCGTAATGACATTATCGACTCTTGAATCGTGTCGGAATCGCCATTCTCAAGTAAACAGGTAGCCGCCCCGAAGTCAGTGCCAGAGAATAGCGCGGAGGGTGGAGGAAGAAGAGAACGAAAAAGTTCCTCAATTGAAAGTAGAGCGAGGGGAGAATTTCCCAGTACGTACGCACTCTTAACTCCTCTGCGTTCCATATTCTCTCCTCCCATCCTCCGAGCTCTTCTCTCCCCGGGTTGTCCCCTCCTATTCCCATTACCCTAGCTCATTCCCGCACCCATCAACCCCCGCTTCCGCTACATTCTTTCATTCCTCCAGTCGTCCTTCACTTCTCTCCCGCCCTCTTTCCGCCACATTTTTTCTGCCTCGTCCTCGCTCCTTCCTCCAAAACAACTTCTACCCTTTATCCTAACTCGTCCATCCCATTCCTTTTTCTCCCAAATTTTGTTCTCTCTCCGCCAAAGAACCAGACTTGATCTTCCCAGTTGAGACAAAGGTTTCGGGAAAAAAAGTGAGTGAAGATGTTTTGAACTTTTTACGTTTAGGCATATATTTTGTTTTATTCAGGACACGCCCCTTTTCTATTTGAAAGTAGGCAAAAGCAGACATACAATGAAAAGACATCTTTGATCTTGTCACATGACAGGATGGTGAATTATCAACTAGATTTCCCGAACGATTTTTTCCCGGTTTTCCTCCTCCATGTTGTTTTTAATCCGACTAGGATTTTTTATGGCTCATTCTTTTTGCACACCACTGACATCATTGAAGTTTTGAACTTGATTGTAGTTTTGGTTCTGCAAGGGTCTGCACGAGCGAAGGTCAAATTAACTGATCTCACAAAAATAAGGAATAACATTGTAATCGGAAATATCCGATCCTCATTTTATATTCCCAAGATTTCCAAAACCACGCCCCTTTTCCCCATTTTTTCTCCGAAACTTCGAATGAAGAGAGTAATACCCGACTTAGTCCTTGCCTTGTCACATATCTGCTACTGCAGAAGGAAATGGTTTTCCTTTTTACAGCGTAGAGTGGCTTCATGAAACATTTATTAACCTGAATCGTGATACTGTACCCTCTCTCCATTAATCCCCAATGAACGTCCACGCGACGCAGATTAGGGTAGCTACGTTGGAAGGGAGCCCGATAGACTACTCTAGCAAACAATATTCAATGATTAACTGCTTGCAAAGTTGTCAACACGAAAATGAACTCACGATGTATCAAACTTTTACGGTGTGTTCAGGATGACCTCGGTGTAGAGGGATCCAATTCCTTTCCCTTTGCCACACCCAAGTTCTGATATCCATAAAATCGGATTCGGATTTCACACATCTTGTCCGGAGGCATTACCAAGGGTTTGATCCCCGAACCATCCGGTTGAGAGTCGAACGCTCTAATCAATGATGTTCAAGAGGGCTTTAAGTATGGGCTTAAGCAACTTTGGATGATGACATGAACATGTTGTTGATCCGTCCAATAAGTCAATATGTTTTCGTATTGGCCTCATTTATTTTAATTTCAAGTGCACGAACTTAAACGAGATCAGTTAGCCTGGAATAATCCTTTCTTATCTGGGTGTGTGTTTTTTTGCTCTGTATCATTGAAACATTTAGTGGCATCCTTAATATCGGTGGCACTCTGGATCGACTGAAAGCAGGGATACATTTTCTAAAAATGCAAATGAATGCTATGGCACGGAAGTATAACTGCGAAGGATATAAGATGCTGGACTACCAAGCCCTCCTCAAAAAGAAGCTTAAGTAAATCTCGGTGATCTCAACGATATGTTCTCAACTTTGTGCCTACAACTATCGAGAATGATGGTAAATAATAATAATAATGAGTCCTTAAGTCTGCTAGTTCTGGCATATATTTCCTGAATTTTACATACATGATTCAAGCGACCAATGCATGTTGGAGTGCGAATAATTTGCGAGAGCACTTCGGTGCTGAAACTTGCGGACCTGAATTTATTCAGTAAGTTCAACCTAAAATTGAATCATCTTTCATCTAATGATTCCCATCCCAACTCAAGATGTATTTCAGAGACGCTTTTCGTTTTTATCGTAAGAGTTTTTAACGAAACGGGCTAACCGGCGTTGAACCTTCTCAATTTCCCAAATGGAGCCCTTTTCCCTCGGATTCTATACGCTACATGCATATTCTAAATGAGGTCTTACAAGAGCGTGATAACAACGTCCCTTAACCTTGGAGTCACTTCTGCCAACAATTCGTCTAATAAATCCCAATTTTTTACATCCTTGCCCGCAGACTTTACGTACGTAGGTCCCCCAAGTTATGTCTTTGGTGATAGTAACACCTAGTTGCCGCATCAACTACTTCTAAGTCAACAACCGTTCAACAAGTACTTGGACAGCTATAAATGATGAATTACTAAAATTCTAAAATACAATACATAAATTATTGGTGAATCAAGCCTTCTATCCATAAGAGAATAATTAGATTCAGATGTAGAAACTATTTTTGCCTACATAAAAAAACAGTTTATATTTACATATAAAATGTGTCTCTTTTTCTATTAATTTTCTACCCAAACTTAGCGATACCTATTGTGGGTAGCGCAAGCCATCTATTTGTGAATATATTTATTATTAATTGCCATTTCCCTTGTATAGAAACATTTTTATAGACTTATTTTGAAGGAATAAACGAAATGAAAGAGGCGAACTTGGTGTTAACTTAATTTCTATCCGAGTTCAGTGGTAGCAGGTTTAAAATGGAAAAATAAGTAGAATGACGCAACTTCTGGAGCAGACACTCGAAATGTCCACAAGTTCTTACCCGCGCGTTGAATTATCGAATCATTTGAAATTTTTTCAGCTAACAGCTATCACACGAACGCAGACGCCTAATTTATGTGCTTTGGGCTGAGTTTTACGTCACCGCGAATGAGTGCTCGCATTTTTTTTCCTCCTCTCTCAACCAGTTCCTGTCGAAGACGTTGCTTCTTCTTCGTCTTTCCGAAACCTGGTTTTGGGTATAAGGAACAACTCAGAGCGGGAAAGGGTGGGGAGGGAGGATTCGTGGGTGGAGGAAGTTTTTCTTAGGGAACTGAATATGACGGGAGCACCAATACAATGCGTCTTTTATTCGCAATCCCTTGCGCTGTGGTGAACCGAGAGGTCTGGGGAAGTTTCCCGTAGATATCGGGACCCGCCGAGCATATCAATTGGTGATTCATTTTTTTTGTTGTGCGGGTGGGAAGGGGGGGATGGGGTGGAAGGGTTTCATTTTTTCCTCGCCAAACAAAATGCTCGTGACGCAGAATACCAGTATTCAAATTTACGTTTCGTTCTTACAAAAGTACATAAACGATGAAAAAAAGGCCGTCGTCTTCGTTCCCGTAGCTTTCAGAAGCTCATGGTCACCAAGTAATGAAGTGACCCTTACCGTTTTTTTTCCTGGACGAACGAACAGCTATTTCGCCCAAAGTATTATACTTCTTTCCACGGAGCGAGAAATCCTATTTTTCTCTCTCTCTCCCTTATCTAACCTAATAATTCCCCTTTAGGACCGACCCGGAGAATGGCTTAAGGACATCGTTTTTTTTTGTGAAGCCGCGAGACCTTTATGGTTAATTTTTTTTCTTGCAGGCCACTGAAAACGGCGGTGAAGAGCGTGCGAAATGTTTTTTTTTCCTCGGGTACACTTCTCGAATTCCCAGGAGAGAGAAAAAGGTGCAAGCTGTTATTTAAACAGGGGAGGAGAATCACAAGAGGGTTTTCTCTTGGTAGCTCGCCGGCATGGCTGGTAATATTCTCACGAGTCCAAACTGGATGCAGCAGAAACGCAGTGTTTTACGTTCAGCAGCCATATTAACGTAACTACCAGGCACCACGAGCCTCGGTTCAAGAATTCTGATACAAATGTGGCTTCCAGCGGTTTATTTACGTTCCACATTAATAGCAATACATAACTACCTTTGAGGTGAAAAAAAAATGCTAGCATTATCTTCAATGACACGAAATAAAACAAAATACCCTTGGATTTAATTAGTGCTCATTATTGCCTTAATTTGCTGCACTTTTAATCGTTTCTCCATTCATTATCGATTAACTCTTAAAGGCATTCACAAGGTGGGGTGGTTTCCATTATTTTTAATCACGCACTTATATTTGAAAGATGAAATATTTAATAACCAAAGGAAAATGTGACATTTTTCTACCACCTGCTGAACCATTGGAGGTGTCGAGAGATCGAATTTGGGATAAAATTACGAGAGTGACTAATTAGTCGTGGGGATAATTGTTTCTTTAATTGCGCTTTAAAATATAATGTGAAATTTCTCCATATCTAATATTGAAATCTAAATATAAAAAAATTATTTTGTGCCCCATGTGCCAATATAATTATGATAAGGAGTTTTATGATTCCCGAAGTTTTACTTCTAACACAGCAACGTGTAATTTGTCTCGCGAACGATAAGTGACCATAATAACTGCAAATGATCGCGCTCTATGGCTAAATCATTAAAAATTATTCTACCTGGGTCGTTCAATAAGTCCTCAGGTAAAAAATACATAAATTATTTTTGGAATATTTTTTATTTCCAATATGATTTCCTTTTAAGTCGATACACTTTTCATAGCGTTCCTCCGACTGTTTAAAACCGTAAAAAATAGGATATCGGAGGGTTCTCAAAATACGCATCTGTGTGTTTTGACGACGGCCTCGTTCGACATGAATCTGTTTCCGTCGAGCCAATTTTTCAAGTTTGGAAATAAAATGTCAACGGGTGACAAATCGGGTTGAATACCGTAGCTATTGTAACAATTTGAACTTTAATTCCATACTTTTTACCATAGAAACCGTGCACCTGGATATTTCCTTGATGGAAGAGAATGTCTTTTCTTTGCCGAATAAGGAGATTTTTTCTTGGTTTCTTCATTCAACCAGGTGCAACAACGACGCATAATACTCTCCATTTGTCTTTAGCCTTTTTTTTTAAGTAATCGATTTCGACAATTCCACGTATATCCCAAAAATCCGCGGTTATCCGTGGCCTTGTTTACCGATTTCACCGTTTTCGCCTTCCTCGGAGCAAGAGTGCCTATTGAAACCCATTGTTTCTACTGTTCCTTTACATCTGGCGTGTAGTAGTGTATCCATGTTTCGTCCAAAGTTGTGTATCAATACAGAAACTCGTCAGGATTACGACAGAAGAGCGCCAAACCAACCTCGGAATGGCCCACACGATTGCGTTTATTCGCCACTGGGAGCAAACGCGGCACCCATCTTCCCGAGGTTTTTTCACGTCCAATATTTTGAGTGGAAAACACTTTACCTTGTTATAAATGCCTGTTACCTCAACTATTTACAACGACAAACTTATATTCGTCGATCAATCAAAACAATATCGTAGATTTAGTCAATCATTTCAGAGAAACTCACTTCCACTGGACATCCCGAACGATATTCATCATTTGTGGATACGCGGAAATGTTTAAACCCATCGACCCATTCGTAAACAATTTTAAGCACGGGTGCAGATATGCCATGAACTTCATCCAGCTCTGCTTAAATTTCAACATCTGTTAAGTATTTTAAGTAGAAGTGTACAATCGCCTTAAGAAACCTATTTTTCCAAATAAAAAAAAATGTGCTGTTTCAATCGACTATGAAAATGAAATCACGTGATGGATATAGTTGAAAATTTAACAGCAGTCTAGTGAGAGAAGAGACTTACTAAAAGAATCTTTTCCGACACTACGAGCACCAGCTTTTGGATTTTATAAGGAATTATTAAACGGCCCACGTGTTACGTAGTCAGTATTTTATATAACCTTTCTATTATTATTCATCTTAAAGGCATCTGTTCTGGAACGCTTAAAGAAGTATTTTACACTTATATACCGTAGCACATGTTGCCGTTGTAAAAAGCATTTCCATTATTTGAAGTATTTAACAAATTTATTAGAACTAATATTTTTGTAAAATAAAACAGTTTCTGGCGTAACTTGGTGGAAAATCTTCATACTGACTTTTAATAATCAAACCACTTTACTTTTCCACATAAACTTTTTAATTTTTACTACCCAGGTTTCGTTATAACGTAACATCATCAGGTTAAGACCTGAAGAAAAGTAAAGTGGTTTGATTATTAAAAGTTAATATTTTTGTAACATTTTTATCAATTATCATTAAGCAGTTAATTTGGAGTTTGCAGAGCCCGGTATGGAAACAATCACTGCCACACACCAGGGTGTGTGGTAGGGGTTGAGGCCACAATGTAGATTTAAATTCATGACTAGAGGACTTCCGTCCTTCTTTCTCCAATGCTGTCGTCAAACTTACCTTCTTCTCATAAAAGTACGTATTTCATAAATACAGTAGATCACTTCTACTCTTCATAAATTTCTGTAATTTACGCTCACTCAGATGGACCCTAAATACTTTAGCATATTTCCAAATAGGCTAAAACTTTGGGGAAATTTCAAGCATTCCTTACTTTTACACCAAATTTTTCATCCATTTGACAAGGGAAAATCATATACAGGTACACCTGTTTTCAAGGATCCTTAAGTATTTCCCAGAGTAACCGTACATTCTTCTACTGTGTTTTTCCCGTGAAAATGTATTGGCGAGTTACTCGTTTTCAAATTTAGGAGTGTAGTTCTTCCTTAATGTTTCTAATCCCTATTATGCTCATCATCGCGAATTTGTTAGTATGGAATGGACTTCTACCGTTACGAAATATATTTAGAAATATTTACCAAGATCCTTCGTAAATTTTCACTGCAAATTCTGAAAATTAATTTCCAATTTATGCCAAAACCTATCAACAATCTTTTCATAAAATGGATGTACTACGTTCACATTTGATCACCCTCGAAACTGCTATTTTAATTGAGGGAAATGTACATTACCTGATTATTTTACTTTTGTCCATATTAATAAAACTTAAAAACCTAGCTCCTTTCCAAAAAAAAACTTTAAAAGTGTCGCATGTGGTTTCAACGGCAGCGCGCCAATATCAATTAAGTCTTTCATTTTGATTACGACACGATAGTGTTGAAAGCAAAGATTGCACTTCTTAATAAAATTATTTTGGAAAATAACTTGGATGTTAACTACAATGAACTCACCTACTGCATTGGGAACAGCAAAATGGAATGTGGAGGCTCAATTAAACAACTAGGCGTTACCCTCACTCACGATCTCTCCTGGGTGAAACATACTATATACAGGGAATATGTGGACAAGCAATAAAAAAAATAGGATTTATTAGAAGAATACTGGGTAAACGTGATGAAATATTCTCGAAGAAATTTTATCTGTCGTTGGTTAGGCATCATTTAGAATATGCTGCAAGTAATGGGATCCTCACGAAGTTGGATTAATTGCCGAATTGGATCGCGTGCAGCGTCGAGGAGCTAGATTTGTAAGACGTGGTTATGATAAACTTAGTAGCATGTCCAAAACATTAGACCAGCTAGGCTGTGAATCACTCACGGAGCGAAGGTTAAATTACGGATTAAATCTCTTGCGTAAATTTGAAAGACGTCTCTTTAACAGTGATGTTGAAAATGTATTATTACCCGAATCGTACTACAGTAGAAGAGATCATTTAAATGAAATTAGAGATATTTAGTGTAGAACAGATATATTTAAGATGTCATTTTTCCACGAACGATAGAGGATAATAATAACATTGTTCGACCGTGGTAGGGTTATATTCGGGTCAAAGTTAGTCTGGTGTTTATTCAACCCCTGCCACACACCCTAGCGATGGCTTGTAGGGTAAATAAATAAAAATGAATTAATTAATTAACTTCCACAAAGAAAAGGCCAATTTTCACGATTTCCAATCTAGTTCCTGGCTTGTGCTTTTTTCCGCGCTGACGTTGATAACAACATATTTATATAGTATACTCGTATACTGATGCCTAAAGTCGCTGACTTGACTATCGGATACTTAGTATACAGGTGTACGTACCGAAAACGTTGGAAGAATCAAGATTTCGAACAAGTATTTAATAATTTTTTGTAAATTAGTAAATATTTCTATGAACGGAAGGAAGAATAAAGTTGTGAGCGGTTATAATCATGTTCTCGTGTTCTTTCGACCATAGTGCTCATACGTGTATTTTACCGCCGAGTGGGAGAGATGCTTTTAACAGGAATTGGTGGGTTTGTAAACGGTGATACTGTTTGGTTTGATTGATAAAATCTTGCTATTCACATTTCAGCCCAATGATATTATCCCAGTTCCTAAAAAATAACTCACGAAAGCATCACAGCTATTATGACACAAAGATAACTAGAATTCCTGGCCGCGCCCAGTTTCCAGAAATAAAAGTGGCCCCACAACTTACTACTTAAATGAGCGCTTTGCTCCCAAGTTTTGTGCTACATATGAATTGATAATGATCCGTTCGTGAAAACGATTAAAGTGGAGGTGTAAATTGTGTGAATGCACGAAAGTCACCTTTCTCTCAGAAATCTCGTTCACTCCATGAAGGACGTTTCCCTTCTATTATTAAAATTTCATTTTTCTCCACGACAAAATGTAATCTCTTTGAGTGCCATGATACACACACGATCCTGAATACCCCTCCTCGTACATTAAAACAAAATTCAATTCTAATTAGCACCATTATTTTGAAGCGTGTGCCCTTACAGAATTTTTATTTCAATTTTTATAAAATCCATATTAGAGGTAGCTCCTCCGTTCCAAAATTTCCCCATCCGTCCTTTTCTCTCCGATCGCCATTTCTATTATATTCCTTACAATTTATAGGTTTCATGTCTGAAATGTAAATAATGACAATCGAGTTAAATCATTATGATATAAGCATCACTTCAACGTCTTATAAATCCGCTCTTAAGAATCCACTCTTTCTGTGTCGGTCCAAAAAGGGACGATAGAATTCCTCTTCATGTTGCCAAGATTTACACGAAAGAACAAAATATGTATAATCCAACGGCGTAGCTTAATATTTCGATCTCCAAAGGTTATTTACTCCCGTTGCCCTCTAGAATCATTCGGGTGAATACACACCTTCCACCATCATTTATATTCAAATGTGAAAAATGGAAAGGAGACTTTCAAATAATGAAAAACGGCAATCAAAACTTGGCCATCCCTCATCTGTCACTATGGTCTTTTAAGTGAGAGTCCTCCTTCATTTCCTGCCCTCCTGCATGCAATCTTAAGTATTTCGTTTCTCGTTTACCTAATAAGCTCCCTTCCGTCACTTCCTCGAGGATATGTACTTCCTTCAGGCTTACGACATTTCCGCAACATGCCTCGTCAATTTTGCATATCTCACCTAATGACACAAATGTCACCATTTCAAAATTTCCGTAAATACCCCTTCGTATGAAAACTCTCCATTATTTCTCATATTTCAAATTGAAAATCACCAGGTTACATTATCTCCACGTTACCGGACTGGGAAAAAGTTACGCTTCTACAATGTTTCAATAGATTTTTTTCGTACCTCACAGTTAAACTCCATTTTAATTTATTCCTTTGCTAATGATGTTTTTTTTGCTCTCACCAATATCCGTCTAAATTCCTGACTGCTTCTTCCGCCTTCAATTGCTCTCCGTCTTTAATATGAAAAACGTTCCGACCCCTCCAATTCTTCTTCTCGTTACACATTTCACTTCGAGTTGCCACCTCTTGAAAAATCAATCGGACCTATTTTAGTAAATCATATGGAACATTTGGAAAATTATTTTATCATTTCCTTCTTCGGATTATGCCTTTTCAATTTTTTTAGCAAGAATATAATAAACAGTATGTAACACGTTTACAAAAACATTGATTTTAGTATGCCTCCACATTCTATGCCTTGCAAGTCCCATCGGAATATTCCACTACAGTTGAAAATTTATTATCCTCCGTTCTCTTCGGTTATTTCCACGCCTGCATAAGCAGGCGTCTACAATTTTTCCGCAGCAACAGGACACTCCTTGCACTCAGAATTGCTCAAATCCATGTCATATTTGCATATTTTTAGAAACCCTTCACGAGACTCGTCCTTTAACCTCGGCTCGCTGCTTCCACACACGAGCAGATCATCGGCAAACATTAGCATTCTGAGCGTTCCGCCCAATCTCTTTACTTCCCCTCTCTCTCAACACCCCGTGCATCACAGAAGAAAGCACAAAAGAAAGAGGTCCACGATACACTCACCGCCTCACAACGGCCCGTGATTTATTTCTCGGGTTGGCAACCTTTTCTTGCATCAGGATCCTCAAAATTTTCACTATAACGCACCTCATAAATAACTCATCCTTACATTCAAATAAAACAGGTCTCTCTCTCTCTCGTCCTGTGCTATTCCTAAAACCCTTATTTTTCTTCAACAGTCTCACTTGTTCCACGGTCGCTGCATTTCATTAGTCTACCTGCCAATCGGGCTGCAGAAGAGCCGATGAATTAGACCCAGATTCGCACACGTCCGTCTTTTCCCGATTTTGAGAAACGAACTTTGGCAAAACTTTTCCACAAGTGGAACACCTCGGTTTTTCATTCCGGGGAAAAGCATGTGATATTAATATTTCTTCATAAATTGATTTACCGCCCGTCAAAAAAGGTAGAGAGATATTTTCGCTGACGATTCTGTCATAATGGAGGTGGTTTTTTTGTTTTTATGGTTTCTAATTTATGTTTTTCTTCAGCGATGGCAAAACTAAGCCCTTGTTTTCTTACTTCAATAACTGTTCTACAAAATTTTAGGCAACAAGGCTCATTTCAAAATGTTCGTTAAATTATGTGACCAAACCTTAATATAAATTAGATACTTCCATAATTATCAAGAGTTCTCAATCCGAGAATTGAATTACAGCAGCTCTTCAGACTATCCTTTTATTCAATATACATGTACCAATAGACGCATACTGATAAAGATGAAAAACATTTCATCTACGTATATCTAAATGCACTTACACGTTACCCTGGGAGATGGGCACGTGTGGCAAGGTGAAATACATCTTTAAAATAACTTGGGATTCACTAAGGAATTTAGAATAACATTTTTGTATAAAATTCATTTTCAATTCATTCAAGAGTAGTTTGAATGGTTCTTCCTGCCGTGCTCACCTGCACGGTTTACCAATATTTAATACATTAGGGTTATCTGCTCGTTCATGAAAATTTCGAATGGAATCAGGATGATTTCATTTATATTTTGTCAACTATTTACGGCCCGATATGTTTAGGGTTACACCCGAGTATTCTCCTGATGTATCCTTTGTGCTGGCGTTTTTTCCCTCAGAGTATAGGCTCGAGGGTGATAACTGTATTTACCTCAAAAATGTATTTACTGCGTATTTTTTTCAGATTTAGCAGGTGACTCCACGCGGGTCACTAAAGCAATACATGAGCACTCGTAATTGTTGAGAGACCACATGCCTCACAGTCTGTATCGTAAATTTGCATGCATAAGAAGTTAAAGATTAAGTTAGCGAATAACCTAAAAATGTTGGATATTTCAGAATTTAGGGACACAAAGAGGATATTTTTAAACTTTGATTTTTGAAATATTTGATCTCATCATTAATCAACTTACGCTTTGGGCTGAGAGAAAAATTGCGTAACCATTCTAATATTTGGTGTTCTCACATAATTTGTTTGCATGTAAAATAATGAGTGTGAGATACTTCAACTAAGGCTAATCTAAGACTATCGCGTGTGGAGGTTTTTTTTTCTTCCGATGATGAATGAATGACGCGTTTGGGTTATACAATGTCTCCTCCGTAATAATATTTTATTTACGAAAATATTTCAACAATCAAGAAAACGACTGCAGTCGAGAAAGTACCAGGGAATCGCCTTCTGTATGATTCTCTGTAATATCTCGCTAATGTTTAGAATAGTCCTTTCAAAATGAAGTAAAATATAAGACGTATTATGATACACGAATTTCATTGAATGGAGTCAAATTCAGGTTATCTAATCAGTTGATCTTGGGAATTTATTGACCGTCGAGGCGTTGATCAAAATCTTCGAAGGAGAGTGATTGCCATAGTGAAATTATTTTATCTTAAATTTTAAACTGATCGAGAGGTAGTCCTTCGGGAGATCATTTACCCGAGGCAAACCTATTTACCCATAGAGTGAGTGATTATATGGGTATCGAAAGGAAATAAATGCGATTTATTCATATAATTTTCACCCATCCCTAGATCATACTCGTGAGTTATATTCCGGATTTAAGCTAGATACTTGATCTCCAGGAAGAGTTTAGTCTTCAGGGATTGCTGCCACTGCCATTCAAGATTTGTGAGACAAATCGAGGAAGGGTGGGTGTATATTAAAATTTTACAACCGCCCTTAGCTACCCCGTCCACCGTTGTCCCAAGCGTCAAACAAACTCGATAACGGGAAAGACGAAAATATGGCAGTGTCTGGACCTTGCGTTTCCACGCCAGAACAGTATGAGAGGCCCCCTGGGGCCGGACAGCAGAAAAAGTACCTCCAATCACTCCCAAGTCAATGCGATTCCCTAAGCTCCCTCCCTGCACATATTTCAACCTATCCTGTCCAATATCAACCGCACCCTCCCCCCACCATTTTCATCATCTCGAACTTCCCCTTCCTCACCTTCCTTCATCCCACGTCTCGGAGAATTCCATACGGGAACGAAAGGGAAGAGGAGAAAAAAATAATGACACTGGGAGACAGCTTTGTGATGCAGCATGAGGGATGATTTTTTCGATTCACAGCTGATAAAAACCCAGGGACAGAAGATGTATCCAAAAATTTCAGTTAATCGGGCTTTGCGTTGGGTGAACTCTACCATCGTCTACCAGATCGACCTCCGGATTGATTACTATATTCACGATTATTTTTGCATAAAAAAAGCTCAAAACATAAAAGAAATTTGTCCTCGATTCCCTTTGATTCGCATTTATGGCGGGTTTCCTGGGTGGGAAAGAGGAATGCAGGCGAAGTGATGATGAAATTCACGTTCCTTTGCCACCCTCTAGCCAACAGCGACCAATCGAGTTGTCATCGGATGTCGCGACTCATTATCCCTCGCTCGGAGGGTGTGTGTAAGTCCAACTCCGGGGGCCGAGGGCACCTTGAACATCTATTCCAAACGCAGCGTAGCTCGCGGAGAAAACAATTTCACTGACCACGCAGTGTGCTCGTTAAGTTATTCACTTCTGGGAATGGTGCTGCATAATGGAATGAGCCAAATTACGCAGTCGTGATTGAAAATTATTACACCCATTAAGGCGAGCGGTAAACGGCGATAAAGTGGAAAAGGTCTCTCAAAAGTACCTATTAAACACACTCTTTTACGACTCCACAGAAGTACATATAGTCCCGTCCTCGCGATTAGGTGCCTGCATAAAGTCATTACGAGTCCTCTAAAAGTTTTGTGCCATTTAAAAAAATCCTTGTTCTGTCCATCAATCCTCTCATGGACCATTGCACTTCACAGGAAATCAGTCACAATATTTATCTGAAGCATTATGATTTTGTATTGAAATAAAAACTAGTAATAAACCCAAGGAAAACTTATCAGCCTAAGTATTACTATATCATCATTTAACTGGATAATCTTCCAATTATTATATTCGATTTTACCCGATGTACTGTAGTAAGTGCATTATTTCATCTCTTTCTAACTACTGAAGTAGGTACTGATGTTCATATGAATTTATACCCAAGATTTTACAACCGTACGTAAGAATTCACATCGATAAAATAGAGACCTTTAATAATTGCTTTGGTTGGAAAAATTACTCTCCTAGTTTCTTGAAAATTCTATTTTCATAACTGTGTCCAATTAGAGACATTAAAGGATAGATATCATTACTCGAACTATCATATCGCCTCTCTCTCCCATAATAAAAATAGCTGGCATAGGTAATTGTGGAATTCAACGGCTTGAGGAATTAAATACATTATTAGATAACTTTCAAATGAAAATGAAGAGTACAAGAAATAAAAATAAATCAATAAATGATGAAAATAACGATATCAAAACCAAACCTCATATGTGGACTTTTTTCGATGGAGGTGTAACTTCAAACATGTACTCACATCCTTCCATGCATGAATACTTGTGCAAGTACTCATGCGTGGGAGGCTTTTAACATCATTCATTTAGAAAAAGCGTCATAATTATAAGTAACGAATTTGAATTAGTTTATTTCTTTTGTGCTAAGGTTCCATTTCTAATTTCATTCGAGGGGTTATATTTTTTAAAAGAATAGTTCAAAATAAGCGTAGAATATGCGTATCAGCCATAAAGGAAGCATAAATGGAAATGGGTTACACATGTATATATGACAAAGTTGCTGTTGATACCGCAATAACTAAAACTTTAAATTAAATAAAACGGTTTTTATTCTAAAATTTAAAAAAAAATTCAATTCCCTACCACCTCTGATGCCTGAAGTTCGAAAAAGGCTGAATCTTAAATGAATCTTGATTGCAATTATCACTTAAGTAATGAGCCACATCCTTTTTCCCTTGCTTAAATAGTGTTTCTAGGCAAATTTGTCATTTCGGTAGTGGGAAACATTCTTTTCCCCTCATATTACTCTTTGAGACCCAACGGAATAGAAGTAATCAGCGCACCGCATTGCGATTACGCCCCTATGGTTTTCAAAAGTATATTTTCCATTAGTTGAAATGAAACTTCTGCTTTTCCGTTCCATTATCCTTTCCTAGCGCTAGTTAAAACTATCCCCCGTAAAAATCATCTGATACTCGTCCGATTCTTTCACCACCTTTCTCTTCATCTCCTGGACTCTTTCTCCCAAGACGTCCGTGGCATTTCTCAGGCCTTTCCGACCAGCAAACCGATCCAGCTGCCCTTTCTCCTCTTAATTACTGGAAACTCAACCCTATTCCCTTCTCAATCCACGCCAGATCCCTGCATTTGTCACTCCATTTACCCGACTTTTTTCTCCGCTTCCTTCCTCTGCATCGTTTCAAAAGTTCCAACAATGGAACTATTGCCAATTTTCTCGAGGCTCATTTTTCCGTCCACAAGATTTTCTTCAACTTGGGAACCCAGAGATAAAAGAAGGTTACCCGTCTGTTTATGCACACTTCCGAGGTCGAGGGAAATTATTTGGATTCCATCTCCGATTTATAATTGGGGGATGAGTTATTGATGTACCCTGTATAAAATATTCCCGTTTGTCCTTTCAGTTTCGACTGCTTCAAAATTCAAATGACGCAGCCGGAATATTTTTCTGTTATGAAAACAATAAATTGATATTATGCTTATATGGGAAAATCACAAGTAAAAGGCCCATTATAACATGTGGGTAGGCAAGGTAAATATTTCGACAGACCTGGGTGTCGAAATGCACCACGACAAAAGTCACTGAGATGGAAAGTTTCATTTGTTAGCAGATAAAATCGATAAATGGGGAATCTGGCTCCAAATTTCGCTCAATCAAATCTATCTTTTAGTGAGAATTACGACGAATTAGAGCGATAGCATACACAATTGTGCTTGTTCATTTGTGAATTTTCATAAGATTTTAGTGAAAGTTTCAATGTCAGAATATATATTCCCTTGTTTCATATTTACGAGGTGTGTTCAAAAATTAACGGGAATTTTAATTTTTCGGACAATAATATTTATTTATTCTTATACATTGATGTTGTCACCTTCAAAGTAGTCCCCATTGGAGATTATGCACCTGTACCAGCGCTTCTTTCAATTCCCGAAACACTTCTCAAACTCGATCTTTGAGATAGCCTTTAGTTCTTTCAGCGATGCGCTTTTAATGTCATCTACGGCTGTATAACGACGGCCCTTCAAGGCTCTCTTAATTTTTTGAAATAGGAAAAGTCACACGGAGCCATATCTGGCGAATATGGAGGCTGGAGTATTGTTACAGTATTGTTTATGTCCAAAAATTCACGAGCAAGCAATGAAGTGTGAGCTCGTGCATTATCGTGGTGCAAAAGACATTTTGGAACGAATTTTGCTGCCACGCGTTTCATACCCAAAAAATTGGAAAAAATGTCATGACATGATCCAATCGATATGCCAACATCATTAGCGACCTTCTAATTGTGATTCGGCGAGCGTTCATAACCATTTTTTTCACTTTTCCCACTTTTTCATCGATTGTTGATGTGCTGGGGCGTCCAAGGTGTTCGTCATCTTCAAGGTCTTCACGACCTTCTTGGAAACGCTTATAGTACTCGTAAACTCTTGATTTACTCATAGCAGACTCACCATAGACCTTTGTTAACATTCCACACACTTTATTTAATTTTTTACGCCAAATTTGATAAAAATTCTTTGATCCATTTCTTTTAGCAAACGAAAATCGCCGAGCTCATAAAACACGTCTAACCTTAGTGGCTGTCACAGACAAAGTCGTCAATGAAAACAGCTGGAAGCTTTATCATACTTCAGGGGCATGTATACCAACATAATAAAAAAAAAGTTGACAATCGGACTCTCCAAGCCCGCGAAATGAAAAAAAAATTCCCGTTAATTTTTTAACACACCTCGTATAAATAAAATCAATTCAAATCAAAAAGCGATATTTGATATTTTAAGTGAGGGTAAAAGAATTGAAGTGGTAGAAAAGTAGTAGTAGTAATCGGGCATGAATTACTGGAGATGCGACTAATATGATGGTAGAAAGAATGAATTGTACAAAAAGTGAACACGGAAGTAGAAGGTATCAATAAGGAGGGATCACGTCCAGATATGAAAAGAGAATCTACAGAAAATGGTAGCGAACAAGTCCACTGGAAAAGATAGCACTTACGAAAAATTTCTCAAGGGTTGAGGTAAGGGAGTCCGGCCAAAAAACTTGGCCTGGTCAATCTTAATCAATCAAAGAGAACAGATAAACAGTTGGTGATTATTGTTGGATCAAACGTTGAGTATCCCATGGGAACGCCGGAGCCAACATCAGATTATTGCATAACTAACCAAAAGGCTATCTTCGTGAAAAGCTATTTCGGTTGAAGATCAGGGGTGGGAACAAATGATAATAATGATGAACGCCACGTCTCCAGAGAGAGAGAGAGAGAGGGAGGGTAGAAAAATGGGAATAAAAAATAAATGCAGAATGTAGAGTATTTTCATTCTTATCTTCGAGGATTTTAGACAAAGACTTTGAACGAAATTGGGATTCTACTTGCAAGTTAATGAAAATTTGCGCATAGTTGGAATCAACAGGAGTGATAGGCGATTCAATTCGATACCTCCATAAGAATAAGACAACAAAAATAAGTCTAGTGAACTATAAATCCGTATACACTGATTTATAAAGTAAGAATGTAGGAGAAGGTTTATGGGGTCCCGCAGCCCTTAGTAACGCGTGTCATGGAAATGAAGGGAGGGGAATGGGAAGGGTTTTATAAGGAATAAAAATCAGCTGGAAGCTGATTATATATTGTTGTCGATAAGTTAGCTTAAAAGAAAATTCCCTCCAGAAAACGCTCTCGCAACACGAGAATTATATTCCATTCGTGGCAGCACTCGAAAACCACCTTAGTCAGCCATCGTTTAAGAGGCGTTGTTGACCCCATCGCAGGAATATGGTGAGAAGTACCGAATGAAGACGAAAAAGAAATAAACGAAAGTTAAGGGAGTGAAATGTATTGACCCCGAAGTTTAAAACTCATTCGCCTTTACACTTTGGATGCGTTGCATTTTAATGCACATTAGCGGACGACTCCGCCAAATATAACGTCGCGGCATCTCCCACAGTACTTTGAAAGTAAAGAGAATAGTTTAGGATAGCAAATCAGTAGGGTATGGGGTGGAAAAGCTCATGAATTTAATCTTTGATTTGTACGACATCGGGCAGAGTAGAAGGGAAAGGCGGAGCAATGTGCTATCGAAAGTAACATTTACCGGGGGTGGTGGGTACTCAAAGATAACATTGCACTCGGCTTAAACAGGCAAAGGAATGCTGTACATATCTGATAATCGAGAAACAAGCAGGAGCTAGTTTAGGGATTTTTCTGAGATTGGAGGGGAGAGAAAAACGGAAAAAAATAAGCAGAACAGAGCGGAAGAAAGACGAAGAAGTTGGATATAGGCTGGAGAAGAGGAAAAGTTCTTGTAGGAAGTTCGATGAAGGCAGCAAAAGTGGATTAAGGGGACACTGTGTACATTAAATGAAGAACACATTATATTTTTCCACTGTTCTTTACTACTAGTTCGTCGTACTACTTGTTTCAACGCTTAGGCGTCATCATCAGGTTGAATGCAGATACGTACTGTGTGATTAACACAATCGATCGATTAACGAGAGACTGTGTAAGGAGTTAGTGATAATGGACAATATTTGTGGGAAGCAGGAAAGAAGTCAGAAAGTAAAATTTATTCGGGATTAAATGAATATGAAGGGAAGTAAGCTAGGCTAAATAAGCAAATATTCACGGAATATTGAAGGTTTAGTATTATTCAAAAATGAGAAGCGTGTTTTTTTTACCAAATTTGAAATTTAAACCGTGACTGAAAGACTTGATGGCATGAAAAAGTCATGACCCTCCCGAATAAAATGTCTACTTTAAGGAAATTTGCCGAATTTAACTTTACCAGTTACATTGGCATCCACTGTCGCTGCATTTTTGTCTCGATTCGTTCCCCTCTAGCACATTTTACTTATTTGCTTATCACTCTCGTTTCATTAACCCTAGAACGGCAACGCTATTTTATTTACCTATTCGGGGATCGCGGGGTGAAAAAACAACCTCAATTTTCAAGGACCCGTATCTCGGGCCCAGTATGACTCTGAGGTTTCCATGAGGGCTCATTTTTTTCGTCTTTTGATCAAAAATCAAGGGAGCTAAATAGTTTTGGCTAAAAGTCTGAAGGATCCGGGAAAATCGACAAAGAAGGGGGTCGTAAACGTAAGCCGTTTCTTTTTGCCGCGAGATTTAAACCGGTCTGGGGTGTTTTTTCAACTAGCGTTCCCGTTCTAGGGTGAATTCTCATCCGTCCAATGCACTGCGCTCTGTGTGGTGACAATTGACATTTAATGAGGAAAGAAAGTTAAAGTGCTTGAGACACCACACATAAGGGCGAAAGTCGGAAGGGGTGACTTTCCCTTTTTAATGCTCGCAGGCAGCAGCAAAGAGACGGAATTCAGCTTCCGCTGACCTTATCGCGCCAGTAAAATTGGAGCGTGCAAGGGTCGGAGTGGAAATGACGCAGGGGTCACACGCGGAAGAGGTCTTCAGCTTTGCCCTGCACGCATTCACCGACCCACCTCTGGCGTTATCGGGCGACTGCGGCGCCCGCGGCCGGGATCCCAACTCCCCTCACATGCCCCCGCGGAGCGGCGAAGCTCGCGCGGATGGAGGGAGATAGCGAGCGGTTCGGATACGCACCGCACCACGGCGCTGGAGTGCCCTCCCTCTCGTCCTATCCGTGAAGGTGCAACACGAGCGAGCACACACTTATTTTTTAACCGCATATTTTTATAATCAGTGTTAATTTCTTTCTGCTCTCCCCTTTTATGAGATGATCCGAGTTTTACCACGAAAGCGCGCACTCTCTCGAGCTCGGTTCGAGTAGTCGATGGCCGTGAGCCATCCAGAAGTTCTGCACTCACCGCTGCGTGGCGCAGGCTGGGTTGGTGAAGACCAGTGTGTTGCCGACTGAGTGTGTGAATTGGCTCTCTCTCCTGCAGGGTGGCCAGGGAAGATAACGCGGGGTTGCGACCAAAAGAGCGGTCTGCGAGGTCTCCCTTGTTGACTGCTCATTTGCTGAGGATGTCCGATGAAAAATTCTGTGAATGCCTGCGGATGCACAGAGTTCCATTACCTCGCGTCAGAGAAAATGCTAAGTTCTGAAGAAAAAAGTTATTCACCTTGGCCTTTACACCAAAGCCATTTTTTTAAATTTTAATTGGAACACATTATCAAGATGCATTGCACTGCAAGGCATTTATTGCCTTCATTTGGTCTTTGGTTTGGAAATTTTTCTTACGAAAAAAATTACTTTTTAACCGATTTGTTACAATCTACTGCTTGAATCATATTATCAGGATGTCATCCAGTTTCAAACGAGGTAAGAACACTGAACGAAAATATTATTCGCTCTCTCACAGGTTGGCGCAAATACTACATCGAGAGAAAAAAAAGGCTACGAAAGGATGAAATAAATTATGACCAACCAAATAACAAAAGATGATAACATTTAGACAACCAGCAAACGATATTAAAAGATGAAGCAATTTATTCTTAATATTGTGTGTAATCCTTTATAATTTATGTAAGAAAATGATTGAAGTCACTAATTTCCATGCCCCTGCGGGATTATTATCTTATTTCCAAATTAATTTGCCAGCATGGAAACCAAAGTATATCTTGGAAAACAGAACACTTTTGTACGGTAATCTATACTTAAAAACGCAAGTCACAACAAAGGCATGTTGCGGGGGCTGTCAGATCACCAGTCATTAAGGTAAATGTTAACTATTGGCATTAAGTATCAATGCATTACGGGAAGTTTGAATTACATTACTTGATGCCTCCAAATGCTGAGGTCACCGATTCTTCGAGGAATCAAGGGATTTCTTACATCTACCTGTAGTCAATATCTCTTAACATCTCGTAGTGGTCACCCTTATCAGTGCAACGCTAAAATTATTCCCTTTTTATCAGAGCCTTGAACTCAAATTTTAAGGATCTGTATAACAGTTCTACACCAACATCTACATCTGCATAGTACCTTGCGAGCCGCCGCAAGGGCGTGTAGCGGGAGGTGCTAAGTCACCACCCGTAATTAAAAGTAAAACCGCATGCAAAACCCACCAATTCATGCCAATCTACACACACAAAATCGTATGCATTCGGGCAAAAACCTTTGCAACTCACACGCATACAGATACACTTACAATCAACTAACACACACATGCGCCTACGAATATACCAAATGTCTACGTAACGTTTAATCTTGTCCTGACTTGTAAATTAAATGTTTTTAATATTTCTATATTGACCAAGGTTTCTTACTATCAAGTTTCCTGATTGTCCGGAGAAATAATGAGTATTTGTCTGTATCTGTACTGGAATCTATCTCTCTTACCTTATCTTTATGGTCTGATCTACCTAAGTAGTGTGGGGTCATAATAATTCCTCTCCTGTCATCGTTGAACTACTTTACCGTTTAGATGAAAACAGTTCAAGTCATCCATGTAATCTTCATGACTCCCAACCCTAGAAACGTAATGATATTGATGGCGGCGAACGGAAGTCAGGCAAAGGAGTGGTGAATACGCAAGAGGAGGCGGAACGAATACGACCATCAGCGAACGCATTCTCAAGAGAAATGAAATAATATTTTTGTCATCACAGTCCAAGGGCGTAGCCACGCTCAGTGTCTTGGCATAGACACAGTGTCCTAACGCGGCGCAAATGCGAAACATTTAGCTTTTGAAAGGGGATCGATTTTATGAACTAGGTAATACAGTGGGCTGTTTCCTTACCATGGGGACCTAGGTTTGGTTCCCAGTATTGCAGGATTTTTCATTTTTCTCCAACTTCAAGCGGTAGGTCATGTGAATAGGACTTCAAGGGTAATGGCACCATTTGCCGAATAGAAATTTAAACGGTGGACGACCTGTACCTTTATGAAAACCCATGATTTATTTGTTCTTTTCCATCACCTTGGTTTATTTCTCGCCCCCGACTACCCTCCCACCCCAAAAAGATGCAAATAACCAGTCGTGCTTCTCCCGAAAAATGTGAGTAGTAAATTTGTGCGAAGTAGTTCTGGAGGGCATGCACGTATTGCGTTCCCAAAATTCCTGCATAAATAAATGGAGGACTCGGGGTGGATTATACGTTTGTGGAACGTCTCCTGTCATTGAACTCTCCTTGGGCATTTTTGCACTCGTTAAGTATTCTACCAAATCACAGGAGGCATCGGAGAGTTAAAAATCCTACTGTTCTCCTGAAAATTATAAGTGAGAAAAAAATCCAGGATTATCTAAACCCTTCCCCTATCGCTGCCGCTCTAATCCCTGATATTTCCGACCCTCCCCGTGCAGTATAAAATAAGCATTCCCTACCCCGGCTAATTCTCAGCTTGCCTAATTTCCTTCGTTTCGCATTAAGGCCAAGTGCTTGAGACAACCACACCGACGTACTGTGCATGTCACCACCCCTTCCGAGTCCATCCCTCTCTACCCCCCTCTATTCCAGTCGGAAGAGACAATTTGCTCCAAGTGGACCCCACCCCGCCCCGTATCCATGCCGGAACCAAGTCCTTCGTTGCTAACTTCCCCAATTTGGGGGACGTTCTGATGGGTCGTGATTGCGCAAAAACGAAGGCGGATGAAACTAACGAAATGTGATTCAGCACTCATGGGTGTGCAGAAGTACATTTTGCTGCGTACAGTTTAGCTTCCTCGAAATCAACTTCCCGCCATGCAATTTCCGTTCCTGCGGCTATGCCGCCGAGGTCGTGACGGAGATCGTTGCATCATGCTTGTTTTTCTTTTAGAGCTTACGGTTTATTATACTTCAATTTTTAGGTGATCCCTCGCGGAACTTTCCGTTCTTGATGTTCTCAAAGCTCGCTCTTACATTTTGGTGGATATAAGAACGTAAATCATGTTGAAAACGCATTATCACCCCTATGGAACTGCGGTACGAGGGACCGTAAAAATTAGACTTAAAAGATCAGACATAGAACTGACAGATTTAAGAACTGATTTTTCCCGTGAGCGGAAAGTGATCAGAATAGCTGAAATGACAGCGCCAGTGGGAGGGGGGGTTAATATGATTTTCTAAATCCTAAGTAAATAAAATATTGTCATTGTTTTATCCAACCTATATTTTACCCTTCTTCTTGTTACTAAATATACATACACAAACACGCATATTTGTATATATATATATATATATATATATATATATATATATATAATATAAATATTATTATAGGGTACACAACTGGACTATAAGGTTTTTGGACACAACTATCAAATAATTATTTTGTGATTCCTGACAAAACACAAACCAGCAACCTACTCTACATCAGGTCCCTCTTCATCTCTGTGTACTTCCTTCCTACCTTCATCCCGTCCAACATCCCTATCCTGTTCCTGCCCTTTCTTCATTAACCTAACATTATCCCCTCTATTACAGCCTTCAACATCCCACTGCCGATCAATACGCCATTCATCCATTTTTCTTACCTCATAAGGATTTCTCCCAACAAACCCCTCTCCTCACACACCATACCTAGAACTTCCTCATTTTGTCCATTACACCTCCATCCTTCTCCACACCCACATTTTAAAAGCCTCCAATCTACGTCTATCCTCTTGCTTCAGCGACCACGTTTCCGCACCGTACATAGTGAAGCTACGCTCCATATCAGAGTTTTTACGAGTCTTGTCTTACCATCCCTACTCAACGTCCCTGTCATCAACTCCCTCCTCCTTGTGAAAGCCTCTTTGCCAAGCGCAATTCTTCTTCTTACGTCCCTACTATTTTGACCGTGTTGGTCCAAAACACTTCCTTCCTTCTGTTCTACCTGCTCAATTTTTCCCCTCCAATTTTATTGTTTAGCTTAGCCTATTTCTTTCTGGAAAATCGCATGACCTTTGTTTTATTTATATTGACTCTCATCTCATATCTATTGTACTGAATCTCCAATTCACTCTGCAATGCTTGCAACCCCTTGGCTGACTAACACACTAGAGCTTGGTCATCAGCACCTCTAACTGATTTTACGAATTCACCGCCGACTTTCATTCCTACCTCCAGTTCTTCCCATGCCTCTTTAATCATTTCCTCCACAATAGCAGCACAGCATCGGTGATAATGGGCAACCCTATCTTAAACACCTCTTCCTAACGCTGCAAATTCGGACTCTCCGATCCCCACTCGCACCTGAGCAGTCTGAGACATGTACAGATTGCGGATTAGCTTCCTGTCCTTCCAATCTATTCTTATTTTCTGCAATATAATGATTAGTTTTTCCCAATTTAATCTATAAAACGTCTTTTTGAAATCCAACAGGCAAACAGGCAAAAACGTCCTGATTGTATTTTATATTCCTCTCGATTAGTGATCTCATTACTGCTATGGCATCACGCGTAACTCTCCCCTTCCTAACCCAAACCGATCATCCCCTAAGTAATCATTTCCCCTACTCTCTATCCTTTTGCTGATGATCCTGAGGACAACTTTAGCTACTTGGGATATCAAACTTATTGTTCTGTAGTCCTCACATGATGTAACCTTCACTTTTTTCGGAATAGGAGCTAACATATATATATATATATATATATATATATATATATATATATATATATATATATATATATAATAAGGGATAAGAACGCACATAAAAGAATTACACAGGAGAGGTGGGGTCGTCGGCAGAATCGAGCAAATCACAAGCGCAAAAATATTTCCTTGACCAGGGCTTGAATCACGGATTTTTCGAATCAATGGGTCGATGCTCCTACCACTTGAGGTATCGAGGAAACGTCTTTTATACGTGAATGTTTGCACGCATAAAAACATTTTCTGATACAATTGTTCGTGGTGATGATCAGTGCTCTTCCACGTCAAAACTTTATTTGCTCTCGTAACAGTAATCCTAATATTCTTATTATTGTTATTCACTTCTTCAGGTGGGACCTGAAGATGATGTAGTATACCGATACCGGCCGTGTAATAATTTAATATTTAGAGGAAAAATTTTATTATTTTTTTATTATAATGTTTGAATTTCATTACACGCCTAAAACTACGCAATTTGATTTATGAGTTGCTGTTAAGAGTGCTCAATTTTTTTAAATTAAATATCGGAAACATATTTAGTCGTCCCGAGAAAAGCTGGAAAAAGCTTGTATTTGCATGCTGATTTACGTCACGCAACTAACCACATTTAACAAAGTTCCATTAATGTATTGCACCTAAGCTTAAAAAACGGCGAAGAAATAATATTTTCCCTCATCTCACTTAATTTTCCACTCAAAACGAATTGGTAGTGGAATCTAATGTATGGTAAGGTCGATCTTTTACGTACATTGCGTAACTGCTTTTGGACGCTTGTCCTGAGAAACTGCAGCGAACTTCCTCACCCTATGTTTATTACAGCGCTGCGAGGAAATATCGCTGGGAAATATCATGCCATGTGGGGAAAAATACTCAAGAATAAAATTTGAAGAAAGCGCACTTTTGTAATAATGTTAGAAAGTGGAGAGATGTAGAAGAGAAACAAATAGGCTGTATAAATCACACATCCGCTGAGGAACTTCCTCAAAACCCTGCTTGGCTTTCACCGTATCGAAAAATATTATTGAGGCTCCCCGGTTGATGGGAGAGAGGAGGCGCATTGGTAGGCGGAAAGGGTTTCACCAGAAATCGCATCGATCTTGTCCTCGGCCACTGGTTTGTAAAAGGCAAAACACTTAAAAGCATTGGAAAAATAAAACATATCCCAAATCCACCACTCCTACGGTTTTGCGAGAGCCGTTTCCAAATGCTATTGTCACGGAAGGGTGAACACCCTCGGTCCGGAAAATATGTTCGCTCCACCCAACGCACTCATTTGAAAGAAAAAAGAGAAGAAAGATCACCCGGAGGAAGAATACTGAAGGCCCTTTCAACGCAATACATTATTTGCGACATCCGAACGGAGCCCTTATGGAATACGTTCTGCAAGCACCATCGGCCAACTCTCGTGTTTTCATTGAATCGCAAAATTTAGAACAAAGTGTTGCAAATGCACGCAATGTAAACGTACACGTTATCAGAGCAGGAAAAACGAGAACTAAATACCAAAATAAAAAAATACACAATTAACAAAATCATAATAATGCATCTCCCATAAACTCTAAGAGTATTATTATTGAGTTCTCCTTAATTTTTAGAAGTCAATACTCATTTGCGGTGTATTATATTCCGCTTGAGAAATCCGCCATAATTCCCAAGAAAGGATGAGAATAACGTGGTACATGCTTTACACAGCCAATTACGAATTCATCAATGGCAAAAACAACTGAGTGAGAAAAATCAACGCCTTGCATTATCATCTCCAAATTCTATTGGGGTTTCATTTTTCCAGCAGTATTTAATGTTTTCCTAATTGAGTCTCCCCTTAGCATTTCGTTAAATAGTTCGCTTTCTAGTCACAATTTTAATTTGAAAATTTCAAGCCAGGCAGATCGTAAATAATTTTCAATCCTGCGCAAAACGGCAAAATTTATAATTTCTCGGAACAGGAGTTATTACGGATTTCCATCCTTCGATTCAAGATTATACTTTACGGGCGTTCAAGTGGGTGAATGAATTTTTGCCTCCATTTTCCCTGGGAGATAACTTTTAGCGTCCTTTTTTATCAACCAAAAAAATCATTTACGTTTACCAGAACCGGAAGTAATGCTACATATCGAGCCGTGTAGTACATGATTACATCACATAAAATAACCGTAGCTCCCTTAAGAGGCCTAAATCCCTCAGAAATAATTGAAAATGACTGTCACTGAGAAAACTAAATGTTCGTCGCAAATTCGCTTCCTCCCTTTCAGCACGGCATCAGAAGGGGCCGAGACATTTGACGTCAATCAGACTCGAGGTACGACCCAGCGATATCGAATATAATTATAATATTTGAGATAATTCATCGGAAAGGAGTCCCACAAATTTCTTGACTTTTTGTCACTATCATCTACTCCTTTGAAAGCGTTGGGCAAGCTATTATGGGACGCTACGTTCGAGATACCATTTCATAAAAAATCATGTGGTTTCAATGAATAATATTTCCGTGAATTTTATGACTTTATAAGAATGTGTGCCATAAAATTTTTGCGAAGATGTCTCAGCGAAATTTCCATATTCAGTGGAATGATTCGAATGATTTATCATTCCCAGGAATTTTGAGACTAAATTAAGATAAGAGGCGTGATATAATCGGCTCTAAATTTACATTCACGCTTCCATTGCGTAAGGCGAACGCGCTCTTATTCCCTGAGTGTCAGAAACTCAGATAAGAAAAGCTTCAAATATTCTTCCGGTTCCGACCCAAATCCGATATAAATTAAAAAACAAAGAGGACATTTTAATGGAACCTTTTTCTGAGTGAAAACAATAAACGTTTTTTTTTATCTCCTTCTCTTTAACGTTGAAACCCTGGTATTAAAGGTCGTGATTGATGGGTCCAGTGCTCCCATGGATCTGGGAGTAAAAATTTTAAAAGGTTGGCATAAATGGGGGAAATCACCAATTCACGCGACCATTATCCCGGATTGCCCCAGCGCGGCGGGAAGTCGGCGGCAGACGTACTACCTGGCCCGCGCGATCGTCCCCACCCCTCCCCACCCTACCTATTGCTGTTTTATGCGGTCGCCAGCTGGCTTACGGCCTAATCACGCCTATTTTGTAAAGAAAAATGAAAATAGAGATAGCTATAATGTTGCATAGAAGTGGTTCTTCTCGGAGACAATGAATTCGCCGCCTTCCATTGTTGCCCTTCTCAATGCTGTCATAACAAACGCTAGAGAAATTACGGTGCTTATAAACGTACACATTGACACTAATTTACGCCGCGGAATAGAGACAGATAACATCCCTTTGAGATACCCGCTCAATCACGAATATATTCGACTTATCGATCTGATTTCACGATTTAATCATGCTACGCACAAAAGTAAACATGTACACACTTTGAGGTGGGGGTTAATTTTAATTATTAGTCTGCAATGAACTTACAAGAAGCATTATGTGGAGTATAATTTTCATTTAAATTCAAGATGAATATAAAAATATTAATAGGTAAGTCTGCTGAAAATAAAACTAAATGAAGGTTGTGGGAATAAGTGGCAAAATGACTTTTTTTTTATTGGAAAATGAAAAATTTCTGTGGTGAATAAGTGTTCCGGAATGAAGGATTTGTGTCAGCAGGCTCCACCGCAGTCATTAATACTACGAAAATAAGGTCTGAATGCTTGGCCTTGTAATATGAATGACTTGTTACAAGTATATACCAGCTCTAGGATGCATTTTGCCGTAATTTTGTCGCGTTCCTTTGGCTCAACTTTAAATTCTATTTCTTACTTATTCTCACAATCTTCATTTAGTTTTATTTTCATCAGGCGCAGCTATTAATATATTTTTATATTCACCGTGAATTTCAAGAAACTGTAACAGTAACTTTAACGGAGTCACCCGCTATGTGTGCATTATAATGCAACAATTTCAGAGAGTAAAAATCATTCGCCTTGACCGGGATTCGAACCCGGATCCCTCGATATCCGGCCGAGTGCTTTAACCAATTAAGCTACCGAGACGTCCTCTCACACTCTGAAATTTTGGGGGCTTTAAAGGAACAAGATGTTATGACGAAATACCGTACATACAATGTCACAGGCATTCGTAGTCGTGCGCGACGCGCCACAGTCCACGATGTTAATAAAGCCAATTTCAAACACTTAGGCTGTTCACACCTTAGACAAATTTCAAGAAACTGTAACAGTAACTTTAACGGAGTCACCCGCTATGTGTGCATTATAATGCAACAATTTCAGAGAGTAAAAATCATTCGCCTTGACATTGTATGTACGGTATTTCGTCATAACATCTTGTTCCTTTAAAGCCCCCAAAATTTCAGAGTGTGAGAGGACGTCTCGGTAGCTTAATTGGTTAAAGCACTCGGCCGGATATCGAGGGATCCGGGTTCGAATCCCGGTCAAGGCGAATGATTTTTACTCTCTGAAATTGTTGCATTATAATTCACCGTGAAGTTAAATGAAAATTATACTGAACATAATTCTTATTATAAGTTCACTGCAGACTAATAATTCAAATCACCCCGCACCTCAATGTTTGCAAATTTTTACTTTTGTATTAGACGAACATTTTTTTACGTAGCATGATTCAATAGGGAAACTAGATCGTTAAATCGAATATGTTTGCGATTGAGCGGGTATCTCAAAGAAATAGTATCTATTTCTATTCCACGTAAATTAATGACAATGCGTACGGCTATGAACACCGTAATCGCATTTCATTTCCAACTATTCGAAGATTAAGTCGTAGCCGTAAATATTTACTGCCATCATCTATAATTGTCGTTTAAGTTCAGAGAAAATTCTTGAATATCCCCGCTTTCCACACCAAGAAGGGTTTTACATTCGCTTGTGTCTGAAATTACTTCATCAATATTCTTATGTGCACTCGAATAAAACTGATTGCTTTTCACAAAACTGCTTCTGTGTTATCCACGCCATACATTCCATATATTTTCTTTTTTTTCAACATTGGTGTATTTGGACGGGATATTTTTTTCCCTGCCACCAGTGACTGTGTTATTTACTCAAGCAAAATAGCAAAGTATCGGTTTGCCAAGCAATGAATCGCTCACCAAAACGTATTACGGGTGATCCTTTTCTTCTGCGAGGTGACATTCGGATCCATTGGACATGTGTTATCTGTGAGTGTGGTCCTCCGTTGACTTTATGGGTCTGATGAGCAGCAGGCGGAAATGGCCGCATTCGGAGAGCGAGCGCCGTGAAACGTTTCACGTTCGCCGTGCGTAAACCACACGAATATCCGTCACTCAAGCATACACACTTAACGTTACATTATGGAGTCTAAAATCATGACATTTTCGATAGCGTAATGGTAAATACATTCATAAATTTAGGGGAAAAATTATTTCTGCGATGCTCTTAGTCTGAGAAATGCTCTGATAGATACTAAAATATATCCATTAGTGTAGAAGAAAATGGGAAGGGTTATGGATGATTTAATATCAAAATGGTATTATTATACGTATTTGCATCACGAGTTGTACTGTATTCAGTGTACTGTGCATCGCGGCTCCCGAAGGTAAGCGGGATTTAATCGGAAAATGGATTTATACTGTAAATTAGATAGAAATAGAACAATGAACTCCCAATTCATAAAATTCATTTTTCTCCACTGAAAACATAGCATTCCTGGAACACGTAATATATTTGGAGGTTTTTATAAAAATTTTAATGACTGGTGCATTATTTTGTCATTTATTCACTTCGATTATCCTAATGGAACGTGTAAAATCTCTGAGAATATTAATTACCTTCTTAGCTTATGTCGTTCATGGTAGGTAATAGTTGTATTTCGTTTGGGGGCGCAAGAGATTTTATTTAGTCTGAGCCAGACGTCTTGATACCAGTCATAGACTGGCTCATTGGCCGCAGTAATTCAATGGGTTTCTTTAAAATATTACGGAGACAAAAGCGGCATGCCTCCCCATCGTACTGACCCAAATTAACTAAAAAACATACGCAATCAGATATACTTAGGTATCCCCTTATTTTTGTATAGTTTCGCTGATTATTATTTTCTAAACGGGAAACGGAAATCTATGCGAATAAATCTAATGACATTTTTAAATATACAGGTATGTATATACATATATAAACAAACAAGTTTTATGTTTTTACCAAAAACAATAAACTTAGGTTTGAAAATGAAAGGTTCTACATTACGAAACCCAAAAGATACTTCGGAATAATTATCAGTCCTGGAAAAGTAGTTAGGACACAAAATATATAGAATATTGCGAGTTCAAAGCAAGTTGCAGTGCACATCTGCAGTGATGATAGTGCCTCAGGATATTAACGAATATTTTCCGGGACGTAAGCATTTCTCAGAATCCTGCATAAAGAGAATTTCAAGCTGTGAAGCGACCCACAGTGGCGGTTCTATCACAGCATATTAAAGGGGAGATGGCGAAGCGCACAGCCGATTTTGCCTAGAGTAATTGAATCGCTTACTCTTACGGGAAACTGAAATTAACAGAACCTATATTATGACAATCATTCTTACAGGATGCAATTACCGGCAAAAGTTAGATAATGGCGGCGAAGTTTACCCACTAATTTATTTAAAAGTATCAAATTTATCTTGGTTTTGACACATGTCTCTGATATATTTTTATCACTCCCAAGCTTTTACTCTCAAGGCGTGTTATACTCAACATAATTACGTAAAATTTGTGACTTTTTACTCACACAGTAATACATACTTGGAAAAAATCTTTGTCAGCCTTAGTTTTCGGACGTGTTTCTAAAACAATTTATTCCTTTCTACTCGGAGAGTACATACAGAATCGTCGTCATTTCGTTGCAGACATATGTGATTAAACTATTGAAGGTTCCAGAAAATAGGCTGTGTTCCACTGGTAACTTATGCTGGCCAATATTTCAGAGACGAATTGAAAACTACTAATTAATGCTAAATTTTGTGACGCCTATGAGCGAATTCCCCCTATGAATTGAAATGTAACTTCTGGGAAGAATAAAGTTTTCAAAATTGAATAAATACCCAACTTTAATGGTATATTTTGAAGAGTTCAGTTCAGCTGAGACACCTGAGATAGTTCACCATCATTATTATGAACATGAAACCATGAATATTCGAAAATGTCAACTTCCATCCAGTAATTACCACAATGCTTAATTTTGAATTAACTAACTCAGTTGCCATGTACGTGGTTTTCTACAAACCGTAAACTAGTCGAATTTTGATTATGTCTCAGACAGGAGACTTATGCTGTCCTTTGGCAACTTGCTAATAACAAAGCAACTAGAAAATATGATGACTCCGAGACACCATTTTACATTTAGATTGGAAAAATAAAGTTTCTGTGTATGCAATAAAATCACCATAACTTTGAATACAATATTTAGTGTTCCATGATACCATAAATCCTTCTCGCATGACTTAAAAAATTAAAAACGATAAAACGAATTTATATCACGATAAAATGTTGAAGCATAGAAAAACATTTTTTTGATCGTTCCTTCATGAATGTCTGCCAAGAGAGCCACGTACGTAATTCATGGTAGGGTCGTTTCCTCCTTTATGAGGGTCATCTCTCAACTCAAACCGCGCCAATCCCTGTTTATGTTTCATCTCCAATCCTCAGGAAATTAAAATGGGTTGGTGGAATCTCACGGAAGAATTTAGAGACCTACTTGAGTTGATCCATTCTACTTTATGAGCGAATACATTAAGTGGCAAATATCAGAAATCAATGGAAAGACAACGCTCAAATAAGTTTTCAAATACAGCTGCAGACACAGTCGAGGGAGATCCAACCTACGAGAAAATATGCAATGGAACGGGAAGGAACGCGACAAGGGGAATCACGCGAGCTGAAGACTGTACCGCCGTGTTAGCAAAGACAGCATACTTCATGCCAATTTGAAATCAATCCATTAGGATGCCACCATTTATTCCACCAACGTGGAAATTTTTAAAATTATTTCACACACAATCTTTCAATTGAAGCCTAGAAAGTTGATTCTGGAGCGAACAAAATTTTCAAAATAATTAATTTTTATTCCGATCCCCAAAAGTAACGATCGTACAGAAAATATTTTGTAGAAATGTAAGTTGATAAAGATTTTAAGCCGGCTTTAACAATTTGCAAATATTAGAGGAACTACGTATGCCCTCTTTCAACAACTTCCTCCATTCACCTCTCTCCACTCTTGGGGAAATGTTTGACTGCTTTCCTCTCCTATTATTTCCCTATTTGCCGATCCCGGTAGAGGTGGTAACGCTCTCTTTTAACCAGCCAGAGGTCGAGGGTTCGATTCCCACCTAGGTGGGTTTTCCTCCTCCTCGGGCTTGGATGTTTGTAATTGTCTGCATTGTAATGTGTAGGGATTAGGTGGAAGATGACACCATGAAGTCTCAACCTTGCCCAAATAAAGTCATTAAATCCAGAAAGCACGTTCACCATATTTTACGGTAAATTAAGTAAGATATATTTCCACAGCAACTTTTCAAACTTATCTCTTAATTAATGTTTACAGTATTTTCCTTATTACCTTTCTCCAGAACGAAGGGTGACTGTTAGCACATATCCAATTGTGATTGTAAACCACATGAACTATTTTTTTAAATTTTAAAAAGCCCGCCGAGCAAATACAAACCAACGAGCAAGAAAGAATTTTAAAAAATATTAGAAAAAATTCGTTGACATCTTTCTACATTGTAGAACGTTTTCCTAAGGGTTATTTAAATAAATACCCACAGATATTCAAGGAGATTCTGGCTCAAATGGATGATTTTTTTTCATTAGACCATCAACACTTCTTCGTAAACGTTGTGAATGACATACATGTAAGAGCAATTACAGTCGCGGAATCTCTCTCAGCAAATTGAGAATACCTCCTATGGGGAATTTCTAAATAGCTACAACTTTCAACACACACAGACAAATTAAAACCACAGGTATTGCAATTTTCCACTAGATATTTTATTTCGACACTACCGGTTTCGATGTTTTCACATCATCATCAGATGTCAACATGTGATGATGTGAAAACATCGAAACCGGTAGTGTCGAAATAAAATATCTAGTGGAAAATTGCAATACCTGTGGTTTTAATATGTTACGCTTCCACCACATCACGCCTGAGACCTCATCACACACAGACAAGATTCGACTAGAACAATTAACTGACTAAACATTTAGGATTTTGGGGTAACCAAAGACATAGATTAATTCAGATTTTACTAAGATCTCCGGATCAGTAAGTTAGGAGAATCCATATAATGGACACTCAATTTTTTCATTTCGTAACCTGCCTTTTGATAAATAAATTTACATAAATCATTCCATCGTGACCAAAGATTGGCAATGAAGACAAAACTCATTCAGACGGTTACGTAGTCCAAATCGAGTTAGGAAAGGGTCGCCTTGGTCAGTTTACTCGTATGAATGTATGTATATATATTTATTTATTAGGTAATCTACCGGTTAAGGTAGGTTTTCGGATGGACACAACTATCAAATAAATATTTTGTGACTCCTAAGAAAACCTACTCTACATCAGGTCCCTTTTCAACTCTGTGCATATATACAGAAATATAAATCTTGTGTGGAAGTCTAACGGATGTGGATATCTATTATATATATGTATTATTATTATTAGGTAATCTACCGGATAAGGTAGGTTTTTGGATGGACACAACTATCAAATAAACAACTTGTAACTCTAAACAAAACCCAATCCAGAAACCTAATCTACATCAGGTCCATCTTTATCTCCGCGTACTTCCTTTCTCCCTTCATCCCGTCCAACATTCCTATCCTATTTCTGCCCTTTCCTTGCTTGCCCAACATTCTCCTCTCTATTACCTTCTCCAACATTCCACTACCCCTCAATACGCCTTTCATCCATTTTTCCTGCCTCCATAGGATTTCTCTCAACAAACCCCTCTCCTCACCCACCATCTCCAGTACTTCCTCATTTGTTTTCCTTTCGGTCCATTTCACCTTCTCCATTCTTCCCCACACCCACATTTCAAAAGCCTCCAATCTACGTCTATCCTCCTGCTTCAGTGACCACGTTTCCGCGCCGTACATAGCTACGCTCCATATCAGAGTTTTTACGAGTCTTGTCTTAACATCTCTACTCAACGTCCCCGTCATCAACTCCCTCCTCCTTGAGAAAGCCTCCTTGCCTAGCGCAATTCTTCTCCTTGCGTCCCTACTACTTTGACCGTGTTGGTCCAAAAGACTTCCGAGATATGTAAACTGCTCTACCTGCTCTATTTTTTCCCCGCCTATTTTAATATTTAGCTTAGCCTCTCTCTTTCTGGAAAATCGGATAACCTTCGTTTTATTAATATTGATTCTCATCCCATATTTAACGCACTGAACCTCCAATTCACTCAACAATGCTAGCAACCCCTTGGCTGACTGAGCAACTGATGCTTGGTCATCAACAAACCTAACCGATTTTAGGAATTCCCCTCTGACTTTCATTCCTACCCCCAGTTCTTCCCATGCCTCTTAAATCATTTCCTCCACATATACGTTGAACAGCACCGGTGACAATGGGCAACCCTGCCTTACACCTCTTCCTCACACTGCGCATCCGGACATGTATATGTAGAAATATATATACATCTATATCTGACTGGGATAGCTGCGTTTCACTTATTCACTTTCCTTCGCATGTTTATCTCAGGGCCGCATCAACGACCGAATTTGTTCAATACTTGTTGCATTATAATCAGTCTTTCTCCTTCCTTTCGCCGTCTCTCCTTCCTTCCTCTCTCTTCCGCCCTTCCCCATGTCTCTCCTCATATTTCTCCCGGTCCTCCCTAACAACCAACCCTCGAAGAGATTTCGCCCTCCTTTCCGCTTGCTTTCCTCCTCTCTCCCTATCCTTATCTCCTACTCCCTTTTTCTCTTTCCGTTCCACTCTCATGGGTAACAAAACCCTCGCCATCCACACTCCTCCCCACCCACCCCGCTCCGTCCATGCAGACATTTCCCCCCCCCACCGTGTTATCTCTCTCGCTCCCCCAAAAGGCGCCAGAGCTAACCCACTTTGCTCGCGAAGTCCGAATATGAACAACGCAATGCGATAATGGGACGGAATATGGAATAATTTTCGATTCAACTACATCACGAGGAAAATAGCATCTCATTTCAAACCGCTGTTCTTATGAATTCGCCCCACGCACACGTAAGGATTGAGCGATAATTTAAAAAAAATAAATAGCTTTTTTCCCTTCAAATTTATTCCGAAGGTACAACCGGTTTCTGCCAACTGGGCATCGTCAGGCGAATATGATTTTATCAGTTATTTTCCCCGTAGAAGGACCTCCGTTCCGCACCTCAACCCTTAACTCCGCCGCGGCTTAGGACGCCTCCCACGCCCCCTTACCCGGCCTATTCCACCTCCTTGCCAAATGCCTGTGGTCACACACCATGACCCGCCACCCAGAGGCATGTTCTCAAATTTATTTGCCTCGCCAATAAGACAATCGCCCTCAGAATCAAATCCACCTCCTGTATTTAGGGTGGCGTTACCTATATAGACTTTCATTCTCATCATACAACACGAATAAATTGTTGGAAACATGAAGTTTGTTCTTCCAATAATGGATGCTTCCAAAAGATTATAATTGTCCTTTTTTTTATTTTTGACCGTCGTAACAAATTGCGGTTCTTGAACTTGCGACAGAAGTTCGCGGGGCAATACCGAATCATTCTGATATTCAAGAAGTCGTCGTTGATTACCAGCGACATGGTCATTACTGTGGTGTTTGTTTAAAAAATCGAGAGTCGATATTTAAAATGAAATAACGGCCGCACTAAATTCACACCGCAACGCCACTATGCTATATGATGGCAGCATGGGCACGGCACGTCGCAGTCGATGTCTTGCAGCGTTGCACATGCGTACCTTCTCGCCGTTTCTACGTTCCGGCGGCACCCACGCCCGCATTACTTGCCTCTTCGCTCCCACGCCCCATCCCACTCCACCTCCTCCATCACTCCCTCCTCCGACCTTTGCCACCGAAAACCGTTTCGCTCCAATGTTTTCATATCGATCTTCCTCCACTCCTCCTCCCCACAATGCCCGTCATCTCCTCCGAATCCTCCGCGGTTATCTACTATCCACACCCCTTCCCCCAGCGAGTACCCCACACACGAAATACCGGTGCTATACCTCCCTGAGCCTGGAGCCACCCCTTTTAAAGTTCCTCCACGCCATCCAATCCCCAGAGCCACTTACTCTCTCTCCTTCTCGACGTTTCACTTTCTCTCTCCCGATCTCCTTCCCACAGACACATCCCTTCTCATCCTTCCCTTCCGGTCCCTTCGGTCACGCTAGTTTCCAATCTTCCTCCTCCTCCTTCCCTTTTCCTCATCCGCTTCTTCCCGACCGACTATCCCACCGCCCCCAACACGCCAGAATTCAAATGATAGCAGCGGACGCCTTCCGAAACTCAGTTCCCCGTAAGACGAAACGTGCAAATAATCATGTTGCATGCGCGGAAGAGAACTCGATACGAGGAGAATGAAAGGGAGTGGGGAATGTCCGGATTTGCGGCCAGCGGAGACAGGTGGGAAACCCTTTTCGGAGAAAACCCTTCCGAGGCCGTAGTGGAGAGGACGAACGGTATATATGCGAAGCGAGCTTCATCTTCATCCTCTTCATTTTCGCAAACGCCAGCCTTTTTCCTTCCGACAGTAACAATCGAGGCAAAAGACCTCCTCGGAGTCGAAAGTGCGGGACTCGTGCTCAATATGCTACCGCCTTTTTTTTTACGACTTGCCGTTTTGTTGCGTGGCTATTGCTTATTTTCTCGCGGGCATATACTTTGGTCGTTTCGGCGGGAACCTTTCCGAAATACTTCGCTCGTTGGAAGGAACAAAACGATTTGTTTTAATGTTTTATTCCTGCGTCAGACTTTCTATTTGGTATTGAGTAGACGATGGACCTCATTGGTGAAGAGAGCATCACGCGTTTACTTCCAACGATAACGAATGCGGCAATTAAATTTGAAATACAAATTGATATATCCCTGCAGAAATAATTTTTATTTACTCCGTCAAATATTGGGGAAATACTTTAATGCGTTATTACGACGTGCACGTTCACGTTCTGAAGTCTCTTTTTTTTCAGACAAATATCTTACACCAAAAACTTGAAACTTCCGCAAATTCTCAGCATATCTTCCCTGCAGACTAAGAAGTGTTTCACCACTTACACGCCATACTTACATGGCTGCCGAGAAAGATTCTGTACGAGTGCCTTTTTTGCACCGTAAAAAAACGGCAGTTTCGTTGCCGAGGCTCCCTGGATTCCTCCTCACAATGCATTCGGCTTTATTTTGAACTGTCGCAACCAAGAGCGTGTATCCTTCACAATCATTACCCAACGTCGCATGCCTCCCTCAATTGACGATGAATTTTGAAGATTTTAAACCACCCAAGTAAATTGATTATATGCTGTTCTTGTCCACTAAACAATGTCATTTTAAGTACTGAAAATGCTTCTAACTCTGGGGGCAATACTACGAATCCTGTGCAATTTACAGTGTACCCTTCTATTTTATTTCATATAGAGTACACGCGTATTTTAAGTTCAACCACATCTCTCTATTTGCAGCAATAGCAGCAGTTATGAGGGAGGGAGAACAACGGCTGAGGTCACTGAGAGTATGTTAATTTGGCCAGTTCCGAGAGAGAAATTGAACGCACCTTGTACTTGTGGTGGGTGGTAGTTTGCACCTAGAATGTCATGTAGACATCACTCTTCCTCTAGTATTTGAATGTGGATAAAACAATGCAACCATCTTCCATTTGTGGTATCCTACCACAAAATTTCGGCGAGTTTTTATGCGAGCTGCATGTCAGCGCAATTTGTGGACGGCAGTTCCCAACGCGCAGCCACGCCTCGTTAGAATGAGCAGATCATGACACAAAAGGCCCTAAAGGGGAAAAAAACCGTGGAAATTGGATAATGTGGATGAGAAAGAAGCTACCTACTTAAAGGGCGCGTCATTATTCCCATGGCTGTCACGAATGGAACACGTCAAGCAGATAACGAGAGATGTGAATGTAGAGAGCTACGAAGGAATGAGGAGACTAGTTTGTAATGTGTGGCGGAGTGGGTGGACATCAGTAATGTGATAATAATGCCGGAAATGTCGGTGATGGATCGGTAACTTCATTCGTGTCCTAGAAACTATAGCAGCAAAAGAGGATGCTTCACGGTTCTCCAATTTTGGTACTCTGGTATTTTTTAGTAACATTTACTCTACGCTTTTCCCTCATTCACACACACAGAGAGCAATGGAGATTGAGAAAATATCTTGATGAAAGCGTTCTTTCATAGATTTCCGTCCATTCTAATGCCTGCTTAAGGCATTCATTTTACCTTTCAATTTGAAAAAAAAATATTTATTTTACATAATGCAGAAATAATCAAATCAAGAATCTTTTTTTCAGTAAGGAACGACGTGATAGAGTGGGATATGTAGTTTTAAAATTAATGAAATCTGAGAAAATAGTTGTTTCACGCTGTGAATTAGCATTAGATGTTTAGATATCAGCACGAAAGGACAAACACCGGAAGATTAGGATTTATTCGGTAAATCCTTCCATTTTACTTCCATAAAAAGAAACATACTTCTCCGTTGCCCTTGTCATCTCCATCCAATAAATGTCTCCCATAAGACTAAAATTTCCCAAGAAAGTGTTCTCACTCCTGTATCTGGATTCGAACGAAATGACTCCGATAAAGGATTCAAGAATATAGGTTTTAGGCTCTCTTTCCATGCGGCAAATGTCTGTCTGCCATCTAAAGAGGATTTCGAGAGGGTCACTGCATGGAAGATAACGGCTCGATTTCGATTTCGGTAGGATTTCGTCGCCCCATTTGGGTAGCATGTAAAGAGCAAAATCCGTACCTGAAGACCTTTCGTAACGGTTTGGAAAACTTTGGCACCAAAAGGGGATAACGTGAAATTTCAGCTACATAAATACGTGCACATAAGGTCAAGTTATTCATAAGAGAGAGGAAAATATTCTAGCTAAATTGGAAACCTTGTGCGATATCTTTTACAGTTCGCAAAATATTCGTTCACTTCGGACTTGTCCTATATTTTCAATTGTTTTATGCTCCTAGGTATAACTATTTCAACATTTTTAATTAGCTTCCTTCAAGATTTTTTCTATTTTCAACACGTTTTTGGTGTTACTTTGAATCGATTTTTGCTGACGACAGGATAATATTAAATAATTTACTCAAATCAAAGTCAATAACCCTCAGAATTCATGTGTGGTTCATTATTTCATCATTTATGTTATAGTTTACGTTAATTTTCATTAGTTTATATGCAAAATTTCAAAGAAACTGCGGGACATGCTGCAACAGTAACTTTAACGGAGTCATCCGCTACGTGTGCATTACAATGCAACAATATCAGAGAGTAAAAATCATTCGCCTCAATCAATCAATCAATCCCGGTCAAGGCGAATGATTTTTACTCTCTGAAATTGTTGCATTGTAATGCACACGTAGCGGATGACTTCGTTAAAGTTACTGTTGCGGCATGTCCCGCAGTTTCTTTGAAATTTGTCTATGGTATGAACAGCCTAAGTGTTTGAAATTGGCTTTAACCTCGTGGACTGTGGCGCGTCGCGCACGACTACGAATGCCTGTGACATTGTATGTACGGTATTTCGTCACAACATTTTGTTCCTTTAAAGCCCCCAAAATTTCAGAGTGTAAGAGGACGTCTCGGTAGCTTATCTGGCTAAAGCACTCGGCCGGATATCGAGGGATCCGGGTTCGAATCCCGGTCAAGGCGAATGATTTTTACTCTTTGATATTGTTGCATTGTACTTTATATGTAACCATAACACAATAGTTATCAACCCAAAGGTGGGTTTAATAGTTGAGCTCACCAAGTACTACCCCCAACGGTGCGTGAAATTAGAACGCAGATATCAGGTTAGAAGGTAAAGTTCCACAGGAAGTTATGGTACTCTGATAAAAATGACAGAACTTGGCTGAAGCTGAGGGAGTCGAACCCGGGCACTCCGGTGAGTAGTCAAACGCTCTGCCCACTGTGCTACCAGACCCCACAATTTATAGGGAATCTTGTAAAATTTTCCCCTCAGGGAAGAGTGAAGGGCGGATGAATAGGAGTAGATGTACCTATTTTAGGCGAAAATGAATTCGTTTATGTCCACAAGAGGTGAATTTTAATAAACTCTCACAGAAATTGACGCTGATGGTACTGAGGCGCAACGTGAAATTGGGTATTTTCACAAAAAGGGATCGCCATTTAAATTCATGTGAACTTGTCGATTGATGTTGGACGACAAGAAGATGATAATTGCGGACCAAACACATGTTCACATTATAGACCATATGCATCATGCATCGTTTACGCAAGAGTTTATCAATGGTTACCTAAGATTCAATTTGGGAAGATTCTACATTGCATAAAATTTAAACTGTAAAATCACTGCATATGTCGCATCAATATCCAAACGATTAAATTAACTTGTCTTCTACACTTGCCAAATCAATCAAATCACAATTTACAAGGATTTAGTGATTAAAGATTCACATCAACATAAGGGCAAATTTGAATGGCAGAGAAGAGCAATTCATTAGAACTGGCACCATTTTCGTCCGCATACAATTCGATTTAAAATAGAAGAAAATTTATTAAGTCTCACTAAATTGGAAAGCGTAATGTGCACGTCTTTAGTAAGGGGTGAAACAAGTGACAAGTCAAAAACGAATTAATATTATACTTGGATTCAAAAATGTATTAATATTAAAGCATTGCTACTTGTCATGGACATACTCCTTAAATGTATCGTTTAAATGCCACCATCACACGCATTCTCAAAAAGTGAACGCATGCAATGTCATTATAGTTTTACTTTTAGGGACACCATGGCAATTATTGTGATTTCAAATGCATTAAAAAAATTCAATTGCCCTCAACAAGGCCTCACGTGGCCATTTTCAAGATTTAATTTTCAAAATCATGATGCATGTTGAGAAATTTATGAAAAAAGCTGAACTTATAAATAAAATTGTGAAATTTACACATCAGGGTATGGGGGCCTGTTCCTTTCCCTGTGCCGGTTATGGTTTCCCAGGATGACCTGGTACCCGAAAACTCACAGAAATTGAGCGGACCTGAGGGTGCCCAGAGAGGCTTTCCCGGGAATCGAACCCAGGTCCTTCGGTCAGTATTCCAGTGCTATACCCCTAAACTACCGCGTACTCTCAAATATATATACACACACACACATATATATTTTTATATTTATAGACACACACATATACATATACAAGTATAATGTTTATGCAATATAAACAAACCATATACACTTATATACGTATGTACACACACATATGCATATATATGTATATTTATATATATTTAGATGATTTCTTCGCAGTAACACGGAAGTGTTGAATAAAAAACTTAGACAGCAACACACAGCACGAGAACACATAAAAAGAACACTCACAATAATATCTTGATAATTTCGACGGACTCGAACTCCGTCTTCTTCGAAAGATAAGATATGACGATATATATATATATATATATATATATATATATATATATATATATATATATGTGTGTGTGTGTGTGTGTGTGTGTGTGTGTGTGTGTGCGTGCGTGTATATATATATATATATATATATATATATATATATATATATATATATATATATATATATATATATATACATATATATAATAAGTGTGTACGTGACGGAAATTCGATAACCACTTCACATCTTCTATTCATTAATCCAGCGGACACGTTTATTCCCACTTCCTTGTTTTCTCATTAACCTTTTCCCTCGTCAAACAAAATCCTTAACCTTTCCTTTACCAAGAAATTTTCCCGCATCACCTTGAATACCAGCGCCTCATTCGAATTTTTTCACGGATCCCGTTTTGTCTTTATCTCTGCCTCTCGGCCCACTTCCCATCACCTCAACTTCCCCATTCGTCCCCAGAGACCTTCTTGCCCCTTCTTTCATTTCGTCTCTCCTCGCCCAGCAGAAGTCGTTCCGAAAACACCCCTTTACCCTTCTCCCTCCGCCTCCCTCCAGCGATATTGAAAAACACTTTTACCCACTCCTCCCCCCCCCCGCCCTTCTCGGCTCCTCCATACCCCTTTAATTCAAAGGAAAAGAATTCTTTCCCTTTGCACACGCAGTGTGCTTTTCCTTCTCTTTCCTCGATCCTCAATGTTTTCCAACCACTAACTCAAGCTTATGCAATTGCACGCCCAACCTTTCTACTTGGTGTTTCTTCTTAATTGGAAATTTTTTCTTTGCCCTTTCACCCTCTCGGCGGTGTTTGACTGAAGGACGGGACGAAACGGGAAAGGAGGGACGGGCTGGTGGAGGAAAGAAGATGGCCATTTGACGCTTAATGGCGCCTTCCACATGTTTGTCTGCTCCGTATTTGCTTTCAAGAGCGTAGCTTAGTGGGATACTCTCACGCCACGGACGGCCGACCTCTATTTTTGAAGGGATCTCTTCAAGGCTGCCAAACCCCTTTCTCCAGAATTTCGGTCCAACTGAAAGTGTTATGGTCAATGCTACCATGCAATCCTGAGACGGAACTGACCAGTCTACATTTGATACTTAAGGGCGGGTGGTGCCGGAAATTAAGTGACATAAAAAGGTGACATTTGGGCCTCGAGGGAAATTGATCAAAACCGAAAAGAGGTTCGGAAAAAAAATGCTGAATTTGGAATTGGTTAGTTCTGCAAAAATGGAAGCAAAGAATAGTTCATTTCATTTCATTATGAAACCTTTGCACAAATATTCATGAATATAATGGAAATATTGATTGAAGGAATGAATTTTATATGAAAATAATAATGAATATACTATCCTCAAATTTAAGGAAATTTTAATTATGTATAACAAATATTAAATTATATATTTAGCGCTTATCTTTTTCTAAGAGTCATGCGATTGATTCAGAACCATAATGATTCGTCAAGTCTTCATAAATTTTAATTTTATTTTTCGTTATAATTGTATTGGTGAAATAATTTCAAGAAACCTAAGAAAATAATACCAAATAGTGTTTATAATGATTGTTATAATTCTCGTACCCATCTTATGCTCCATTTTAAATACCAATAATTGATGTTTCCAAAGATATTTTTAACTTTAACAGTTTAATGATTTGCACCAATTTGCTCCAACTTAACGATTTTTCTTGAATATATCTTCACTCTTTTAATTTTGTGTTGGCACTATGCTTAGTGTTGGGTGTTTTGAACAGGAATAAATCCTTTCAGCATTATTAGAAGGTGGCTCGATTGACTTTGCTATGTTTTTTTTACATGGATAGCATTTAAGTAAGCAATATTAAAAAGCTGAGACCAATAGTTGTTGGGAATTAAAGTTGCGAAAAAGCAATAAGCAAGGTTCTAAGCGATACTAACATTTCCTGCCGTCGAAATATGTGAGATCAAATGACAACGACTTGACTGATTTGTTCTTTCGCCCTAGAAGATATTTCAAATAAAAGCCTGATGACGGATCTCTTTTAAATCGAGTAGAGATTTAACTCCGTTATCGAAAGGACATTTCATATCAAAGTTTCCGAAACTATAGCAATAGTGAGTTGATTCAAATGCTCTCGCAGGTTTGAACTCGCAGGTGCGAAACTTCGTAATTTAATTAAAACTTCGATTTCCTCTGTCGTGCTCCAACTCTCAAAAGCAACAACCTCTCCACAGTAAGAAGAAATACTGTTGGTTCAACCGTATCCACACACACAGAGCACTGGGTGAAACATTAAAGGTAGAATTGTCAGTGTGTATAGTACTGCCTACGCGCATAGCATTTTTATTCTTACAGCCGAACAAGCACACACTCGTAGCGAGAGGGAAAATATTAATTTTACAAGATCATTTTTGCGGGACAAAAACATATATACCTACACGCACACACACATACATACATATATATATATATGTATACATTATTAGGTAATCTACCAGTTAAGGTAGGTATTTTGGATGGACACAACTATCAAATAAACATTTTGTAACTCCAAACAAAGCCCAATCCAGCAACCTACTCTACATCAGGTCCTTCTTCATCTCCGTGTACATCTTTCCTCCTTTCATCCCGTCCAACATCCCTATCCTGTTCCTGCCCTTTCCTCGCTTGCCCAACATCCTCCACTCTATTACCTTCTTCAACATCCCACTGCCGCTCAAAATGACTTACATCCATTTTTCCTGCCTCCATAGGATTTCTCCTAACAAACCCCTCTCCTCACACACCATACCTAGAACTTCCTCATTTGGTCCATTTCACTTTCTTCCTTTTTCTCCATACCCACATTTCAAAAGTCTCCAGTATACGTGTATCCTCCTAGTTCAGCGACCACGTTTCCGCGCCGTACATACTCCTATCAGGGGCGCCTACGCTCCATATCAGAGCTTTTACGAGTATTGTCTTAACCTCCCTACTCAACGTCCCCGTCATCAACTCCCTCCTCCTTGTGAAATATATATTTTTATGCATTGTCCCGGACGAGGAAATATTTTTACATCCGTGGTCTGCTTGATTCCGCCTTCCCCACCTCTCCTGTGTTCGTCCCTAATGTATGTTCCTATCCCCCTTCCTTATATCTATTTCCATGTGAATGAATATTTGTTCGCCGTATGGCGGGATTTCGTGTATATGTGTGTGTATATAAAAATATAATATATATATATATATATATTTAGAACCATAAACACAGTAATCAACCCGAAGGTCGGTTTGGTAGGTGAGGGTAGAGTTCACCTAGTACGTACTAAGCCCGACATGGTGTGAAATTCACGCATCAGGTTAGAGGGGCAATTTCCTTTCCCTGATATATATATATATATGTATATGTATGTATATATATATATATATATATATATATATATATATATATATATATACATATATATATATGTATATATATATACTATAGTATATAGTACTAGTATATATACATATTCGTGCGTGTGTGTGTAAGTGTGGGATCTCGTCTCTCTTGTAATAGGAAACAAAAAACCTAGACTGTTTCGAGGCTATTCAACCATTGCAGGAATACTTTTTTACAACACAACAGGAAATATTTCCCTGTAGGGTCAGTCCTCCTTTGCTTTTGGACATTTCTTTTGAAGTGGCCATTGCAAAAGAGCCAAGTAATATATGCTATCTCTATTTTTCCACTTTTCAGTTTCGTGAATTATTCATTCAAGATAGACTATTTCCCATTTTTTTCTATTTGCAACTTTTCAAAATTCCTTCCGAAGGAAAATTCTCTGAGCGTGTCTCACGGACCATGGCAACAACAACAAACGACGCCAATAGAGCAGACGGGCAAAAGAGATATTCCATTGAAGTAACAAAAAACCCAAATGTCTGTCATGCATTTGTCATAATTATATCAAATGCTTTTAAAAACAGCATACGTCATATGCCAATGGAGGAAATGGAGCACTTCAAATTTCCTGCTGCGAATGCAAGGTCTACGAATTTTTTTCTTGCATTTTCCTTCGGCTATTTCATGGCTATGAATGATGAGAGGGGGATTTTTGAATGATTTACGCGAATTCAAATGTATAGGGTATTTTTGTGAACTAATTTAGGAGCATGGAGTTCAATCATAAATTTAATACAACATGCAGCACAAAACAAATTATGCAAAACGGAAAACGAACCGAAGTCACTCCTTTTAAGAGTGAATTAAATTTGATGCAATTGTTAAATTTTAATGAAAAACTTTTGAACCGAAAAACATTTCAACGTACAGTTTAGATTTTCCAGAGCCAGTATTGAATGGAATTTAGCTGGACTTATAAAAGTTTGAAATAAACTTAAACTGGTAAATCATTTTACTATTTTTCACGGCACTATAGCACGATAAACTACCTTAATAATTTAATGCATTGAAAACTAAAATTCTCGATAAATAATTTTTTTTAATCCTCAATCTAGGACATTTTGCTGGGATATTTTACTCGTGCTATCCTATTTTAGGAATCGTGTTCCTAATTAATACTTAGGCACGGTAAGTATCGCCACCAAATATCGCAACTGAATCATCAGGCTCTTTAATTACTGAATCATTCACTCCCTTATACTAGCGTCGCTCTCCCCTTCGGTTCTTACGCTCCTTTCTTTCCTCATATTTTATTTTTATTTCTCAAACTCCTTTCCCCTTGACTAAGCTCCTGGGACGAACTGGGTCGGTCGACATTTTCGGATGGAAGGTTTTGGACCCTTTGAGACCCAAAGCTCGATTCCCCTTCGCTTCGATATGTTTCTGTCTCCGTCTTTCCTCCCTTCCCTCGAAAAATCCCACATTTCAAGACAGAGTTACAACAGTTTCCTCAAACCGCCTTTACACGACGCCGGGGATCCTCGAAGTTTCCCCGGGGAACATGAAGGCGCAGTACAACGGATCCCATCTCAGGAAATGCTCCGACCCGAAATCATTTTTCCATCACTCTTCCTCCGTGGCCCGCAACAGGGTACCGCACTTGTTTTGTGTCTGAAAGCCTTAAAAAGTATTTAACTGTAGCATGTTAACTGAAAACCAAAAATTGCCGATTAAATGTTAGCACTTATGACTTTCGGCCAAATTACTCATTTCAACAATTGATTGGGTGTGGATCTAATTATTTCCCATCTGTCTTATTCTTTCCCAAATTCAGGCATCGTGGATTTGTTTCAAACGCTCAAAATCTAAAAACATGCGACCTCCGAATCTGTAGTACTGAGAATCAGATGGCTTATACTTTAATGAGCTTCAACACATGAAACTGTTAGATCCGATAATGACTTTCATTTAATGCGGATAATTTGTGTTTCAATCCAACATTCTCCCGATTTTTACATATAAATAGGCACTTATTAGTAAGCCTTCAATGCTGATCACCACAAAATTTTATTAAGTTTCTGAGAGCACTAAAAGATGACTATTATCAAGAATACTGAGCTCTCGCGGAGATAAATTTATAAAAAGTGGAATGGAAGATAGGTTCAAATTGAAACCATTATACGTTATTACTGGTAACTCTGGAGAGAAAAAAAAATGGCCCTGGGTTTCCAGTTTTTCAGACCATATTCAGATGAGAAAAAAAAGGCAAAAAGGAAACCTCTGTATACACCATTCCGATTAGTGAATGGAGGAGGGAACAGGAGAAAGGGTAAAAAATGTTCAGGATTTGGGAGCTTTGGTTATTTTTGGCGGAAATCCAAGTAAATCTCACTGAAACTGTTTGTCGAAAACGAATAAAATAATTCATTAAATTTTGATTGTCACATTCTTTGACTTTTTTGGCAGATGCTTACGTTCAGTTTCTCCCGCCAGGATCTTTTTTTTTAGAGAAAGAACGAATTTACATGCATCCTGAATAACAAAAATGCTGAATATCTTTAGAATATCAACACACATCTTTCAATGAATGCACTGCAACCATTCAAAAAAAAACCTCTGAAAAAATTGGATACCTTTTTTTTATAATCTTGAGAAAAACAAAATTTTTCAGTGATCGGTTGACTCTTTGGTCATGCACAACTGATTCAGAAATTTTTAAATACGATGGACTAAGCATTGCAATCTAGACACTTTACTCTTTTTTCAATTGCAGCCACAAGACGTTCCGACATGTCCTTTAGTCCGGTTCTTCGAAGACAGTTGGAGAAACATCCGTTATATTTTAAGCACTCTTTTTGCATTTACACTTGAAGACAGTAGATATTCTACGGCAACAAAAATGTTTAATTCATGATAATGTAATGCTTCTTTTTAGGTACTCTCGTTTCTATAATTTTCATGTTACCTTTTAATTTTTTGCATCAGAAATATAATTTCCCTTCAATTGTAGAGTGTAAATAGAATATAATAAGAGTAATATGCTGGGCATCACCGCCCAAGTACCTGCCTCAAAAATTACAAATGATAATAATAAGTAAATACTTTGAATATGTAGTCAAGCAAAGATGAGGTTTTTGTCAATTTAACTGTATACTTTTGTTAGTCTTAAGATAGGAACTCAAAAGCCCACTGCAAAAATCCACCCCAAAAATGTTAGGGCTACATTTTTACGGGGTCGAGAAGAATTCGTGGAACCAAATCAAAATGTCCAGAAGTACATACATAGATATGCACTAAACAATATGTTTTCACAGCCATATTAAGGCAATTATTTTAAAATGATGTGACTAACCAAAACCTGTAGCCATAAAAGATCAATTGAAGGACAAATTCAAACGTGATTTTTGTCATTAAGTGGCATTGATTAAAATAACCTTAATAATTTTAATAACAAATTGAAATACTTCAATCGTCTAGGAAGGTTTGACTGAATAAAAAATATTTTTCTCGTGGTTTTAATTAGTCCCACCCACGTCTCCGAACAAATTCTCAATACTTCAGATGGAATCGTAAATTTTAAATTAGTTTCTTGAGTTTACAGTTATGCTCTTTCCTCCCATCTACCGCTTTGAATACTCAAAGCATCTCCAAACTCCTCAAATTGGTACCCATATATCATCACACATACGAAGCACAAAGTACGCGGCGAGTGGGTGCGAGAATTACCTGTCTGCTCGAAACCATCATGAAATTTTCGTCACGTTCTTTACGTGAAGTGGTAGTATTCTGGCGGAAGGAAAATATCAGTTACGCTCCACACCCGATAGCAGGTTCTTTGCACGCGTCTCAAGTTCGACTTCCTCATTGCTTTCCATGGAGTGGTCTTTTCCCAAATGCTTTGACGCGGTAAGGAGAACGCCTTCGTTAAAGACCTGAATTTACAGCCTACTAAAATGTTTTGACTCTTGAACCTGAGAATGGTGGAATGCCCAAAAAACATTAAAATTGTTACTTGATGCATGGCGATAACTCTGACAGTTAAGTTCCCTTAATTCGACGGGCGTGACGTGGCACCGGCTTAGAGCGCGATATACTTTTCCCCTTGTGCATTCCCTAGCATAACTTAATCTGCAGAACTAACAGCATTATATTCATTTCATTGCACTCTCTTTACCTTACTTGTCTACCCATCAATTCATTCGACCCCGATCCCATAACGCTCACGTCTTAACCTCCCTCCGAACCATGAATACAATTTTAAGAGGTAACTTAAAATCTTCACCGACTTTTTCCTACATCTCAGATTAATATTAATACACTGTTCTCATACTTGATGTCTATATTCTAGAAAAGTCAAAGTTATTCGCTATACTATTCATATACACTTGTACATAGAGATCCTGTATCACCTTTCCAGACTAAAAAGATGTTTCAGGCGTGATATGATGGAATAACATGATTAATTAAAATTAGCAATTTTCCACAAAAATATATATAATTTTATTTATAAATAAAAAAATAAAATATATAATATAATAAAATGTAATAAAAAATAATATACATTTTTGTGGAAAATTGCTAATTTTAATTAACCTCTCCAGACGGTAACCATATCAAAATTAGTTTTTCTAAAACTGGACTGTGAACACGTGTAGCATATTAAAAATGTGCATTAACATCTACTTATCTTTAGACAAACACTCATCCCTCTATCAGGAATATTTTGAAATATGTCCAATTTAGCTTCAAATAAGTTTGTCGTTTTCGTGAAATTCTTATCGTTGCATATTGCCTTTAAAGTTGGCGATAGCACAATGTAAGTTCCATTTCAATAATTTTGGAATTTATTATGCCGATTAGGGTTGACTCATATGTTAACGGACGAGTATTTAACGTTGTAGGTCAGTTTTCAGGTGTCACAGAGAAGTATTGATTGACCGGAGGTCATTCAAGTTATTCGACCGATTAAAGATGGGTTTTTGGATGGTCTCTAATGAACACTAATTTGTCTCACGATAACATTCTCTAGTTTACGTTATTTCCATGTTCATTTCTTCGACACTTTTTCCTGTTTTCACGTTGCCTTAAAAGATTATTCTATTCCTTCCTTTATTCCGTTTATCTGACTCTTCCCCTTCTACTATCGTCTTCAACACCTCTTTCAATATTTCCATCAAACGCTTTTTCTATCTTTTACAGACACATACTAGGCAATTTCCCATCATCGAGGATTGAAAAATGGGATTTATATCAGGAATGAACTATAAGCGTTTCTTGCAGTTTCCATAAAGATAAGAAGTCCTCAAAATATTCAGCATCTTCTGGCATATTTTCCTCTAATTTCATATTTATTAGACGCTAGATATTCGTGCATATATAAGTTGAGCCACAAATAACTGACTGCCTTTTTAGAAATACACACGGTCTAATTCTATAAATACAATTAATTTAGTATTGCTGCTTCTCACCCTAAACAATTTCCAAACCAGGGCAGGAAGTATACATTGATAAATTTTAAGGCAGTGAAATTTTTACTCTAGCAATTTAAATGAATCGTTTTATCCTAACAAATTAACACAGCCAATAGCAAACCCAAAGCGCAGGTTCCTAAATCATTTCATAGCTTATGCATATATCCGTGCACGATAGCCATCTTTTTATTAGATTTTCCGTAATTTTCTGCGTCCGTGTTGACCAGAATATCTAAATCTAAGTACAATACCCCACAAGGGCGCGAGGCGAGGAGTGTTAGGACATCAACCGTAAAACACAATGCCCCCAAATGCAAATTAAAGAAGTACATGCCAATTTACACGCACATAGTCGAATATATTCATCCAAAACACATTTTAACTTTCACATATGCAATTATATACACTAGCAACTAACGTACATGTGCACCTCCGAATGTACCAGATGTCTACGCACACTGTAGTGTTGCCTGCGCTAGTGGTTCGAGTGTCTTTACCGTTACCGTCATGACGTCGATTTCTTACAATCAAGATTCCTGATTGTTCGACGAATATTTATATCCATCTGTACTGGGGAGTCTACACGTATTTCTCAAACCTAGCCTTTGTGGTCTAACCTACCCAAATAATATGGAGCCACAATAATTCCCTTTATGTCATAGTTAAACTCATTTCCATCTCCGAACCTGGCTTAAAAATATGCATTGCTACCGCTAGTTATCCCAAATACTTTCCCGAATTATAGACATCATAGTCACCCTCACGTCTTGGAGGGATTAAATCCTTACTGGGAAATATTTAATATGGCTGAATTCCAATCGGTGTTCGTCGCACAAATGGTTACCCCTGATATGCGAGGAGCGCCATGCGGGATCTCGTGGTGCACTCGAGAGGAGAGAGGTTATAGTGGGTGGGTGGTGAGTGGACCCAATCGGGAGGAGATTCAGTACCGAATTATCGTCGGTCGACGACTCTCTCTCTCTTGCACGTGCGTAACGTCGTACCTTGGGCCCCATTCGAAACCGAACTTCCAGAGACAGGATTGGCGAGAGGATGAGTGGAATGGGAATATCTACCAGTCCCTGGAAACCTCTAGCAGAGTAATTTTTCTTCGTCCCTTTTCTCGCCCGTCAGTCGTTTCGCCTCCACTCTCGTTCTCTTTTATACGGTTCACTCTCTCTCCCACTCGCCCTCCATTCAGCTCTCTCTCTCTTCCATCCTCCGTTCCTGCCTCTTCCCCCAACCTCTCTCTCTCTCTCTTAATCCAGTTTTCCAAGTAAAACGTACCAATGCCTACTGCCCAGCTGCATTTAAAGAATAAAATACGTTGCTACGAGAATTAGAGAAATGATTATTATGACCGAATTTTTATTATTAAATTAAGGTGAAGTAATACATTCTTAATTCTAATAGTCTATATTCAAATAACTCCGTACTTCACTCACTCTAGGAATGTCGTACTTGGAATCTATGAATGAATTTGTTTGTTTCACTGTGGATTGTTTGTTATTTTTGACCATGCTCCACCAAGGTAACAGTGTATTACTGCTTCCTTTTTTAGCAGAGAAAACTTACCGCTGTTTCATTGCTCTGATATCGCCGAATGAAAACATCTCTCTAGTACAAAATATTTTACAACCTGGTCATTCGGATTAAATGAATTTTACCACGAGTAAATAGTCTATGAAAGTAAAATAGTCAAAATTATACCTAATTTACTTTTCTTGAGGGCAACCGATGCATTGATACCGTTTAAATCTCTCAACAGGGGGCCAAGCTTGAATGTTGCGATTTTCAGTTTCTCATACGAACTGTAAGATGTACCAGATATTGAATTGCATCTAATTGAAATATGAATATGCTTGACATTTGACGTCCTCAAAATGGTCGTGCGAATCCGAGCTTACAATTTTGTAGCTGCTCCTTGAAGCTTTCTGTTCGATTAATTAGGCCATCTACATGTATTCCTATTCCATCTTCGCGTTTAATTTCAGTGCAGACGTGTGGAAACGGGAGCACCATTAGCATTTCATAAAATGGAGTATTATTTTGAGTTCTCATAGGACGTGACGCTGTAAGTATAAACTTTTTCCATCTACAAATCTATCCGTCAATCCTTTCCATCTATCCATCTCTCACCCAATCAACTGCTCGCATATATAGCCGGCGACAAGCGAACCACTCTCATTCAACCCTCCCCGCCCCACGTCTCTCACCCTAACCCGAACCCCACTGCCATCACCCCCCTCCGCACCCTTCCTCCTCCTCCCCTCCCACCCACGCACCCGTTCGAGCCAATTTCCAACAAATAAGGATGTGGGTTTCGTGAGGAGGGGGTGGCTGTTTGGGGGGAGGAGGGAGAGGGGCAGACAAGGTGGTCGGATGAGAGAGGAGGGGGACGAGGAGGAGGTGTGTTTGCGGAGGGACGGAAAGGGGTTGTTGGAGTGGGGGGGGATGGGAAGGGTGGGGGGGACGTGGGTGGATAAAACGGGTAGGGTGCCGCGCGTTTATTTGTGTACGACGGGAGGGGAGTGTGGGTGGGGTAAGGGACTGACGGCTGGGGAGGCGTGGCGGTAGAAAGGGTTCAGTGGATATTAGGAGGGATTTTGGTTGAGGGGTCATGGTAGGACAAAGAATGCTTCGGGAAGGCTGAATATCGAGTTCGAGGCGAACGGTTAAAAGGAAGGAGGAGCGGGAATTCGATTTGGGAGTAAAATGTTCAGTATCATCTGCATCCGCGCATCTGAATGTTGCCCGAGGGAGGTTCGTTCCCTCTTTTGCAGTGGCGCCATGACATTAAGCGACGATTAAACACTAGCGTTCACCCGTAGGTAGAGGATTCCACTGGGAAGAATGGCCTTTACACGTAAGGGTCTCATTCCTACTCGAGTTCACTCTCGTTCGGGTCAGAGTACGTTACTAGGATGGATGGTATGACCAGTCACATTCGTCGTCCGAGCGTATTCGGTTATTTCGATTCGGATGTGTCTTCTTCCGAGCATAATCATTTTAATTTGTGCTTCTCATCGATCGTTAAAATTATTAATGTTTTAATTTTTTTTGATCAATTCAATCCTCAACGGTGATTTGAAAATATTTCAGCAAAGATGCCATTGAAAAAATCTATAAATGGTGCAGGAACGATTCACCATCGACTTTGAGTGAATTTATCATTCGATCCGATAGAAATCGAGCGGTTATGACCCAACCCCTGTGTGTACCTGACCTTTCAATCCGATTCCATTCCTGTCGTGGCAGGATTACTCACAGGTGAATCCATTTCTTCATGTTCGTGGACTTCTATTGCGGTGCAATTTACTGACCACTCGATGAGTCCAAATGGACCTAAATGTATAATTGGCGATTTATTATAATGAACGGAGGATAAAATTTTCCAGCAACTAATCCCAATTTCAGGGCAAATAACTACAAATAATATAGTACTCTGAACACTACGATGTGTTACGAGTTTTCAAGGTGATCAGTTTTCTATGATTGATCAAAATCTACCCTTTTTCATTTTGCAACAAAGAAATTTCCACTTAATGGAAATTTTAAATTACCTCACATAGGCAGGCGCAGCATAGGTTTATGAATCGGAATGGAAAAGTATTGACATTTTTGAAAGAACCTGCATTAAATCGAATTGCTTTACTAAAGAATTAAAAATTACGCATACATTCTCACAAGGTGTTTAGTGTGAATCTAATAAAAAATGACCCCAGCCGCCAGGAAAACCAAAGCTTAGAAGTTATTCGCGAAAAGCTGGTTTATACTTAGACACCTCGTGTTGTCTCTATTTATCACTCTTGCACCGGTCATACGCGCACCATTAATATTTTTAATAGATATTGAGGTCATCCGAATTTGATAGCGACCTCTAGGTATATGCACTCATATTGCTGAAGGTATTTTAATCTCATAGGAGTGTAGGACTATCTACTTTCAATTACTTTTCTATGAAGATATAATTGAATTCAACATGGTAATAATTCGATGGTAATTGATGGACAGACTCCATGGTAAATAGAGTTTTTTCAATTAAAACATTCCAATTATTGAGTTAAAACCTTTCCCTTTCTAGCCATATGCTCGCCATGCATCCCATACCCGTCCATATTTTCCTCATTTCTGCGTCCCATAGGCATTATCACAGTCATGAAAATTACATAGAGGACCCTATGGTCATTTTATAATAAAAGTTGGATTGGTTTCGTTTAGTGGAGTATTGCACCAACCAAATGAACATAAGATTGATAAATTAAAACGAGAATCACACTAGATTATTTTATTAGGTAATCTACCGGTTAAGGTAGGTTTTTGGATGGACACATCTATCAAATGAATATTTTGTAATCCCAAACAAAACCCAATCCTTTTTCGGAATAGGAACTAGCACTGATTTCACAAAATCTTCCGGCCAGATTCCTTCCTCATAGATACTACGAATCAGTCCATATAGAGTCTTCTTCCCACATTTTCCTAAACATTTCAACAGTTCCACAGGAAGGTTGTCTACCCCCACGACCTTATTTGCTTTCATCTCCTTTAATCATACTAGATATGAATGTAGTTTGTGTGCATGTGGAACTCGATTTCATTTATCGCGTGATGGATGGTAGAAAAGAATTATTTGGAGAAAGTGTAGAAATTATTCACATATTTTGTGTCTTTTTAATTTTTTTGAGAAATTAATCTCTGTTTGAGCAAAATGTGGTCTCTTTAATAATATGATGGGATAGAGTCTTATTACGGATTATATTTTTTTAATGGGATTTTATAAGAAGTGAATATAAGTGTTTCACGTGACCGGAAAACTCAGTTTCACAAATATCCTGGATGATTTTTATTGCTGAACCAGTCTGAGAAAACACCGATATTCGTTGACTAAGATTTCTCACTTCATAACGGCTTGGACTATTCATTTTCTTCTTTCATCAATTACTCAAGGCGTGATGGAAATGTTCAGTACCTTAATTATTTTTTTTTCAAGGCAAATTTTAATATGAGCAAGAAAAAATTATACATTTTTTTACAACATATGCTTGAACACTAAAAGTTTTTCAATTGCCCTAACAACATCGCAAAATCCATTCTCAATTGTATTATTGCGACCTATTTTTGAGTCAGCTCAGGGCTGCGCTTGCCCCGTCCTTGTTTTCCTCCACTTCTGGAGTCAATGACCTTTAAAGAGTTTCAATTCATTTGCTAAGCTAATGAACCTGGAACATATTTGAGGATTCTACATGTTATCTCAATTAAAGGAGTCTCAAATATTCCAACAGAACAGAACCCTATCAGATACCACAAATTTCCGCATTTCTACCTCCGTTGACCGTTGAAACGGGAGATCGGCAGCGGTGGCTAGACTGCATGCGTGGGCAGTATAAGTCCCGTGATGCGTAATGAGTTCCAACGTATTAAGCTCGCGAAATGTGTAAATTAAAGCCAATCAGTGCGGGTATTGGAGGCGCCAGCCTCTCCAGGCAAGCAAGATGAACTCGTTTCGCACGAGGGATTACATAGCTACCGAAGAATATCTGCCGCGTACACGTAGTGGTTGTTACAGAGAGTGTTGATTTATTTGCTAGCGTGAAATTTAATCGCAGTATGCTTCCCTCCAGGTTAAAAAAAGATTAACGCACTCACGAATGGAGGCTAAGGAGGGATAGAGGCGATTAGAGATTTGCATGCTTTTGGATTATTGCATTATCTCCTCAATCTTGTAGCGGAACCATTTCGAATTCCGAACCGAAAAGAGAATATGGAAATTCGAATCTTTGAGTGTCCTAATCTCAAATGGAATCAAAACTTTCGCATGCTTTGCCTTGACCAAACTTATAAGGTTCCTCCGCATGCGGCAACAAGATGTAAATTATTCCCCGAGTTTGCATCGCTGGCCCCAAGGGGGAGAAAAAATGCCGCGCCTAACATATGTTGTGTGTGCAGCGGAGAAAAGGAAAGTGATCCGCAGAGGGTACAAGTATGCGGAGAAGGAGAGGGAGAGAGAGATAAAAAAAGGAAGAGGAACGAAAAGGAAAAGAGTGAGAAATGATAGGGGCAAGCTGAGGAAAATGGAAACCGCGGGGTGGTGGGGGATGGGAACCGGGAGGGAGAGAAGGAAGCGGGGTTTAAAAGGTGAGGGGTGGGAGTCGGTGGGAGCTGGAGGGAGAGAGGAGTTGTGGGTGACAGGGTAAGAGGTTTAGGAGTGATACGGCGTCGTTGGGAAGGGGGGCGGGCCCTGGCAAATGGCGGTCTGTTCGTTGATGTGTCGCCTTCTGGGATAAGGGCGGTCGGCGGGAAAGGAAAACGCGATTCTCTCCATCTCTCCTTCTTCCGGGAGGTTGGCGAGAGAAAGGGAAGCGATTACGGACGCGGGAGCTCAAGGAGGACGCGGAGCGAGGAAGAGGGAGGGAAAGAATGGGCCGAAAGAGGAGGGTGGGGGTGAAATATAATGAAAAAGATATCTGAGAGTGGGCGAGAAGGCCACAGAGGGAAGTGGAAAGAGGATCGGCATTGGTATCGAAGAGGTTAAACGGAGGAAGGGAGGGATGGATGTGGGGGGTGAAGGAGAATCGCTCCTGGGCAGAGTTGGACAGAGAGGGAGAAACGAGATTATGGGGGCGGAAGGGAGGAATCCGAGTTTGCGGCCACCGGGAAGGGAAACACACGGGAAGAAAAACTGCCACGGTAAACACGAAAGGGAAAAAAATATTAATTTTTTTTCATCATTACGGGGACGTGCGTCCGCTTATTGCTCTCGGAATTCCATTAGGTCGATCATTTGCGGCTGCCTGGGTATATTTTTCCCTCATGTGAAGAAAATCATGCAATTATATTATATGAAAATGAATAAAATTTCCATCCTGTTACACTTCCAAAAATTTGCCCATACAGCACGATATCGAAAATTCAAGCTCGGAAATTAAATGTGCTCACTTACAACCTGATGATTCACTCCATTAGGAAAATAATTTATACAAATGAGAGTCAATTTGTTTACGAATGTTCCCTATTTCTGGAGGAACTTCAGAAATAATTAGGCGAAGATGATGAATAATTTAAGTCGAATACTCGTAAGTATATTTCTACAGAAATTAATTCATGGCAAGTCATAGATTTGTAATTCTTTGATGCTGTCAATGACCACTATACATTATTGTTTTAATTTTATCTGGCAAATAAACTTCCACAGTGACATTGAAGTTTAGGGTCCCCTTGTAGCTCTAAAATGCGATTACACCGATATTCATTTCGTAATAGAAGGGTGTCTTTTTGCAAGAAACTTCCCGTTTATAAACATTCTAATAGGGCATAGTGTATATATAATCAATTACCATCATTTTTAGTAAAATAAATTTCGAGTAAATTTAATAATTTTGAATTTTTGATCAATTTCATTCAATTCTGCATCTACATCTACATAAACACCCCACGATTCAACAAAAAGATTTGTGGCATGGGTCGCAGGCATAAGGTAAGGGATAAGGGAACATAAGGAGGAGAAAATATATTCGCTACAAAACCTCAAATAACATGAAAATTTATGAAGATGATGACGAACATAGTTCAAAACAAGTGATAATATCGCCCAATAAAATATTCCTTTGTTGTAAGAAAATTAAGAAATACGACACGTAAAAATACGAACGTACATAAAATATTTTTCATAACGTGTATACCGATAAAAGTCCTCTGTAAATGAATTTCAGTGTTCTCGAATATAAATTTGAGAGCACTGAAACAGAAAACATGAGGCAATGAGCGACGATTCTAGCATAAGCGTCGGTACCATGGTGTTGAACATTGGAAATAAATGAATTGATCCCAAGTATGCAATAAAGAGGATTACGAAAGAGGCCATTTCCATTCTCATGCAGCATTGGGTAACTGAATAATTTGATTTCGTGCGTGGTTTTTCGAAGCACGCGAACAAGATACTTATGCCTTCATAACTAACTATACATGGCCTCGTCTGCATGCAAATGCGAAGCGGGTCTGTTGAAGTGGAACGCTCTCCAGGGTGTGGAGAATCGAGCATCTTGAATGGAATGGGGAAAATTTTGCAAACGCGAGCCATTCCATAAACCGCTCCTGATGATGTTGTTATATCCTTTCCTGCGAGTAAAATTTGAGGGACTTTTGGGTACATGAGATCAGATAGTTTTCGTTGTATTATCCTTAAGACCAGTAGTTATTTTAAATGTACGTGTATACACTCTGCGATATGAACTTACAGAAAAAAATAAAGGCCTAACAGAAATGCGATATCTAGATTAGAACATGCCTCCTTTCAACTAGTGGAAAAATGTTTTGGAATATTTCATTGGTATGTAAAACTGAGAGCAGATTCAATAGGTGTTTTCTCAAGGAATGCTAAACGATATTTTTTCCTAATATAAACCCCTCCCGTGCCTCACTAATAACTGATTACATTCCGGACATATAGCAGATATCCGACACTAATACTCAAGAGCCGAGGTATATTCTCGAGGCCCTTAAATGCAATCACCAACGAACCGAACAGCTAATTTGATTGAAACGTCAAGTGACCCAAAATGGTAATTAATGGCAACCTACAAACAACAGCCACAAATTAGTCATCTTAATCATCGCCACAAATGCGTCGGTAATTTGATTAGATTATCGCGTTGCTCGGCAACGAAATATTTTCTCCTGCAAACCTCTTACAGTTTCCGCACCTCAGTCGTCCGTATCCCTGTGCCGCTCTTCCGGGTGGAGAGAGAGACCAAGGAAGCGGCAAGCCAGCTCTCTCGTGATAACACTAATCAAAGATCGAAGCTGTGGTGTGTGTCAGGGAGAAGGGAGGGAAAGATAATGACGCCCAAAGAAACTGGAGTAGAAGAAAGGAAGGAGGAGGAATGAGAGAGGAGAGGTAGATGGAAGATAAAAAAAACCAATAAAAGGAAGGATGTGAAAATTGGAAGCGAAGGTGATGAGGAGAGCGTGGGAATAGGATTGGGGATGAAAGGTCGGAGGCTGAGTGAGCGAAGATGGGGTCGTGAGATAAATGGATGTTAAAGACAATTCGGAGAGAACTTGTGAACGCGACGAACCATCAGTAAAAAAAAAAAGAAATCGTCAGATGACAAATGAAAGGGGGCAGAGAGGGATTTGAGAGGGCTCAGGCAAGAGGGTACTTATGCAAAAGGATTTGCATTGCAAGCCTTCACTTGTAAATGCTAAACCATGTCTCACCAAGTCGACTGTAGATTCTTTAGGACTTTTTTCCCACTAACATCTCTCTTGAGGGGATTGGATAATTAAAAAAAAATTTTTTTTAGATTCCCCTGTAATTTTGACATAAACGTTCCTAAAGGCATTAAATATGTAAACATTCTTTAATTGAACAATAATTAATACTTAGGCAGAAAATTATTTAATATCTTGTGAATGTCCCAGTAGCTCATCATCGTTTTTCAAAAAACCTTAACGAAATATTTTTATTGCGGATACGATATTTCTGCAAGGAATTCAATTTTTCACATTTGCATGTTCACTAAAAGGTGGCATAAGACAAATCATTTCACGAGGAAATTATTTTCTCATAAATTGGGGTCCATTAACGACTTAAATTTCTTAATAAAATTTTTTTAGCACGATTCGCTACCGTATTTTATCATTCTGTGAGCATAGGAATAGCAAATCTGAGTGTACGCATGCAATCAAGACAACTTTTAAAACGAAAGTTGGACGAAACAAGTTCACAATATAACATCTCCGCGCAATAAATTATAAAAAATGCCTCCACCTTGTTTTCCCCCTCAACTATTTGGAGGCGCTGATAAATAATAAATTTCAACATATTTTAAGTCAGAATTAAAATATCAGAATACTCAGCAACACCTGCTGGCTCATTAATACCACTCCAGACACTTCAACCGCACGTGTAGTTGCTGTATACGAAGAAACATACGGTCGTAGTAACCGGTTATAAAAACTTTGCAGGTTTTGGGAAGGTGGGCAGGTAAAGAAAATGATTGCAATTCTTGATACTGATATTCTTTCATCTATTCTGAGCTAGCTTAATAATGCATAGATTGCGAATACTTCTCGATATTATTACGTCTCGTCTGTGTTTCATTACCGCCTCAGGTAATTCGAGAATGGTTCGTTGCCGATGTTGTTCAAATATGTTTTTCGTTTCTGCCAATTGTCATCTTAAAATTCTCAGGAACTGACCAAATATTTCTTTGGAAAGTCCGTCCATTTTTCTCGGGCACAAATATTCTCTCCCGTCTTTGATCTACTTATGTACAAAGTGAACACCCCAAAACTTATAGATATTTAATTAGGAAACCACAGTAATAAATCCAAATATTTGGTGGGCAAGATGGAATTCTCCTCGTACTTAATGTTAAGCATGAAATTCACGTGCTCTGGGCAGGGAGAGCTGATGACGTTCTATATTCTCTATGCCGCCTGCGGTTCTTCAGGAAAATTAGGGCACCCAGAAAATCACAGTCTGGGTTCAACTGAGATGTTAGCCCAATTTTTGACCTCGAGATGAGCTAGCAAAAGGAAAAAAAAACTGGACTTGGACCGGGATAACTTCAGTTGGCATTCGAACACTCTACCCACTAGGCTTACACGGCGTAGTTTAATTAATGTTAATTAAATTCAAAATAAAAAACGTTGGACATTAAAGGACCGTTTATTATTCCCTCTAGCCGCAGTATTAAAGGAGTAGACGTACAACTAAGGTAATTTGCGCCATCAGGTATAGGTGGGTAATTTTGAGAGGTAATATGTTCAGAGCATGGAGGAAAAGTGGTAAGAAAACGGGCACCGGCCTACTCTTAACGAATGGCGCCATGAAGTCTACAGTTCAACGCCCCATCCGACAGATGGCATGCTACACTTGAAGTGCTTTGGATATAGCACCGACAAAGTAGAGATAGGGATACCTTTGAAAAATCCTACCCCCTCCGAGATTTGATCCCGGCCCCTTGGGGTGGGAAGCCAGTGCATTAGTCACTGCACTATCATAATCCCCATTTTCATGTCTATCCTTTTGCTGCGTGCCAACGTCCTAAACGTTGGTTGATAAATCCCGTTCATCCTGACCGGGATTTATGAATCCAACGTTATACGGCCCCGGAATAAAATCTGAGATACTTACTCTATGGCTGCAGTTATAACAAACCAAAAGAAATCATTAAACGGGTTTTAAGCGAGAAAAATCATGTGAATGTATCTGGGATTCCATTTGAAAAACATTGTTACATTTTCATATCAAATATCATGCATCGCCTATGAGAATGTAGAAAATGAGCCATGAATGTAAGTTTTCGCCAAAGTTTCAAATATAGAAACAAAAACTTTCATGATTTTGGATAATGAAATTAAATCCCAAGTCCGGAAATCGCATGGTTTCATTTCCTCCATGAAACAACTTGAGCGGGGTTGCTATACATGCTTCGTCATTCAACAAATTTATGTGATACCGCAATTCGAACAGAAGCGAAAAGGAGGGCTGTTAGCTAAAAGGAAAGGCATTATTTATCGCAAAATGACAGCCCGCTCGTTTTTTTTTTATTTCCTCCTTGAATGCAATTTCATTTCTTAATCAGCAGCGATCCACGAGCTTGTTTGGGCACCAAACACAAGGGGCTTGAATATGAAGCAACTAAACCCCCCCGCCCTCTCCCTCCCCCGCCTCCTTCTCCCTACGAAGTTTGAATACGCAGCGGCGAAGTTCACGGTGTGGTGGCACCAAAGTTTGTTGTTTCATAAAAGGAGAGAGAAAGCAAAGGCTAGGGAATGGAGATTAGGTGGGCGAGGAGAGAGAAAGAGGTTACGGCGGGAAGAGCTGGGATAGCCAGGGAAAGATGGCGGGAGATTAAAGGAGATGCGAGTTTAAGACAGGGAACGCCCAAGAGAAAAAAACTGAGGCGGATTGGAAGAGTGGGGCTGAAAAAAAATTTTATTTATTTAATAAAGGATAGGATAAACTGAAAGATAGTATTATCTGGGATGAAGGTAAGAAAGCCGTCTAATGAGCGAAATATTTTTGTACAAGATAACGAGGCACGGGTATGGAAGTTTTCCCTAAAACAAGTGACTCGTCAAGATTTCGTATCTGGATGAGTCTACACTAATATCACTGCCAATTACTGAGACTTTGAATCTATTTCTACTTCCTGGAACTAGTTAGAAAGTTCACATCACTAAGCAGATCGTAAGCCCCTGAAGAAAACCACGCGTAGCTCAAAGATACCATATGCTAGGTCGCCCCCATATAAAGAACATTCTTTAAAAAATAAGTTCAGCAACATCATTCATCATTAGTTATTACGAAACAGGTATTGTAGATTGATTATTATTATTATTTCATTCACAATCAATTGATGTTTCAGTAATCAGTAATTAATATTGGCAAACGACAATACTTGGAAAAATAACCTGGATAAACAAGGTACGTGTATTTATTTCAATGGATTTGTTAATTATATCCACATCCATTTATCCAGAAGTTACTGATGCTCCATAAAACGACATTATGTAAAATGAAAATAACTGCAGTAATTAATTAACTGGGTTAACTCGTACCGAGCATTATAAAAAGAACGCAAAAAAACAAATAAGAAAAAATATTCTTTTTTAAACAGAACTATTGTTGAATGGAAGCAGCTACCTGGAGGTTTGTTTGAGCCCTTTCCATTCAATTTTAGGAGCTTTAAGAAGAAGAAGCAGTGTAAAGCAGCCACTGGGTGATAAACCATTAATCAGTGATTTGTATACTATTGTAGCTGTTAAAATATTGTTTGTATGTTATGTAACCGTTGCCACCAGGACAATTGCCTAATTGCAACGAATATCATCAAATAAAATTAAAAAAATAAAATAAAACCATCATATTTATTCTAGAATCATTGTAGTGATTTTTTCAATGCTCCCATAGGTATTGAATATTTAAGTAAAAATGTAACGGCTTCGCTGTAAACGTGGAATCGAGACACTCAGCAAACAGCTTATGGGTCAATGCTGCACAAAATAAATAACAATAGTTTTGCCGAATACTTTATCTTGATCCGACAACTCTTTCTTGAAGGTATAATTTAAATGAAAGTTATGAATACTAATTCAGTTTACTCCCTGTCCTTTCGTTTCTGTTGTCAAGTTAATAGGAAAAGATTTGGAAAATATCCAGGGAATCGGATCGTTCTTACCTTTTGTACTTAAGAGATAACCGTTATAATTTGATTTAACTTTTGTTGGGGTTAGGTGTGGAGGTTTGAGTCAAGAGTAGGACGGCTAATTAAGAACAGAATCACCGTGCACCGCAAGAAAATGCTATGCAGCAGGCCCCGATGTGTCACACAGAAAAAAAATTTGCAGAAGTTTCCGATAAAGTAGGGAATAATTCTTTTAATCTCCGTGAGTCCTGTATGGAACTGTTCGCAGTTCAAGCCAAAAAAGCATTGGAGTACGAACTCGCTCGAGTTTTCCGGTAAGAGACCTTGAAATGGAACAAAAATAGGTATTAAATAAGTGCCCCCCCACCTCATTTAAACTGAATTGTGAAAGCGGAGGTCGAGTGTGAATGTGTTTTGAAAATAAAAATTCTGCAGGAGAAAGAGATTTTTGATGAGATCGTGTTTATCGCGACGAAAACAATAGCTGAGGTCACCTTATCTAATCTATATAATTTTTCAGCAGATGTGCTAGGAGAGAACTTTTTAATTAATTGGCGAATCGTGTTTTGGGAAACTGTGGATGAAATTCTTTCGCGAATTTTTTATTTATGATCACTTAACCACAATTTTAAATCTAGGAAACTTATGCTCTGCTACCTAGTAAAAATAACAAATTAAAGGAAAACTCCTATAGCCGTAATAAGTTGGTACCACTCGTCCCGCAAAGAAAACTAAATTGGTTGTGATGGATTGTGGTAAGAGAAAAAGAATTTCCACGAAACTGACCAACCAAAGTCAATTCTTTTTCTTTTCCCACAAAAAATAACAGCAAATTTAGTTTTCTTTGCGGGACGAGTGATGCTAACTTATCACGGCTAAAGGAGTTTTCTTTTAAGTTATTACTTAGCCACAAGTCAACTTAGATATAGAGCATAAAAATCTGTCTGGTTACGGCAAATTATTCAAGCAAACCTTTACCGAGTTATGAAGCATGACAAGAATTCCGAATTATATTATTGATTTATGACTAAGAGCTTTAGCCAGCGGATACTACTGCATTTGTGGCGACGAGAATCCATACGTGAGCAGCATAAAGTAAACTTATGCATGACCACTAGCTCCTAAACCCAAATTAAATCACCATTAAAAACTCCAGAACACAAAGAAATAGAAAGAACGTCAATGCATCGCTATGATATCACGGATTTGAATTCTTTCCAGAATCGTAGGTGAACATATTATTTTGCTTACGTCGAACGAAATTTTAAGTTTTACATAATGTGTATATTAAGTCGGCTTTCATTTTCTACGGGTATACTGAAAATATCATCAAACATAATCATGATTCGACTAGCTTTTGGTATACTGTAGAGATGGTAGGGGAAGAATTGAGGAGAAGTGAAGCCTAAAGCATCAAAGGTAGGCCTTTTTCACCAGAGGGAAACTTGTGAAGGATACCATCAGCAAAGGTACAACGTTGGAGGGACCACGGTCGTATAAACTCCTCTGTTCCACATTGAAGGGTGTCAGGCGGTTTCTGTACAGTCTAACGGACTGCCCATTAGGCGAGAAAGAAGCAGGAATGTGAGGAATATGATAAAAGCATGTATCCCAAAAAAACTCTTTCAACTCCCAGTTTTAGTCAACAGTATGCAGTTTTGTAAAATAGTATTTGCCGTGAATAGATAAACGTGAGTATCTTACATATTATATAAACCTAGTATGGACCTTAAATGTTTAGAAATGTAAAAAAAAGTAGATCAAAATGAAAAGAGAAAAAAGTTTCGGTAACCATTAATGTCTTTACGTGAAAAGTATCTCATCTTTCCTTCGGTCAAAACTTGCCCGTTTGAATGAAAATTTCCGTCTTTGCGCCATCCCCTACATTCGTCAGGTCATTCGCACACGTAAGTTTTCTTTCCTTTAATTTCTAAAGAAATTACTGTTCACTGCTGCTGTTTCCATGACTAGTGAAGGACGGGATGCTATTTCTCTTTGCTTGTTCATTTTAGGGGCAACATGCTGACCATTTACTGTTTCAGAAAGGATGTTGTTACTACCCGAGGGAGGGCAATTAAGATGGAAAACGTTCCGGGAATCCATTTCTTCAATGACCATAACTACAGCATGGCTCAGCGGACGTGGAAATATGTTCTACCAGCCTGCAGCTCTAGCTAAAACGTACGCTCAACCCCTACTAAAATTTGAACTAAATGAAAATCTCTGCAAAATATCACGTTAATGTTTTCAGAAATATCAAGATAGCAAAATGAACTCACGGAGACGACGGAGGTGTCATGGTCGTACTTTTCCGGCCTGCATTGTCGGAGATGGATTTCTTCCGCGAAAGTAGCTGCAGCTTTATAACAAATAGAGATGAACCTTTGAAAGTTTAACATAAAAATAAAAAAGGGTAAAACTTTGCGTTTAAATGTTGCAGAATTCTAACAATGATATCAATTTGGCATTTCCCTAAAGTTTTGTGTTACTGCTTCGGCCTCTTTTTTGCATAATAAGCGTCAAACTCAGGGTCGTATTCTTTCTGCGCCTGTTGTGATTCTTTCGGGTCACGTGCATCCTAATGCACGAAGTAAAACGTATGAATTAAATCAAAATGGACAAATATTACGCATAGTGTAATCCATAATTTATTTAAGTCCTCGGTTGGTGCTACGTCCTTTAAGGGTAACATCCGAGGAGAGGGGGAAACGCAGAAGAAAACTTACCGGACCCTCTCAAGTGATCTTTTTGTCGTAAAATATTAATTTAACCTTTCGGTCATCTCGTGTTTTAGTTTTAGATCTCTTTACCCTGCCAGTTTTTTTCCATTTTTCAGCACCTCGTTTTAGCCTCCGCTTGAATTATACCTGTTATCCCCACGCATTTCACTGAATTTCCCCTAATTTCATCATCTCTCTTTTTGCTCGGACCACACCATTTCCTCTTCCTTCCTCCGTTTCTCCAGCTCCTCATCCTCCGCATCCCGACACTGCATCACCAACACAACACATGTGCCCCAATATTCAAGCCCATGGCCGCGGTGCGACATAAATGGGGAATAGATCAACATCGCGACGATAAAGGAACTAAAAGTCGCATTCAATATCGCACATCCCATTTATCTTGCGTATGACCTGTTTAACGAAACCCGCAGTAAGCAGATTTTGCTTGGACTATCCCACTGGTGGGCAGTATCGATTGTACGTACGATCTACTTCTAACGTTAAAAAAAAAACTCTTGCTTTGTGATTTACACAATGCCCATCCCAAATCACCGCTTTGTTTCCATTTGGCGGAGTCGATTGTTAAACCTGTGTTCACTTACTCAAAATTATACGAAAAAAACTATATTAATTGTTAAATTTAAAATAACCCATGCAACGCCACAAAATTACTTAGTTCACCTTCTTTGGAGACAATATATCGCAGTGAATGATCGTATAATTATCATAATTTTCTCACGGCATTCTCTACCCACACTCTGCAAACAAAGATGGATAAAATAGAGAAAAACAATCAAAATATAGTTCATACCTAGACTTTCTCATGTCTCTAGAAATTGCAATGGAAAACTCCGGTAACTCTACCTTATGTAACAGTTTACCAAAATTTACATATGCCAACACTTCACTGGTACCCAAATTACCTACTGCTAACAATTAAGACTTGTACTAATCATGCCATAATAACTGAGACGTCTTTCAATATATTGCTCTCGATATGATGTCATCTTTACGCGATGTTACGAAGCCTATCCAGAAAGAAACTTAGGTTTCGGCCTAGCGTAGCGGTTGGTAAGGCTAGAGCCACCATCTTGGTGTTTAAACATCCCTACATTTAGTACGTATTCTGCTGTGGTAGTGTGCGGACTGTGGATCTTCTACTTTGCTCACTGCGAACTGTTTAAATGTGCGCTGAAATAGAAAATCCCGCTAGTTGTAAAGTGTGATATGTACATAGGTTTTTACTGGCAAAAAACCACAAGCTAACTGAAATTCATAGGCAACTTTGTGAGTTGTACAGTGACGAAATAATGAGTGAAGGCGGAGTGAGACAATGGTGTAATTAGTTTAAAACTGGCCGGACCAATGTTCATGACGAGGACCGTAGTGGCAGGCCTAGTCATGTGACAGATGAACTGACGGTGAAAATCGACGAAAAAAATACGTGAAAAATCGCCGATTTACGATTATGAATTTCTCTCTAGACGCGGCTTGCAACTCAGCGTTTGGACAGCGACGAAAATAGCATACTGTTGTGACCAAGTGGTTAAAATGTAAGACGGTAGGTTTCTTCAGAGAAGGAATTGAAAACATTGCGTACTGTGTTGATAAATGGCTCAATTTCAATGGCGACTATGCAGAAAAATAGTTTAAAATGTGCCTTTCATATGTACATAATAAAACTTTGTCTTGTCCCTAGGTTCATATTTTATTTTAAAACCTAAGTTACCTTCTAGACATAACTCGTATTACATCTGTAACCGACTGCATTAGTAAGTAAGTATTGATTTAAAGTAATTACAGTAGATTTTCGTAAGTACAGTGAGCAAGTATTGATTTCATGAAACGTTATGATAAGTTCTTCTTTACAATGATGGATCGGTTGGAATTTCTCAACGTTCCCAGTCATATATCAATTCTCACACTCCCTAAAAGCTCTTCTTCCTTGGATTCTTCTTTATTAGATCGTGTTTGTACCTTGAAGAGCATTCCTTTCTGCTTTCCATTATGGGTTTTTAGCTGGAAGAATACCTAATAAGCCAATGCATAGCTAAACAGTGACCACTCCCAAGCCTCTCCTTTCCCCATAAGCCAAGGTGTCTTCGTGTTCTGCTCCGTAAAATTTATGATGCGCGATCTTTTTTACTCGGTCAATAATTTAACATGAGAGCTTCCCAAAAAATATACCAGGCCCAACTCCAAAGAGAAGCAAAACGAAGGGGCGTGAGTTGTAATCCCTTTAAGTGACTAATGGAATAAAAACGGAAATTATCTGCAGAGTAATGAGTAATACATTACTCTCAGAATTACGGCGTGATTATTTTAGTGATGTAAAATCCTTCACTATTTTCTGCTTTACGGTCTTAATGAAATGGAGAATGATTCGATGGTTTAGATTTTGAAACAAAAAATGAACTAATTCTGTCCCGTTCACCACGGGTACCTAAGCTCTTTCAACCATGTAAGACTCTTTACAATACTCTCAGGCTATAAGTAAAGAAAGAAGAACTTTTGTAGTCTGGAAATAAACATGAATTTCAAATAATATTCAGAGACGATAAATGGCATTGCGCTTTTCAGCAAATAACCTTACAAAAGTAACGCTAAGTCAAAGTGGGAACCCTGAAGTTACTGATCTGTAGGAAAATTAAGCAAAGTTAACTGACTTGAATTATAATTTAGGGAAAGCGATGATTCGTCAAAATGCATGTTTGCAGCAGTTTCAAATTGTTACCTGCTTGCAATTTAATATAATATAATAATATTTAATATAGTAATAATAATGTAAACATAAATTTTAATTGAATTAGTTTACATTTATTCAGAAAGGTCATAGAAAACCTGATTTACAATACAAATTTTGCCCCTAAATGGTCGAAGAATGCAGAGACAAAAGCAAATTCCGTACAAGAGGATATTAGATAACTTCAAGTGGAAACAGTTCCCATTAAATCATTCATCCCTAATCGCCATTAAATCAATCATCCATCACCGCTAAGTGTAGTGTCATTTAGAAAACTAATTCGGTAGTCTGTGACAATTATAGCACTACATCGTGGAATTTTAATGATTAACTTCATTTTAACTTGCATTTCCGAAGGTAATGAAGACTTTAAATGGTAAAACTACCGTACCAGGCAAAATATTATAAAACTCTTGCGCTACGTTTGGAATTTATTCCATCAAATGCCGTTTTCATTAAAAATACAACTGTAATTAGAGATCAAGGACTTACCAACTGTAGGACAAGAGCGGGGGCAACAGTTTTATCGGTGTCCATTGACCATCGTAACCACCTATAAAAAACAAATAAAAGAAATTTACTCAGTTACAATGAGTCGTAACCATCTCTAGCGTCCTGGCATACATTAGTGAAGTGTATTCATTAATAGCAACTGAAACTTCGAGGCCAATGATTACAAATGCGAAGTGGTTTTCCCACTGTCTTCGCCAAAATTTCTATACATATATCTTAAACGCAATGCAAAACATAACATCGGAATACGCTTTCATCAATTAACCCTTGCTTAGAATCAAGTCTTCCTCCAGCATATATAGAGATTAGTATAAGTTTACACGTTATTTGAGGTTTTTTAGTGAATATTGTTTTCCTTTTCCCTTTCTCTCCCTTACCCATCCCACCAGGTGCTTGCATTCCCCTGCCATACACCTTTTTGGTGAATCGCGGGGTTTTTATTTAGATGTATGCAAATAGAAAAATCTAATGAAGATACCGAAAGGGTTTTATCATAATTTCAGAAGCTTTTCTTGGGTGTCTCTGAATCAAAATCCTAAAAACACAGGAAATGTTCAATTAACATTTTCAAGCATGTAATAATAACAAGTGCATCATTTAACACTTCCACCCAACCCCCTTTCCCCCATTAATATCCAAGAAGAAAAAAATAACTTATTCCACCCACTCAATGACTTTGCACCCAACTTCATGACGACCCTCGGGAGAAATACATACAAGCAGATTTCTCAAAAAATAACATCGTGCCAGGCAAAATGCGAACCCATTCAAACGTATCGTCCCCTCCCCGTGTAACTTGACTGGAGTACCCGCTTAACAAGCCGCGATCAAAGCGGGGCTTGAGAGCCGACCAAAACAAAAATAAAAGTAAAACGGCAAGACATCGCCTTCCATCGGAGCAACTGGGTTCGGCGAGGAAAAAAAATAGTGAATGACGACAACACAGGAGGGGGAAGGCTTTTCTTACATTTTTTTATTTGTTTCTCGTGGTCAAATGGCTAAGCGGGGGCGAAGGCAATTGAGAAGCGGAGAGCGCAGATGTGGGAGGAGTTGTGAGGGCGCGGGGTTGAGGGAGGGAAAGGGGGAGAGGGAGTGGGTGCGGCAGGCATCGGTCATCGCGAGAGGGCGCGTCACGGCGGGCCACCGCCGGCGTTGCAGCTGGACCGACGAAGGAGGGCGGGAGAGAGTGGGGATGGGGAGGGCGGACGGGGGGAACTTCCCGGAGAAGGGGAGGGGAGATTTTTATATTCCTCCTCCCCACCACCGCGCAAACTACCCCGCCCCCTCGGCCCTCCAACCACCCACGTCCTTAACACTCAGGTCACGACCTAAGCACGCGACACACACACACACAGATATCCAGACGTGGACACGCGCGCATTACGCGGCGGTCAGCAGGGTGGGCCGGTTGGCTCCGACGCCCGAAGGGGAAAGTGGCGGGAAAGGGACAAGGGCGAGTGCGAGGTGATGGGAGGGGAAGGGATGCAACGGGGATTGGCGGGAGGGATGGTGGGGAGGATAAAGGAGAAACGGGTTAATCCGACGGACCACGCGCTGGAGGGGAGAGAAGATGGGGGGTGTGGTCATCTGAGAGAGACCGACTTACTGGAGCTACTTACTTCCCATCTTTCCCACAAGACTCTAAAACATTGGATAGAGTCGAGGAGACAGCGAATTTCCTCCGATTGGTCGTTTTCAGTAAGACAGTAACACCATTTCATATATATATATATATATACAAAACTTTCATTCCACTCTCGACTGGTCTCTGGACCCAAACCTGAACCCGAGTCGTTACTGTATGGGAGCCGCCGAAGGACACAGATATGTTACGTGACGCCAAGTTCTACTTTCGATGCCATTTGGGCAAGATGCCTCGACGTACGAGGGATTAATTTCGTATGGACAATGTACCTTCTTCCTCAGTAACCTTACTTTCTCCGGGGGCTTATGTTTGAGCCCCTAAATGGGAGAGATGGGATGCACCTCATTTAGATTACAGATATGGTCACAAGGTCCTCGTTGAGGCCAAGGCCACACTCCTTTACGCATATTCTTTAACTCGCCTCGGTAGTGGAAACATTGGAAGGGAGATGCAGCAAACTAAAATCAGTGCAACATATCACTTATTAAGACTCGTAAAAACTCTGATATGGAGCGTAGCTATGTACGCAGGAAATGTGGTCACTGAAGCAGGAGGATAGACGTAGATTGGAGGCTTTTGAAATGTGGGTGTGGAGAAGAATGGAGAAGGTGAAATGGACCGAAAGGAAAACAAATGAGGAAGTACTGGAGATGGTGGGTGAAAGAGGTGTTCGTTGAGAGAAATCCTATGGAGGCAGGAAAAATGGATGAAAGGCGTATTGAGCGGTAGTGGAATGTTGAAGAAGGTAATAGAGGGGAGAATGTTGGACAAGCGAGGAAAGGGCAGGAACAGGATAGGGATGTTGGACGGGATGAAGGGAGGAAAGAAGTACACAGAGATGAAGAGGGACCTGATGTAGATTAGGTTGCTGGATTGGGTTTTATTTGGAGTTACAAAATGTTTATTTAATAGTTGTGTCCTTGCAAAAACCTACCTTAACCGGTAGATTACCTAATAATAATATCATTTATTATAATGACTAGGCATACCCCAATAGAATAATTTATTAATTCTCTAATTCACAAAACATTAGATACTATACATCACTTGAATGCTGTTTGCGAGCTCATTGAAAGTGCGGATTAAAGATGATGATATTATTTTTAAATGTTTTGAATATCACATTCAGTAATCATGTTCGAGAATAAAATCAGACATGCCAACTTTCAAAAATGAAAAATCGGGAGATTTTTAGAAGTGTATCACGAAGTAATCACTTTTAATTACCACAATATTTGCATGGCACCTTAATCCCTTTATGACACTTTGCCAATTTTTAATGAATGTCACACTTTATTAACATGTTAAGCTAAGTACACAATTTGAACAGTTCATCAAGAACGTAAGAAGGAAAAATCGGGAGTCTCCCGCTTAAATCGGGAGAGTTGGCATGTCTGATAAAATGATTCGTAGTTCAATTTTTATGTTATACCAAATACAGGGTGCGTTCCGAAAGTAATGCATAGTATTTCCAGCGCCACTCCTATTGGGCGGAGTGGGATCAAACCATTGAGAGTAGGTGGGGGGGGCCTTACTGCGAAACCGGTCTCAGTGCTCTCCAAGATGTAGAAGTGGCAGGACGTCAATTAATGTAAACCTCTGCGCGCCGACCGTGTCACGAAAGACCAACCGAGCGGAAATTTAAAGCAAACTTTTGCGACATATTGTACATGAACCTGGTTATTTGGACGTCATCACCGGTGTTGAAGCCTAGGTTTTTGCATACGACCTAGATACAAAACGCCAAAGATCTGAGTGGCACACCGACCAGTCCCTCAAGCTCAAAAAGGAGAGAATGAGTAAATCAATAGTGAAAACAATGGTCATTGTCTTTTTCGACAGTAATGGAGTGGCCCATAAGGAGTTTGTTCCACAAAAACAGACAGTTAACGCTGCCTACTGCGTAGAGGTACTGGAGAGACTCCGAAAAATGGTCATCAGGACGAGAAAAGACATCTCCGCTACCTGGTAACTCCATCAAGACAACGTTCGTTGCCATAACGCGCTACGAGTCCGCAAGTTCCTGGCCAAACACCAGGTGCTAACGCTGCTTCAACCCCCCCGCACCCTATAGTCCTGATGTCGCCCCAGCAGACTTCTTTTTGTTCCTTTGGATTAAGACAGCCCTGAAAGGAACCCGTTTGTCGTCCATTGTAGAGATCCAGTCAACCGTCAAAGAGGTCCCCGAAGAGGCCTTCCAGGGCGCGTACCTGTCATGGCAGAGTCGCTGTAACAATATGTAGAGGCCCAAAAATTGTACTTTGAAGAATTTTAAGTGTTTGTGCAAATCTTTTCAGTATATTATTTGAAGAAAAAATCATTGCATTACTTTTGGAACGCACATGTACACCAAATTAGAAATGCACAAATTAAAACCTGAACAAATTTATCTTTCAAACAGGTGAACATTTAAAAGTCCCCCCCCCCGAGAAGAGAACTAATACATTTACACCCTTTTAATAATCAAACCACTTTACTTTTCCACATAAACTTTTTAATTTTTACAACCCAGGTTTCGTTATAGCATAACATCATCAGGTAAAAATTTTGATTATTAAAAGTCAATGTGAAGATTTTCCACCAAGTTACGCCAGAAACTGTTACATTTACACCCTACAAGAGTAAAGATTTTTGAGGTGAAATTGGGAGAGAAGTGACTGAAACCTGGAGTAGCGAGAATTATACGATTTTTTTTTCAATCCTTTGATAATCTTCGCGAAGCGAAGAGAGTTGGCGACTTGGAAACCCTAGTTCCGAGGGGACTGTCGTTCGGATGAGGAGAGGAATCATGAAAAAGTCCGTGGGTGAGGATTGTGAGGATCATCCAAACGAATGGCGAAAGGGAAAGGCTTGCCACTCGTCGCCGCCATAAGAGCAGGCTGTCTTACGAAGATGAGAAGGGGATTGGTGGTAGAATCATCCACCTCCACCCCCACCTTCAACTTCGGAAGACGGTGGATGGAACTGAGACCACAGCACACTATTGTGGAGGTGGCTAACGGGGGGGTCGTGGGAAGAGGGGGAGGGAACCCGACGATGTCTCGCCCAACCGAGAGGATTGAATCTGTCCATCTGGCAACGCCGCACGCGATGAACATGGGAGTTGGTTGAACTGACAGGCGTGAGATTAATGGGCCAGACCAATATATCACGACTCGGGGACACATCCAGGATTTTATTTCGGAGACTGCGGACGGGTGAATGGCGAGGGAAGTGCTCACACCGAAAACGTCAGATAATTTGACGCGCTAAAAGATCTAAAGAATTTCCGGGGAGGTATATGACGGACGGGATCCAGATATTGTGCTGATATACGCCCCTGGGCACGTAAATCTTCTAGGTCTAGGTACAGGATGAAGTGAAAACATTGAAAATCAACCAAACTATGAAATTTAATCCAATTTTATTGGAATTACTCGAATTATGACAAATTATATCATTACATTCTTTTTGCTATTGTTTTCCTTCCTTCTTCTAGGCGAAACTTCCAATTCCGTTTTAAATTCCTTTTATTTCCTTCCTCGATGAAAACCCATTAATAATCATACGTAAAAAATTTACGTAAATGTGTTTTATTTTGAAAAATTGCTAATAATCTCAGTTTTTAACATGCATGTAATTGATGTAGCTGCTTTAAATTAATATCAGTAACAGTTTTACATTAAAAATTTTTAATTCCGTCGTGAATCATTACCACCTATTATTAAACCAATACATATGTGTGTCATTGATGTTCAAATCAAGTGCTTGTTACACAGGTAATTAATCTCTCTCCTGCAGTTCCCTAATATTTTCTCCCCAAAATTAATGCTAGTCTACACCGTAGTCCCGCACCTCCCTACCATTACCCCCTTGGCATACTGTCGCGTGTCATCCTCAATCAATATCAAGTGTTTCCTTCGAGGAACACCTGCTTTTATTTCTCTAATGATGTTATACTATGTCGACGTTTTCCTCTCTATTGCTGCTTAGTGGTATATCGACCAGAACAATGACCAAGTGCGTTGGTTCAGCTTTTAGTTATTCTAAATTAAATATTAAAAACATTTAATTTACAAGTCGGAACAAAATTAAACATCGCAATGACGTCAGGTATATATTTCTAGACATATGTGTATGTTAGTTGGTAGTTTGAGTGTTTGCATGTGTGTGGGTTGTAAGGATATTTACATTAATGCATTGCATGTGTTTTGTTTGTGGATTGTATAAAATTATGGCTTTTGAACAAAGTTTTTTTTCTAAATTACGGGTGGCGCCCTAACAACCCCGCCACAATTTTGCGGCGGTTTGCGGGGAATTAAGTAAATATAGATGTGGAAGCCTTTCACCTCCCGTTGGTGGGCATTAGACACGGCCGATTGGACCGAGTCCCGTCGTTGCTAGGACTCAATCAGAGCATTATTTTTTCGTGGGATAACAAACCTAGGTGTTCCCTGTAACCTGTTGCCTTTCTCAATAGAAGTATGCCGATCCGCTTTAAATAAAGTCAATTTTATTCAACGGCAAGTGGGAAAATGTAATGAGAAAGTTAAAGGGAGTTGTTATTTTGACCTAGTTGGAATACGACGCAAGTTTTTGGGATTGTTGGGAGGAATTGTGGCTAAAATAATTAGATAAAGCACTGAGAAAATACGCCTGATTCGACAAACGTTACGATAGGAACAAGCGTGTGACAGGCCTTTTAGAGGAATTAGGCTGGAAGCCACTTGATATGCGAAGAGAACACACCGGACTTTTAGCATTGTTCAGAACAAACGAATTTTTAAATGACACTAAAGGAATTCCTATGGCCACACACTATTTAAATAAGTTAAACCACAAAGATAAGATAAGAGAGATGGACTCCAGTACAGACAGATACAAATACGAGTATTCGTTCTCTCCCGGACAATGACCATAATAGTAAGAAATCAAAGTCATTATAGGAATAGTAAAGACATTCGATTTGTCGATTTATAAGTCAGGAGAAGATTAAACGATGCGTAGACATCAAGTAAATTCGTAATTGCATGTGCTTGTGAATATTAGTTGCAAGTAAATTTATTTACATGTGTGCCAGTTCAAATTGTTTTTGCATGAATATATACGTTCTGTGGGTGTGAATTGGCATGAATTTTTAAGTTTGGCATCTGGTTTTATTCTTTTAATCGGGTGATGACCTAACACCCCCCGGTACATGCCCTTGCGGGTTTATTTATTGTGCATATGTAGATGTAAAAGAGCAGTCATCACATATATTGCCGCCCCACTGGGGTCAGGCGCTTATGCATCCACCTCAATGAGAAACGGACCCTGCATGGGCTGCGCTGCTCTTCAACTTATTTGACATTGGTGACCCTATCAGGAGCAATTTTATGTATCCTACCACCAGTTATAATAGTTAACAGAATGCACGAACCCCCACCACGTCAAGGATATCATTTTTGGGGAAAGAGTACATGCTTATATGAAATGCTATAAATTAATATCTCCATATGGTCGTTTTAGTAAGGGTCTCTTTTAGATATGGTTCGTTTGCTCATTGTTTTGTTTCTGGCTCACTGGACGGGTAAAGAAAATAAACTGACGAGTGTCCTTTATTTAGCTATTAGTTTAGAACACGAGTACACTCATTGCAGAGGCGGCAGTTACCGGAATGTATGGGCGGAGTGACTAGGATTAAGACTAAGTGATGGGCGAAAGTGTAAGATATGGAATCAGATAAGTTAAAGCAATTTAATGTCCGGAGAAAAGAAATAAAGAAGCATCGTTGAGTGAGGTGGATTGGTTGCACACGCCCATGAGCGGGGGTTGGCCCACTTTGTTGCTTTGCGTCGGCGTCGACGTAAAACAACGTAGACGTCGGCGTCGACAGTTAAGTCTAAGGAGTCGCCCTTTTGAACCGAACTTATCATAGACTGTCCAATTCAATGTTCCGATGCTGGCGATTAAAGTTCAAGAGAAATAGATATAAATCGACATAATGTTTCGCAAAGCGCCCCATGGGCGTGTCTGCTGGGGGTATTAGGTCACCAGCCACGCATGCACAATTACAATTTTTACACCTCTACACAAATATCAGTTCGATCATGCACTAGAACAAAGTTAATCACGTGAAAGAAGGTACTTGTATGCAAGAGTATTCAATAACAGTATATATTCAAACCATGCTGGAGCGGTGTTAAACAGATGAGTCTTTTTTAAATTTCATGCAGGATATCAATGAAATATACACATTGCCAATGCTAATTATCTCCTACGTGATTGCTGTCATATCTATTTTGATCTCTAATTGTGCGAGGAAAAAACGACATTTAAATCGATCCATTATAATATCTATCTCCGTGATTTTACTTTGGTGACCTCATCTACCGTAGTAAGTCTAGACCTGTAATATGTCTAAGATAAGTAACCTGCCTCAAACTTACGCAGTTAATTTAATCTGTATTTTAATCTACGGTGAACTAGTTGCCCCTATTCTTATTCTTGCAACATTTCCGTGACACTGCTACCGCGTTAATAACAACTTTTCACTAGTTTAGCTGATCTACGTTGCACTCGAACTAGTTTCAAAATTAATGCCCCCTCGTGAGGATCCCATACACCCACAGCCTAATCTAGGTGGGGCCTAACAAACGTGAAATAACAAAGCTCCTTGACCCTCTCATAACAGTTCCCAAGTATCCTTTTTATGAATCCTAACTTTTTATTTGCATATCTAACAATGAATCAATCGTCAAAATGTAATTGAAATTGCCAATTTCAAAGGTTACTCCGTGGAACTGTTTCATGTTGCATTTTTAAATTTCGATTACGTGTATAAAGGTACGACTAGACATGCATATTGCTCAAGGATTAATTACTTAAATAAAGTATCCATAATTCTCATCTATTGTGGAAGTCTGACGTTGTTTCATTTGCATCATAAACACCATTTGTTGAAAGCCAAGTATTGTGGGAAGAGTACCGAGAGGCATATTTCCTCAGTGAATTTCATCCGCTTATTAAAATAATTAACGTTAGGTGTCGCATGCAAAAACGGAAGGGGGCGGATTTTCTGGAATAAAAATAATTTTCCGTCTGTGGCTAAATTTTACGACCCAATTTTGGAATGGACGGCCAAGAATGCTGGAAAATGGTAGCGATGAAGTATTAATGCAATTATTCATCCATTCCTCTCCCATACCATCCGTTTCGGATACATACTATACTATATGTAAAAATATGAAATAAAATACATTGGCGCACAAGATAGGTGAAGTAAAATACTTATGGTAAATGTTTACTTCGGCCTTACTTAACCCACGCAAAAACGTTTTCCAGGTCTCCCTTCAGTTCATGGGCCATGAGCGTACGATAAAGGGTGCTCTGTCATAATCATTTAAATTAATTCTTGATTATTGTCACGACGCACCATCCTCTTTCCCACTTCAGACAACAAAGCGTTCTCATACCGGCACTAGAAGTGCAGTTGGAGGACACACGCGACGATTGACCGTGACAAGGTCCCTATAGCCTGCCTGATATACAGTCGACGCTTATTTTTCTGTAATCGCCACCGACCGGTGTCGGGCATGAGGGGAGGGTCGCGCCCTCGACACTCTTCCATCCGCCAAACCTGCTCCGCTCAACTAAAGGAAGAACGTTTCGCAGGCGGTCATGCGACCTATAACTTCAATCCGAAGGTCTCCCGCACTCCACTGGCTATGTAGGAAGGTACTCGTAAGAATACGAGTCGTTAATATCTCGACTCAATCGAGATTTTATTCGTCCTCCATTTATTTTTATTGATTCGAATACCATTTCTTGATAAAAACGAAAGTTGATTCGTGGACGATGAATATTTATCGATTCGAATAACAATTTCTCTCCCATTTGAAGGACGAAACGTGACTGTGAGCTCAAAAACAATCGTTGGCTTTATTGCAGTGGTAGCAACCCTCAAAACAACTCAAACAGTACGCAAAAAAATATTTTTTTTTATCAGTCCGATTTGAATGGTCTGGTCGAAATAGTCGAATTCACACGAATGGCAACTAGGAGGGCGACTACAACATGTGAGTATCGATCCTGGCCCTGAGCGATAGTGAACTCTGATGGGACTGGGTATGACTCAAGTAATAGCTGGCTTTCCAAATGGACTCTCATAATAGCCAATCCAAATAGGCGATTAAAACAATCGCGGAAACGGCCGAGGAAACAATGTCATCTCAATGTTTTCTTTTTTCAGTTGGCGTGCCTAATGATTTATTACACGAGACTGGAATGACAAGTAAACATCAGCAGCTAAGTTCTGGCGCTATGGCTATATATTTAAGGCATATCGGTTATCGTCGATAAACGAAATGAATGCGAGGAAGTGGATAACTGTGGATAAAAAAGTGTCCAATCACGTCTAGAAAGACGAGAGATCGGACTGATGCGAAGGTTAGCGTTTGATGCATGAAGAGCTGCGAACGCATTATCGTATGCAGAACTTTAACTTGAAATGAAATGAATAACTAATTTAACTTTAGTAACATTATTATTACCATTATAGCTAAACTACCGGCTAGGTAGGTTTTGGATGGGCTCATAATTCCTTTGCCTATTCCACAAAAAATTAAATATAAGTTGACAATAAGTAAGATTCTTGCCATTACATATCACTTACTCGGCATAAGTCGCATAGGTACGCGCCTTTCTTACTTCCAACTTTACGCATGAAAATCTTCCAACTTTACGCGGGTCCTCCCTAGCGTAACCTAGGTTTATACTTGTTATGTTTGGGTGATAGGACAAAGCAATGACAAGTAACGGAGGCGTAACTTCGCTCGCGTGGATCGCATTCAGAATTCGCGTTGAGTATTTGGGGTGCATCTGAGAAACTGTTCATTAATATTTTATAAAGATTTCATAGAATATCCGTTATAATCGTGGAATTTCGTTGCGGGCAGAACGTTATCGTGTGGAGAAACTAAGATATGGGTCTCTCCGAACACGAGGAGAGGAGACAACATTAATATTTTTAGAAAGGTAAATGCCTTTCAAGTTCACTAGTGACAACGAGGAAATTCGGCATTACTCTCCATGTCATTGCGACAGCCGATGGGTTATGAAGGAAATCTTGATGCATCTACGTTTACTCTTCTTACGGGACTTTTACGCATAAGTTCAGGCCAATATCAGTCTGGCGAAGCGTGCGAATGAGACAGCTCCTTAGGGAGTTGGGTCAGTAAGCGTCGAAGAAATCTTGCTGGTTCCTCCACGCTTCCTAAAAGCCTACCTAACCTAACATTGCTCAACTATTCCTAAAAAAATACGAAGAACCACAGCCAACTCATAAGCAACCAATAATGACTAAATTACCTAAATTACTAAATTATTAACCTTCCAGTAGGTACGTTTTGGGACTCGGAAGGTTTTCGAAACCTTTCTCAGAAGAAATTTCAAATACGAAGTTGGACGGCTACCATCCTCAGACATGCTCGATATACAGTGTACACTTTCCCTTTATAGAATTCCACATCCCTATGTTACCATGGTGATAAAACATGATCGCCTCGATTTTTCTTAATATCTAGGTGTTATCTAATGTGAAATCGTTAACATTCGCTTTTTCGTCCACCCATTGTCATATTACGTCCACTATCCATTCCGTTTGATGTCGTAAAATTCCTTCGGAGGACAAGGTACTCCCCGAGTCCCGTCTCAGTTAATAGTAAAAGTCATTAGAGCGTCTGCTCGAGGTGTTGGGGAAAATGCTTTCAAAGGGACAACTGGGATGGGTGGGTGGAAAATGTGGAGCCCTTTCCTTGCACACCTCTGCCATTCCCTTCCTCACCCGCGGCACTAAAGGGGGAATTGCGTAAAAAGCTTAACGGTCCCATTTTCCTGTGGCGCAAACTCCGATTTATGACCCACGTGAGGAACGGGCGTCGCTCCCGCCCTAGGACTTCCATGATACTTTCGGTGCCCTCCCCCACTTAATGCCGTTTAAATGACAATAAGACACTGGGACGCCCCGTTTTTACGCTAAACTTCATTCTCGAGCCCTTACGCCTACACCCTTGCGCAATGGTCAACCATTACAACTACCTCGAATATGTCAATTCATAAAAAAAGCTCCAGGCCACAAACGATTGTTTATTTTTAATCCATATAACCCGAACCTCCAGATATAATCCCTCCCCCCTACTTCCCTGTTAACATTCGGGAAACGGTGGAATATGGCATATCTAAAATCATTGTCCAATCACAATTATCGCAAAGTTATATGTAATCGTTTGTTGGAAAAGTAGAAGTTTGCTCATTTTCACAGTAAACCTGAATGAGCATAATCATAATGTTACAGAGATCAAGCCTAATGAAAACAAATTTCGAGATCAGAGAATTATAAAAGTAAAACCAACATGGTTATAAGAATTCTTATTGTCTTAAATTATCCGTTTCACCAGTTTTTATTAAATAAATCATACTTTCAAAAAAAAGCATGGTTAAACCTGGATTCCGAGCGCTCATTACACAAGTTATAATCTAGTTGAAGAGTTATATATTTTTCTTATAGGTTTCCCCCATCTTCCCCCACCTATTTGAAAAACCCACCCCCTCATCCCTTACCCTTTCCTCCTGGCGCTACACCCCCTGCCACACACCTTTTTTGTTGGCTCGCAGGGTATTTATGTAGAAGTGGATGAAGAGGAAAAGACTCGTCAAAACTTTGACATGGAGCGTAGCTCTGTACGGAGCGGAAACGTGGTCATTGAAGCAGGAGGATCGACGTAGATAGGAGGCTTTTGAAATGTGGGTGGTGGAGAAGGATGGAGAGGTGAAATGGACCGAAAGGAAAACGAATGAGGAAGTACTAGAGATGGTGGGTGGGAGAGGGGTTTGTTGAGAGAAATCCTATGGAGGCAGGAAAAATGGATGAATGGCGTATTGAGCGGTAGTGGGATGTTGAAGACTGTAATAGAGGGGAGATTGTTAGGAAAACGAGGAAAGGGCAGGAACAGGATAGGGATGTTGGACGGGATGAAGGGAGGAAGAAAGAGACACAGAGATGAAGAGGGACCTGATGTAGAGCAGGTTGCTGGATTATGTTTTGTTAGGCGTCACAAAATATTTATTTAATAGTTTTGTCCATCCATAAACCAACCTAGTAGGTAGTTTACCTTACATTTTTTAAAAATATATACATATATATGTACATTTATGAATACCTACTGATTTACACACACACACGCCCTATCGGCAACTTGCAGGTGTACTTTATTTATAGATATACGTTATGAATTCATACCTCTTTCCTACCGTTAGTTTAAAATTCTTCAATTTAAATTATAGCCTTTAATGATCTTTTAAACATTAAATGAAAATCTTATTTTGCTGGGCTCGTGTGAATGCAATCTTACTCATCTCTACAAATACTAAACGGTTTTTAGTTGCATACGAATAAGCAAAAATGGCGCTAAATTCATTCTGCATCTTTCTATTGGAACTCCAACTTCTATGAAAGGAATAGTTTTCTATCATTCCATGTACGTGGTATTTATTTGTGAAACAGTAAATGATTATAAGGCCATCACTATATCCACCAAATGTTCCTGGAATTTGCGATAACTTTCCAAAGACGCAATCAACGTATCAAAACAAAAATGTAACATAAACCCGAGTGTCTGCAATTTTCGTTTTGATTCATAGCAAATTTAAATACCTCAGTATAAAGGAAAATCGGCGGGTCACAGCTAGTTGTATGCCTAGATCGAATAACAAAGGAGGGCAGATGGCAGGGGGCATGAGAAAAGCGGACCTTTAAATTGGCTCAAAGATTCTTAACACATTCCATGCCCCTTTTCTTACTAATTCGGTCCTTTTCTGTGTCTTATGTGCTGCTGCTGTCGGTTTCGCTTTAAAATGTTTTCGTGAGATTACAACCGCGGAGCCCTTGCCTCTCCCGCTGCCGGGCAAAACATACGACCGATTGGGCCGAGTCTCATAGTTGCCAGGACTCATTTTCATTTTAGCGTCCATCCTTAGTGCCTCTGGATAAATAATTGAGGTGGTTTCCCGTTACATTCCTCAATGATGTTTTTAACGTGACACCACCATTTAAATGGTGGCTCCACTGGAGTCGGACGACTATGCAGCCGCCTAACGAACGGCCGCTGCGCGTACTACATTTCGCCTGGCTCCAACCATTCGATCTCATCTCATGAGTAACCCTACCAGGGGAATAATCATTGCTCCCATTTGTAATTACCACTAAATATGTCAATAATTCCATGGGTAAACCCACGAATAAGGGAGGGATTCACTTATTGACCTACCAACAAGGCATTCGACTAAATAGGTCTACGAAGGGAGGGAAACGTGCATTTCTTCCGATCAAACATGCAACCATGCAATTACTTATACATACGCCACTAGCCTCCATGAGAGCGTGTCACAAGCTTTCTGAATATCAGGCCTGTATGAAGTTCTACAAAATGGACCACACAGCGCGGCACTGTGGACGTATTCAAGGCCAGGATTGAGTCTCACATAATGAGGGTTGTTCTTTTGTTCAGAATATTTCTCTTCCGGTCCGTCTCTGACCAGAATGGGATAATTAATTTGGTCATAACAAAAAAAAATGTTCCCGGGAACGCATGTTTACACAACTTCTCTTTCATATCCGCACGAATATTACGCCCCTGAGATGTCGCTACGCATTTCAGAAACGTCATGTATGCTCACAATCACCAAGGGTTCATTTTCAGAAGACAAAAAATTCCCCAACCCCTTTATCCCAGACGGACAGGGTGCTCGAGAGAGCCCGTCACTTCTCTTCGCCTGCAACCCCTCAGCCACGGGAGCGAGTGGCAGCTCGCGTTGAGGGAAGTGCAAGCACTCGAAAGCAAGAGTGAAGGGCGAGTTTTCTATTCTATTTTTTTTTAAACGCGGGAAGGCGAAGAAGAAAACGAACGCGGCGTCGACGACGAGGAGGGGAATGGTACGTATGGGATCACGGGGGGAGAATGAAGAAAGGATTGAGAAAAGAAAGACAGAGGTGAACTAGATGGATATTAGCAGAAGGGGACGGCTGAGGACCTAACTTTACAGTGAGTGTAAGCGTGAATGGCTACTGGAGATTAGAAATCTTGAATTCACCAATTCAGAGTTCTGCCAACTTGCCTAGACTGGATTGTAAGATACATTACGGGATTCCAACCCTGGGTACGAAGGAATGAAGTATTAAAAAAAATTAACGTATTTTATCTTCAAAAACCATTTCTTACCGTTTATCTCCTACCATTTTCACGGAATCGTGATCGAATAAACTATGGGAGAAAGAAATCTTAATCTTAGTTAGAAGGAGAGTTCGAAATATTACAGAGTTAAGATTTAGCCTCGATAGCCATCGAGGCCCAATCGTACGATTGATGTTGAAGTAAGTCTACGATATATCTACCTTTACAATAGTAATAGTACCTTTACAATATTATATCCACATTTACTTAGTACCCTTACCCTGCAAGCCAAAGCTAGATACTGTCAGGCCGTGATTCCACAGCAGACATACAACAATAAAATCAATCGTTGAATACTTGTTAGCTACCTTAAGACCTACGAGAGAAGGCGAATAAAATCGTATTTATTAATTGAATTCATTGAAACAAATTTACGATGGTAGCATGCACTACAAAATATTAAATTCGTGTTTCTCTAAGCATTCGGGAAGAGCTACTACTAGTAGTAAGAACACCAAAATATAGTTTAGATAAAATACATGAAATCGCATATATGAATTTTTGAGGCTAGATTTACGAGTACATGGAAATATTTACGTAAGATCTGGAGTAAAATCTGACTAGAACAAATCGTATTCACTTAAGGAGAGACAATGACTTAAAGGTAGTTGTATTATGGAGGTTTTAATCTGCGTTCATTCTAAAGCGTATCTCTCGAGTGTTCTCAACTTCAGTGACTATTTAAAACTCCCCATAGTCATTCTGGCTGGAAAAACCTATAATTCTTAAGAAGTTTCCGGAAGGAGGAATTGTGTTGAAGAACAAAGGACAACGCAAGGAGGAAATTCAGCATAAACTAGAGTTCTCCCAAAGTCAAACAAATCGCTCAGTGAATCTCTTCCGAGAATTCTCTCCACGCTCTAATAACAAATGCCTATTTGAAAACTCGCGGTTCCTCTGGGTTAGAGAAGTTCGGGGGCTTGTGACACGGGCTACCTACCGGGCTCATAAAGTTATACTAGAGTGCAAACCTAACGTAAACTTTCCTTCTAAAGGTTTTAATCCACCAAGAGCAATACACTATCTCTTGTTCTTCCGGGCTCTAAATTTGTTCAGTCAAAACTATTCCATCTAACTTTTTCTTCCCCTTTACCCGTCTCTCGCAATATCCCTGCGCAAAGCTAATTCTTGGAGTACATTATTTGCTCGATGAATGACTTACGACTATTGACTCAGATTTTAATGCAGACTTCAGAGTTTTTTCGAATATTTGGTTAGTTGAAGCTCGACTGCACGCCAATCTCAGACAGCCATGCTGGTTAATGGAAACAGAAACCTGAATAAACCAAAAAAAGTTAGGATTCATAAAAAATATAATTGGGAATTGAAATGAGAGGGTCAAGGAGCTTTGTTATTTCACTTTAGTTAGGCCCCACCTAGAATATACTGCGGGTCTATGGGAATCTCACGAGCTAGGCTTAATTTTGGAACTAAATCGAGTCCAACGTAACACAGCTAAGTTTGTTAAAACTTTTTATTAACAAGTTACTAGTGTCAGAACCCTATTGAAAGAATTAGGATGGGAGTCACTAGTTGACCGTCGGCTTAAATACAGGTTAAATTTACTGAGTACATTTGAGGCAGTTTACTTATCTGAGGAGGTTAAATACATTATTACACGGTGATGGTACTCGGTGATGGTACGGATGATGTTACTATGGGAGATCAGATCACCGAAGTAAAATCAGGGAGGTAGATAGAAGAACGAATAGATTAAAAATGTCGTTTTTTCTCGTACCATTAGAGGTAAAAATAGGAATGACAGCTGTCACCTAAGAGATAATTAAAATTTGTAGTGTTTATATCTTTCGATATTTTGCATGTTCTTTCCAGATTGTTACTTTTTTATTGAATATACCCTTCTTTTTAGCAGTTCTTCTGCATAATTTGAATATACGTATCCTGTGATTGAATATTGTTACTTGCAAGTCTTTTCCTTCGTGTGATTAATATTTTTCGAGTGCATGATCAAACTAATATTTGTGTAGAGGTGTCATGATTGAGATTATACGTGCATGGTTGGTGACCTATCATCCCCAGCCACACCCCCTTGCGGCGGCTTACGAGGTATTGTGTGGGTGTAAATGAAGAGAAGAAAGGCGATAAATGGTAGACTATAATGTTAAAAATCACATCTATTCTACAATTATCAATGTTATGCAAAGCTATTATCAATATTATTAGGATAGAGCCGATAAGATAATGATGAACACAAGACTCATCCACAGGTATTTAATAAGGGATATAGAAACCTTCACCGAGTGGTTTAAGTACTTGATCTTCTCCCTCAATATACGCGTACATAACATTGTTTGTGAATATGGTCAAATATATACATATATTCATAGGTATGTATAAATTAATATTTGTGCACGCATGGCTAATGCCCTAACACCCAAAACTTTTTGCAATAAAAAGTAAATTTTATTCGGGAAAGTTGCCTAGAGAAGACACTTAAAGAAGAAGAGGGAAGAATGTATTGGTCTACTCCTGAGGCACGATAGCAGGAACAAATATATACATTGAAGAGCATAACTGAAGGAAACATGCAAGGGAAGAATTACAGAGGAAGACCTGGGATTAACTGAGAGAAGCAGGCAGTGGAAAATGTGGGTGCGAATGAATATGGAAGTGAAGAGATTTACAGGATAGTGTGGAGTGCTGTTTCAAACAGATCCTCGGATTGATAACTAGCCCGTGATGATTAAAGGTGTCTGTGAGCATTAGAAAGAAAACAGACATTTAATCCGCTCAGTTACTTAATATTTAAAAAGCGAGGCCCAGATGAAAATTGCTTAACTATTCATCGACATACATCTACATAATACCCCGCTAGCCGCCGCAAGGGCGTGTGGCGGGGGGTGTTAGGTCACCATCCAAAAGGAAAGATGAAATACCGCATTCAAAACCAACACACACACGCAAACCCCAATCCACAGCAGTGCACACATTTATAGAAACATCCCATCATTCCACGCGCATGCAAAAGCCTAACACAAACATTTAACAAAACATTTAACCTTTAACGTATCCTTAACTCCTTGAGTACTTCCTAACCTAATTCCTCCAAAAATTACAATTCCGTTCTTAACTTATATTTATCACTTTGATTTAACTTTTACGGTTTTCGATATCCCTTTTTTAATAAACATCCATACATTTTCGATAGTACTCGCCATTCCCTCACTCATGATTTTCTCTATAGCTTTTTGATACCCTTTACTTGTAAATCTACATCTACATGAACTATTAAAGGAATGACCTAGATATCTTTACATATTTCCAGGAAATTTCCATGAAAAAAAAAGAATTTCGCCCTGCTATCAGATACAACGTTATTAAACATGGCAAGCAAATGCAAATACTTTATATTTGTATGCAATCATAGCGATTAGATAATACTAATTAAATCTGGACCAGTTTTTCGCATCTCTCACACACACCATTTTGTTGTCCTTACGCAGAGTCTTCCTCTCCTGCCTTATAGCAATAAGGGTCTTGGGAAATAGAGAGAAGACATCTGAGTCATAGCCAGAAGACGTGCTCTTAAAACATAATTGAGTTGGTAAAAAAACGCTAAATGGCAGTCAGCCAAATGCAGACCAAGAACAACTGGATGCTAGGAGGGGAATGACGCTTTGGATAATGCCCCATGACATAAGCATTAACTACAGGAATAGTAAACACATGGTGGGGTAAAACAAAAGTCGGATTGAAGCGAGACAGGCTCGGAGAGCATTAGAGTTCTGGCAGGAAAGCCACTCTCACCTCGATCTACGGACAAAAATGTGGTTAGCCATTGGTCACAACCTTGAAAATAGATGATTGACATTTATGTGAGGCCACACTCATTTCCCATCATCCGATATTACTGATTAAGAATGTAGCGTGAAATATTTTTTAGTATTTTTCAGTTTTCTTAATGGATAATGGAATAACTTGTATTAAAACTTATTATGGCTTAAATTATCATGTTTTATACATTTTCTGTAATTGGAGATCATTTCCATAACATCAATATCCTGCAATGTAATATAGTGTATGTTGTTGGCGATATATAAGTAGGTCTCATCTAAAAAAGCGGCGATAGTGAGAATCCCGCCAATAAGCGGCCCATCATAATTGTAAGAAATCGGATTCATATTATAAATAGTAAAGACACTCGAATTACAAGCGAGGACAAGATTGGATGTTGCTTAGATACAATTCTTAGGCGAACGTACTGGTGTATGCTAGTTGCCAGAATATGTATTTGCATGTGTGTGTAAGCGAAAAAGGGTTTCTCGTGAATGTATTTGTCTGTGCGGGAGTGAATTGACATGAATTTGTTAGTTTTGCATCAGGTTGCATACTATTTTACGGGCGGTGTTTTAACATGCCCGACGAAACACACAATTCATGCAACATCATTAAAACAGATTTTGAATATTATACTGCGAGTAGTTACCCCACTGATTGCACTAAAATTAAAAATAAGGAAAATCATTAAATAGGGCGGGCTCATATGCAACGCAGTCTCCAATTATCATGTAGCATACTACCCGTGCAGGATGTACAGATCACAAATGCAGTAGACCTACAAATTTATTTACACGACACCCCCCCCCCCCACTCAACCCAAGACCGAGTGGCGGGGGATGTTAGGATATCAGTCATGAAGTCAGTTGAGGGAGAATGCAATTTCTATGCTCCTAACTATTTTCGCCAGCGCCCACCGATTTCAGCCTTTGTTTTCCCCCCTTGGCTTGCTGTCGCGAATAGTGCGCAGGAAAAACGAATTCTTGACTTGTCAGTCACTTATTTTGTGACGATCGTCGTCGACTGCCGATTAGAGGACTGAATTATATCTCTAATGTTAGATGCCAAACCGCAGGATTGATATCTTCACGACAGGTTTAATTGAACTCTGAGATACATGCTCTGATGGAGAAGTAAATGGCAAAAATAAAATGGATAGATGGAATAACAATTGGACAACTTCAATTATGAGTGGGAGGGAAGCATATGAAGGACATTTAAAAGAAGAAGAGGAAAACTATGGCAAACGTACTTTGTGAGACAATACAGTTAATTAAAGACCATAAATGAAAGAAACAATGGGAACGAATTTTAAAAAAATATAAAGAAAATAAAAGAGAACTGGAAATCGACATAGCAAGGTGGTATGTGGAAATGAAGTTAGCTGTTGGAAACCGTAAAGGTTTGGTGGTTGTAGAGCTGCTATAAAACAATGCTCGGGTCGATTACATTTATATAACACCCTGAAAGCTAACGTGAAGGTGTGGTACAGGAGGTTTATCCACACAAAGCATGCTCGTGATGCATAATTTTACATTGAAATTAAACATTTATTTGCTCATAAAATTTACGTTAGGGATCGTCGAAATCCCTCATTTTATAAAATTAAAATTGCATTAAACATGGAGCTGCAATGAATGAGGAGGGGTTTAAATATATTCTTTAGTGGCATATATTTTTACACGCAAATATCTTCTATCGTGGTGAATGACTTTTTTGGAATGCATTATCGAATAAATGACTGTAAAGTGGTGCAGTGATTGTGCATGTACAGCTGGTTACGTACCACCCCAGCCACACACCCTTGTGGTGGCTTACGGGGTATTATGTAGATGTAGATTCGTAACTACATATTCTTAATACCTTCACAGTCCTTTCAAGAAATGGCAAATTTTCTTCGGAGTACCTAAACCAACTTCCACAAAATGCTATTTTCTTAGAAATTATTAATTTTATGAATTTCTAAACTGAAAGGGTGGCTTAGTAAATGGAGAAAGTTCGACTATTAACAAGATTTCAATCTAGCAACAGGGTCCTTAGTTCAAATATGGGTGATGTCCCTGGATGCCATGCATGATTGGTGACCCAGTGGAACATAATGTGATTTTTCTGAGTACCAGAAGTTTTCCGCAAAACACTCGGTACCACGACCTGAATGAGTTCATTTCACGCATCATTATTTCTAGTTATATGTGAATTTTAATTTCACCTATCAAATCGACCGTCGGGTTTCAGGATATCACTGTTGTCACCGCGAAAAGATTTAACTCTGGAGACTCAAGTAACCTCCGAAAAGAAATCTTGGTTTCTAGATTACTTTAGCAGGATGGTATCAGATATTGGGTTGGAAAAGGTCATCCTCATTCATTTCATATTCAAAGGATCCTTCTGCCTCATCAGCACACAACGAAAGGCTGCAGTCAACTTCGCAAAACTTCCTGTGCACTCTTGGGGTCAACGCTTCCTTCCACGGGACACCTTTGGCCCCCGACTTCTTTTCTCCTTGACGGAATCATTTACCGTATCCAATTTAAAATTCTCCATGCATAATATCAAACACATAGTTTCTTTCATAAATTAATTTACCCGCTGGTATTAGTATTTATGCAGGGATAAGATGTCACCGTACAACCAGGTAATATATATATAACTTTAAACATATCTACATCTACACAATACTCCGAAGGCCGCCGCAAGGGCGTGTGGCGGGGTATGTTAATCACCAGCCATGCACGCACAATTCTAATCATGTTCCCTCTACACGAAAATTAGATGGTCTATGCACTCGAAAAAGATAATCACACGAAATAAGGTACTTACGTAGAACGCTATTTAATGACAGAATACGTGTATTCAATTCGTTCAGTAGAAATGCTAAAACAAATGGGTATATTTAACAAAAAAATAACATTCTGGAAATAACATGTAAAATATCGAAAAATATAAACACTAACAATTTTAATTATCTCTTAAGTCGCTGCCTGTAATATGTCTTTAAACTCCTCAGATAAATAACCTGTCTCAAATTACTCAGTAAACTTACGTTTTTCAATTAAACAACATTGCTTTAACCTCTATGTATAAAAGCAAAGTTGTCTAATTGAAAAACGTCAATATGAAGATTTTCCACCAAGTTACGCCAGAAACCGTTTAATTTATCAGTAAGTTTATTTGGAAATGAAAAAATAGTAACTTTGTGATTCCACAGAAAATTTATTACGATACTCATAATAAAACGATCGGTATCGTAATAAATTTTCTGTGGAATCACAAAGTTACCATTCTTTCATTTCCAAAATGAATCGATTCCATTAAGTTTCGCCAGAAACCATCAATTATATCAGTCAATATAACCTGTATTTAAGCCTACGATCAACTAGTGGCTCCCATCCTAATTATTTCAACAGGGTTCTGACACCACCACATTGTTCACAACAAGTATAAACAAATCTAGCTGTTCTACGTTCCACTCGATTTAGTTCCAAAATTAAGCCTACCTCGTGAGGTTCCCATAGACCCGTAGCACACTCAAGGTGGGGCCTAACTAACGTGAAATAACAAAGCTCCTTGACCCCCTCATTACAATCCAAATTACCGTTTTGATGAATCCTAACTTTTTATTTGCTATTCCGCAAATTTCACGAATGTGTTTTCCCCAGGACATATTCTTAGTTAACGTTGTACCCAAGAAATTTACCGATTCTACGTTTGGTATGTTGGTTCTCTGTACAGTGTGTTTTCGGGTGAAATACTCTCCCTCAAATAATGTATTGAAACACTTTCATTGAAATTTTTGCATGAATTTTTACCATGTTCGGTTTGTGGACTATAAATATGTGGCTTCTGGTGGTTTTTTTCTTTCTAAATTGCGGGCGGTGCCCTGACACCCCCCGCCACACGCCCTTGCGGCGGCTTACGGGGTATTGAGTAGATGCAGTTGAAATTTAATTTTCCCGCCACTTTTGGATTGCATTGAGATCGTTTAGTTAATGATACTCCTATCACCCCCCGCCACACACCCTTGCGGTGGCTTGTTGGGTATTATGTAGAATGATAGAGATATTCTATCATCATGACTGCATATTTCCCTATCTATCACTTTATCATCACCAAACAGAAAAAAATTTACTGGATACCGGAGACGTTATGTCATGAATATGTGAAAGAAAAGTAAGAGGAAGATAGAGTAGTATAGGTATGCCAAGCTTTCAAAGCAGTCAGAATATCGATTTAATTACGAATATGATGTACCTACACTTGACCGATTTCGAATTGACGTCAAATAAAACGTTGGTACAATTCTCACGCAAAAATAATTTTCTTACGTATTCTTTGTTTAGTAATGAAGGGCGAGTTTGAAATGACTGACGCAATTACATTGCAACTATAAACTACCGAAAAACTCACGGGTCATTAAGTGGGCCGTCGAAAAATAACTATATGCGTACGCCTTGTTACATAATTCGGCACCTATTCCAGGGATAACTCCAGATGCTGTTACGGGGCTCCACAATAATGAATTCACCATTAATGTAATAATAAAAAACTATGATGTTCGTTCGCAGGTTTCCGCGGCGATGAGTAGATGATTTCCACATTTTTCGGGCTTCGCGTAGGTCATTTAAATTTCACAACAGTTTCGCCAGCCATCCTGCTGGCGTCCTTCGGTCAAGGATGGAAAGAAGCTCGTTGTCCCGTCTTATACAGGGAAAATCCGGCGCCAATACCGGTATATTTCTTCGGCCAATCAGGGAACGTCCTCATATTTGCGCGGAATAATTCTTTTCCATGCCCTATGGAGTGGATATCCATCCTCTCTGTTAAAGTTTTCTGGCCTTTCAAAAGATTTCAATGGCCTCTCTTATTATCCTCGGGAAGTATTTTTCTTTTTTCGCTACTATTTTAGCGTCGTCGAACACGAACACAAACTTTAACAGAGAGGATGGACATCCACTCCACAGTGCTTGGAAAAGAATTATTCCGCGCAAATATGAGGACGTTTCCTGATTGGCCGAAGAAATATCCCGGTATTGGCGCCGGATTTTCCCTGTATAAGACGGGACAACGAGCTTCTTTCCATCCTTGACCTGAGGACGCCAGCAGGATAGCTGGCGAAACTGTTGTGAAATTTAAACGACATACGCGGACGCAGCCCGAAAAATGTGCAAATCAAAAACTATGATATTCAACCATTAACTGCAGTATCAGGCGTTATCTAAATATACCTACAAGCCATTGGGAAGGGTGTATTCACACAAGGTATGCACGGCACACGAAAATAGTCTTGCACCACGTATATGCCCCACTACCTAAAGAAAAAAATAACATGCAATATCCTAGTGACCACTATTCAGAAACGAGAAAAATGCATATTGTACCACCACCATTTCTAGTAATCTTTTATAGATATATCAGCGTTGGAGACACTCATAGAACTCGGAATAATTTACCATGTCAAAAGAGGAAATAATAAACTTTCCAGGGCAATAACTTATTTATACGCATTGAACGGGCTGTTAGTAACAATAAGGACAATACATAATTGTATGCATACAGTTAAAAAATACTATTTTTCCTAGCGCGGTCATAGGTAGTGATTTTGGTTTCTTATTGTCCTTAAATGTAAACTCAAATCTATCGATTGTACACTAGATTCGCGGGGTACAACGCAATAACCCCCTTCCCCTCTGCCTCACAACATAGTGGTGGCTTTCAGGGTATTATGAAGTATATAATTTTAAATAAGCATTTATAATAATAATAACTAACGGGAATTTCAGGTAGGGGCACAGTTGCCTCAGTGATGCTCTGCAACTTCAACTTATGTCCTCAAGAAAATACCCTCGATAAAGAATAATAAATAATAAATTTCCAACAAATAATGATACATGCAGCTACTTGAGCGTCAACATCGATAAATGAAGGCTTTGGGTAAATATTGAGCATATCGATCATAATTTAATGCAAGAAAATATATCTATCTTGTATTTGCTCTACTTAAAAGAATACTTAGTAGCATTTGAAGCCTTCTCGATTAAGCTAAATAATGAATGGGAATCAATAAATAAAAGACATGTGAATTATGAGGCGGAAGAGATTAGACTGAATAATGCAACTCGAGCACTCTTTGTAATAGGCTTTCCTGTTTGACACGACCAACATGGCTAATACTTAATTAGGTCAGAGAACCCCAGCCTGGTCCTTGTGGCATTATATGCCGTCTGGCATTTTGGGAGCCTTTTTAATCGTGGGCGGGTTAAGGAGGAGAAGAGAGCAGGTCAGTTTTACTAACCCATCCATTCTTCAACCTTCCCTCCTCTCTCTCTCTCTCCCCCCCCCCGTTTCTTTCTCGAGCCGGCCTCCGGACAGGAAACGCCCACCTCCTTGGCCTTTAACTCCATCTGTGCCCTCCGTGCTACGAACGCTGAGGACCCTTGATTTGGGCATTCACTTGCGGTTTGGTTAGTGGTCTGGTGTTCTGTAATTGTGCCCGTTAAGCGAGACCTAAAACACAGCAGACAAAGACGGCCAACGATCACGGCCTTTAACGTTTGAGATGCAATCGCGTAAGTTAATTCGATTTGAACGGCGTGGCGGAATAGTTTGTGAAAGTGTTCGTAAGATTCTGGTTAAAGAAACAAGACTGAATTTCATCATAAATTAAAAAAAAAGCCATCATGCGGTCGATGCACGAGATATTTTCGGTCGAGGTCGGTAAGGTTACGTCAATGAACGTTTATTTTTAAGACATCTAAATTCTACACAGTTCATAAAAATGAACGGTTGGAAATATTGTATAATGATATACTCGTACCTGGGTATACTATATGGTATTTAAAATTAGGAAGCATTTGTAAAATACTAATCCCCCAAACTACTCTTCAAAAAAATTACTCCAAAAGCGATTTTTATCCCTGAAATTAACGTGCAATACAACAATAATTATTATTAATTGCTCACTCCGTCACATTTTTTTTTCATTTCAACCATATAAGTATAGGAGTTAATTATAAGTAATTTGGTTTCGAGCAATGTTTCAATGAGCACACAAAGTAAGATATAAATATTCGTTCTTTTCTCGGACATATACCCTATCGGTGGCTTGCATGGCACTCTCTAAATAAATAAATAGATAGATATGAACAACACAGATAGATATAAATATTAGTTGTTTTCTCGGAAAGTCAGGAATCAATAGTAGGAAATCAAATTCAGGATAGAACAAGTAAAGAAAATAGAATTACAAGCAAGGACAAAATTAAACGCTACGTAGACATCCGGAACATTCGCAGGAGCTTGTGAATGTTAGTTCCTAGTATATATATTTGCTTGTGCTTACGTTAAAATGGGTTTTCATGAACACAGGGTGCGTTCCAAAAGTAATCCAATTATTTCATCTGTATATTCTACTCTGTAGGTGTGAATTGGAATATTTTTTATTCGTTTTGCAAACGGCTGCATTTTGTTTTACGAGTAGTGTCCTAACACCCCCCACCATACGCCCTACATCTACATCTATAGAATACCCCTCTCCCCCCAATGAGACCTCTTACTTCTTAATACGATGAAATGAACAGCAGAATATCCCGAGGAGGATGTTGTAACCATTTTTGGAATTTTTAATTTAAAGTAGGTTTAAATGAAATAGTTTTTCATCAAAATGTGAGTTTTAATGAATAGTATGTGTGGACATGAGTTGAACGTTTTTTTTAATCCAATTTTTTCAAATATACGAAGAAACTCACAATAAATACATTTTTGTATACATTCTCCGTTCGTATGTCATTTTTGTGTTTTGCAATCACAGGCTTCCTATTCATATATGTAGTTTCCTAAGCTAATTTCTCTGCTTGAGGAGATATCTTTGGAGGTTTAAAAGGATTTCAAGGTCGCCAAGCATGGCATGGCGCTAGTGATCGTTTAGTTGATTCTCTGGCGTCTTTCGCGTCGCAAACACGATTCAGCAAACAGGGTAACATCACAATAAAGCTCCATGCCAGCGCAAACCCGTGACCTTCGGATTATGCGATGAGCTAGCTAGCTCTAACATCATCGACCGGACTAACCAGGCCGCTTTCGGACGTGGCTGATAGCTTTCGTTCCTGTCCGCTTCGACGTGGCGTGCTGCTTTATGCAGTTAAGGAGGAATTATTTCGGGAGACCCTTGATCCACAACAGCTTGCAAGACAGGCTTTTAGAAAGGCACAGGACAACTAAGTTTTATGCACAAGTGTCACGGATATGAATAATAAATCAAATGAACGGGTGAGATACCATTGGCCAATGCAAGCGTAGAGAGAAACACAAAAAAGGTCACTCACACGTATTCGTCGGAATGCGCGTGTCAATTTTTGCTTCTACCTATATTTCATCTATGTCTATCTGTCTAAAGCTATTTGTGTTGACCAACGTCATCTCACTCTTTCGATTGATTTACTCAAGCATAACATATCGGTTAAGTCAAAGAAAAGAGAGTATATGTACAATTATTCTCAATATCATGCGATCTACATCTACATAAAACCCCGCAATCCACCGTAAGAGCGCGTGGCGGGGGGTGTTAGGTCACCACCCATAAAAGGGAACAAAACCACATGCAAAATCAACATATCCATGCAAAACTATGCTCAAAGTGGCGTATGCATTCATGCAAAAATCCTTTCAACTTACACGCATGCAAATACGTATACTATCTGTATTTTAGGATGCGGTTAAAAATTTATCCAATGACGTGCAAGCTAGAATTTGAAAAGCAAGAAGGCGAAATTCCACTAGCACACGGACATGCAACATACAACGGTCTCCTTCCCCAAGGAAACATAATGCCAATATCCTAATGTTGATTTAAAAATAAATCGGAATAAGGATACGTTAATAATGGGTGTATGTAATTGTGGTCAATTATCCAAAAGTCAACTCTATTTATATGAAACGCTAATAACGGAATGTATACAAGGCACACAGCTATCGCCCGAATAATCTATCTGTATTATCAAAAAAATTCGTTTAATATCTCAAAAATTTTTTGATCGAACATCGATCTGAGTATTTCCACGACCATCCATCCGCGATGTGTTTGCTCCATGAATTCTTTCCGACATCTCCCGAGCCCTTTCCCTCTCTCAAGGGATGGCACCCATGGCAGCTACATGAGGAGGCTGGCAACTGTGACGATAGCGTGAGGTGGTCTATGGCGGTGGCTTATGTAGTAAGAGGATGGACGGAGTGGAAATGGGAGGAGGAGGAGGTGGGAAAAGGCACCCGGCAGATGCCTTCTCATTCGTTCCCTCTGCTTTCCCCCACCCCTACACACCCGTCGTCAGTCGGGGCCCCCAATATACCCCCTCTCCCTCTTTCACTCTCTATGCAGTCATCGGTTCTCCCAGGACGACCCTAAGGGTTACGGAGTCCATCGGAACAGTCGCGAGAGAAGCGGTAGGTTGACTGGACTGCTGGCGCGACGTGAGGTGTCGTGGGAGCGCGTAGCAGCGGTGGGTCTCCCGGGGTGACGGCAGTAAAGAGTTCGGCGGATCGCCCACCCTGTGGTTTTACCTGTGCATCCTCCATTTAGTGTGAGGCAGGTCCTTAACGACATACGACGCCGAGGGACCGATTGGCGTGTCGCCCCCGTTTCGTCCGGCGCACATTGGCCAATCTTCGCTTGGTTTTCCTCGGCGATTCTCGACCCTACGCCTCCCTCGCTCTCGAGCCAGACAAGCAAACAATCCAGCCTCATTGCCTCCAAGAAGGGACTTGACCCCCTCCCGAAGGAATACTTCCGCGATAAGGCACGCGTGCTGGGTGGACGTCCGAAACCGGCGTTAAAATCGCAAAGAGCACCCTTTCTCCCAAGGACGCGCACGAAGGTGAAATTCCTCTCGTCGAACACATAATAGCGATGAGATAAGAGGAAAAAGGAGACAAAAACAAAGAACTCTTTCGGAGGAGGGGGAAAAAAACACTGGTGCGGGGATCAACATCCCGTCGGTTTCCCGATTCCCCTTACCCGCCCCCCGATTTCCCTAACTCCCGCCTCCTGAGACCGCTTCCGGAAATACGTACGAGGACGGGATACCTGCGGAGGGAGAGTGTGTGAGGGAGAAAGGGAATCTGACGTCCCTCCTAAAGACCTGAACGCGCTCAGCGTGCACTCTCGGCAGTGTGGAACGCCTTCTCTTGGTGTGGTGTATGTGAGGTTTCTCCCTCCCTGTTCTCGGACTGCCGGAGTACGTCTGTCTTCTTCCCCGCGTGCGAAGCCTTCCCCTCCCGAGGAGTCGTGAGGACCTTGGCCGGGCTCGACGCAAAGAGTGGGAACCCCGCTTTGAAAAGTGCGCCGCTCTCGATCGCTACGTAGCCGCGACGTAGAAGACAGTGCCAGCAAGCGCGTGCGAGAGTGTTGTCGTGGAATCGTTCTATCAAGTATATCGCTGGTGGAGTCAGGCCGGGTGGCTTGTGGAAAGAGAGTGTGGGGACAAACGCAACTGGCCGTGAGAGAGGTCGTATATTCCCCTCCGGATAACCTCCCGCTCCCCCCTACATGCACGCATCACACCCCTACCGCCAGTGCTAAACCCCTCCCTCCAACGTCAGGCCGAGAGAACCCCTCGTTTCTGCATCCTTCCTTCCCCCCGCCCCAAACACCCAACCCCGCCTCCCTGCACACTCCCGCACCGACTTGGACATACGCTCCCTTTTCTCCTCTCTTGATTGGAATCGCAGTGCCATCGGAGGTCGAGCGTTGGTGGTTGTGTCGTGACGTTCCGGGTGGAGAGAGAGAGAGAGAGAGACATTAGTTTTGCAACTCCGAGGAGTGTTGCTACCGCGGGGAAATCCACCGAACGGACTGTGGGGCTGCCGTTTTTTTTCACCGGTGAGTGCTCAAGATGCGCAAGGAGAAGTCCGGATTTTTTGGCGAAGACCAATAATCGTGCGATTATGGCATTCCTCCGTCTCCCGGATTTGGAAGACGACTGATGCTGAGATTACATTTCTTTGCTTTAAGAGTTTGAGATCCCCGTGTAGAAGTATTTTTTCGTCGCGAGAGGGTCGACGAAGCGAAAGCATCATTCGTCGCGGGACCTCTCTTCCGACTTCCCTCACAAATTGTAGAGTTCCTGAATTCAGTGGACCTGACGTTTTCCCGATCCCGAATCGACGTTTACTGACCCACGAGCACGGGCAGGATTTAAACAGACGAGCAGAGAGGTGGACCGCCTCTCGGAAGGAAATACCGTTGTCACGAGGTAAGCTGCGACTTTTTACTCTTTCTTCATCCACAAAATATCGGTTTTCAACTTATGCCAGGCTAATGAGGTGATTTTCCAAGGAGTTAATTAGACCTTGCGGTACATTAAATTTCGGAGTTAAACTTCCGCAAACTATATATTACGTTAGATTTTAAGCAATGTGTATCTGTTCTTGTCGCGTGGGAGCAACTAAAAAAATCGAAAATGACTTATATCGAAGGACTGAAGTAAATTTGAGGCATCAGTTTTCTGAAGTCAAAGAAACCTCAATAACATTATTAAAGACAAGACAATATCTTCAACATCAGTCGGATAATTTACAATATGGATATGTTTAAGATGTTGCTTTGTTATAGAACATTAGGAGAAGGACAGCTGCGATCCACATCAGCTAGAAAATAAATGGTATCACTAAGTAGTATAGACAATAAGTTTTGTTGCTATTTTTCTTGCATTGTGTATCCGCTACCAATGCTAACACCTGCTACCTGCAATCAAAGGTTTTGATATTTTATTTTCCATTTCGTAATTAATATGTATTTTAGTTATTTAATATTTGACCAAAACACTAGTATTTTTCTGGGCATAGCAATTTTGTTTCTGTGCTTGCATGACCACATTATGTAGATGCAGGTAGGTGAGTTCAGTCTATTAACGGTAATGGTTCTTTACCCGCAAATTTGACAGGCGTCATTTGATATAGCCTAAGGTGATAGCAGTTTCTTGAAAGTAATGTTTTGCATGTTTGCAGCGAAATCACAGCTTTTCGCGCAATCGCAACCCCCGTCACGCGCCCTTGCGGCGGCATGCGGGGTTTTGTATAGATGTTCATGAATAATGTTCATGGCACGTGTGGATACACCCCCCGCCACACACCTTGCCGGTCACTTGCAGTGTATCATGTAGATTTATGATGGATCACTCTTCAAAACAAATAACCCCAGACTTGAAAGTATTGCTAATGTCATTCTGAAGAAATTTTTATCCAAAAGGAGTTGTAGTAAACCGCGCTTTCCGAAGCAGTTTCCACGTAATTCATCCAAAAGCAGACGGAGACGTTAACACGGAGAAACACCCCTATTTATCGAAAAGAAAACAATATTTAACAGAAAATTTAATATTTTTTCCAACATTTCCGAATTTTTCGCCATGAAGGGGCTCCTTACTCGAATAAGTTTGTCATTTATTGATCATCTTAAAAGTTAAAACGATTGGTCGATTATTAGCTACCAACGGCCACTGTGCATTGTCATAACTAAATTATCCCAAAATAACAACATATAAATTAGGTACAACTTTTAATATTTAATTTTCCAGGAATAAATATTACATTTATTCACTATGCTTCAAACTGCTTCAGAAACGCCTTGTCGATTTTCACAATACGCCATCAATGTACTACAATTTTATAAGTTATCTTTATATTTGTAACGCCACAAGTACAGGGTGCGGCAACATAACGTCCTTTTTTCAAAAGCAAAACGTTTGCAAAAAAAAAGTTATGTTACCGCACCTGTATATTATAGTCTATTTAAAATGAAAATATGTAATTCCAAACAAAAGAGAATTTACACCTCTGGATCCACGCATGGTTAAGTCCGAATCATCGCTAAGTAATGAGTGCGTTTCAAAACAATAGCCTAGTTTTTCTTTCGAATTAATTTCGAACTCCAATACGAAGGAATAAAGAAGAATACTGCGGAAACGATATTTTTGTACTCTTTTAACGCACTTTATTGTCTCCGTAAGATTACGTTTGTTTATTCATTTATATGTTATGTATTCAGGCCACACTCCTTCCCGATGGTAGCAGGGAAATTTTATATTCATATTTAACTATAAGCATATATTTATGCAACATTGGCTGGTTCCCATAATATCCTCGTTCCTGTGCCCCTTCAGCGACTTGTATCGTTTAAAATTGATGGAAAATATACATAATACATTGCAAATCACCAGGAAGGTGTATGGCAGGGGATATATACACACCAGGCATGCATAACACACGAAAAGACAAAGTCGTACACCATGCATGGGACCCCCTGCAGGAAAAAATTTCTTAATGCAATGAACTGGTAGACATCGGACTCAAGAAAAATGCACACGTGCTTGTATGTTGGATTTTTTTTAGCTTGAACCATATATAATGTGGTTTTTACACCTGATGATGGCGTCTAACATCGAAACCTAGGTCATGTTTTAATAAGATTTCTGTTGAAGTACCAAATTACTTCTTTCGTTTCAAGAACGAAGGAAGGTTATAGCCATGGATGTTAGCGGATTTTCCCTGAGCGAATGACATATGCTCGAAACCTGATGTAAATAATACTGTCTTTCCAATATAAAATAAAAAATGTACAGTAATCAATTACCTAAGCGTATTCCGCAGGAACTGAAATGCGTATGATAATTTCGCAGTCTGTGGATTTGAAACACAAAGGTAGAAAGTGTGCTATAAATCAGCCGACAGCATTTATCCCCTATTCAAAATTACCTTCATTATCTTCCTACGCAAAAGAGGATTTAACGTATTTTTCATTTTGGATTTTAAAGTGTCACTAATTCACTATTATTCTAGCAACCGACCTAAGTACACACATTATCATAAGTATTGCTGTTTTAGCTGTAACTTTGTTGAGTCAATTCGCCATGAAGGCGCAAATGCTTTTTTTGCCCACAAATTTTGTTCAAACACGGGTTGCGTCGTGAAAAATCATCATTAGCATTGATGGTTTACGTCGAAACATGAGTTATTATTATTAGGTAATCTACCGGTTAAGGTAGGTTTTTGGATGGACACAACTATCAAATAAACATTTTGTGACTCCCCACCTAGCAAACTAATCTATATCAGGTTCCTCTTCATCTCGGTGTTCTTCTTTCCTCCCTTCATCCCGTCCAACATCCCTATCCTGTTCCTACCCTTATCTCGCTTGTCCAACATTCTCCCCTCTATTACCCTCTTCAACATTCCACTACCGCTCAATACGCCTTTCATCCATTTTTCCTGCCTCCATAGGATTTCTCTCAACAAACCCCTCTCCTCCCCCACCATTTCTAGTACTTCCTCATTTGTATGTTATGATAATAAACATGAGTTATGTTATGATAAAATCATTAAGTTTGCCTCAATGATTAACATAAAAGATACACTCTATTTAAAATCCACGATTCAATTCTAGAAATACTAAAGTTTGAACTTGAATCATGAATGAATGGCCCCAGATAACGTTTATTTCTACAGGCGAGAAAGTTCAATCTCATGAAAAACCTCTACGCTGCGCGATTATGCAACATCCACAAAGGGCTCGATAATCCACTTCTGGCGAAGGTCAACACTTAGATTGGAGCGATGATCACCGTCCCAATTCCCTTTAACAAGGATCTGGTCTGGACGACCTTAAATATGGAGGCTCTCGCACGCACACTCGGCCATTGAATGTAGGTTTAATTAGTAGGAAGCCGTCCTCGGCAATTATTACAGCCGCTGATGTGTAAAGTTGGAGAAGTCTTCCGAAAAACGGTTTCATGGACGCAGAACGAAAACGGTTTGAAGCCTCAGCCGTATATCACTTCCTGGGACGTTCCTTTCATGTATATATATATATACATGAAAGTCTGACCTGAAGAAGGCCTCGGAGTAGGCCGAAAGCTTAAATCATCTACAGTGTGAGTCTCCTTTTACGTGCTATCTGTTTTATTCTGTATTCTATTGTGCCGTCCAAAAGTTATATATATATATATATATATATATATATATATATATATATATATATTCACTTTCTTGGAAAAGCCACGAACGTGCACAATAAAATTCACTAAATAGTCATAGCAAACACAGAAACTAAAACATATTAAAGAGGGACTCACTAGTTCTCGAATTTTCGGTGGTGCAACCACCTTTCTCAAGGTCACCTTTCTCAAGGTCACCTTTCTCAAGTTCTCAAGGTCAGGTTCACCTAATTCCTCTTGAGAAAGGTGGTTGCACCACCGAAAATTCGAGAGCTAGTGAGTCCCTCTTTAATATGTTTTAGTTTCTGTGTTTGCTATGACTATTTAGTGAATTTTATATATGTATATATATATATATATATATATATATATATATATATGTATATATATATACACCTGTGTCCGTCATTTATATTTATATAGTATGTGTATAGGAACATATATAAACCTTTTCATTATATCTATTTCCATGTGAATGAATATTTGTTCGCCGTATGGCGGGATTTCGTGTTGGAATATACAGGAATATTCCTGTATATACTCGTATACATACTCATACATATATGTGTGTGTGTTTTCAATTATATGCGCGCATTAAAAAAGGAAAACCCGCGAAATGGCGAACACATGTTCACATTCATAGAGATGTTTGGACAAGGGATAGGAACACACATAAAAGACGCTTGTGATCCGCACGCTTCCAGCTTACCCACCATTCGTGATTTTGTATATTTATTTCATATATGCCCTATGCCTTTTCCTTATGTCTATATCCATATGAATACACACATATATATATATATATATATATATATATATATATATATATATATATATACGTGTGTATTGTGTATTTATGTATGTATAAACATACTAATAACATAAACACACTAATCAACCAGAAGCACGGTTTGTTAGGTGATGGTAGAGTTTACGCAGTTCTAATAAGCCCTGATACGTGACATTCACACATCAGGCTAGACGAGCCAGTACCTTTCCCTGTGACGGTTATGGTTTCCCAGCAAGATCTGGTACCCGAAAAATCACATATCTTGGGTGAAGCTGAGGGTGCCCAGAGAGGCTTACCGGGGTCCCCCGGTAAGTAGTCCAACGCTCTACCCGTGGACTAGCGACCCATCTACGACCCACCTCGTATTTATATATTTTTTATTTATTTACAATATGGATATATCTGAAGATAGCAGTCTCCTCACCGAAATGTCAAACGCATTTGTGAGTGTCCTTTCTGTGTGTTTCTTTATTTAGGTAAGTTTTGAATAAACGTGTATTCACATATTTGTGTCGTTGCTTAAGACACCTACATCTACATAAATACCCTGCGAGCCACCAAAAAAGGTGTGTGGCAGGGGGACTGTTCCTTATCGAAGATATTTATGTACACAATAATAAGGTTGGCATGGATAGTTTTTTGGTGAAAGGAAGGAGAGGCCTGAGGAGGAAATGTGAGGGAAGGATTTGGTTGGGCAGCTGGACCCGGGAGGAGAAGAAAAAAGTGGTGAAAATATGCCTAGTGAACAACATTTAGTGATGGGTGCCGGTACACTTCGAAAAAACCATATGCAGATCCACTCAAGGGTTTCAAGTTCAACGTGAACACCAAACACAAGAAGCGCAAAAACAAAAGTAAGAAAATTAAAAAAAAAAATTGGTGTTCCCTGTCACCTTTTTCCGAATAATCACTCCTTCAGTAGCTTCTCTCCACGGATACATTTGAAAATTGTATCGTTTTTTTTATTCACATTATTGTGAGGATAAACATTACGCATAGAAAATTGTTAGCATATATAACGACATTCATCCCAATTTGCAGACTGACATTTAAATCATCTACCTTTAAGGAGGGGAGAGGAGTTGCGGAAACATCTGCACGGCGGAGCCATATGGTTGGTACTACAATATCGCTTCATCGAAAGCGAAAGCGAGATTTCGATGAAAATGTACCGTGATTATGGCATGGATACGAGAGAAAGTTTCCCAAGTCCCAAGGTCCAATCCAAACAAAGTTTTCCTCCACTTCCACGAAAGAAGTAAATTAGTTTGATGGCGGTAACTTAGCGGTTTTCAGATAACTAGAGGTCGAGGTTCTAATTTCCTGTTCTTTCGCTTGTCTTTCGTCAAACAAAGGCTTCAACGAAATGAATTCTTGACCACGCTTCGTGTTCCAGGGGCAACGGAAGACAAGGTGGGGGGGGGGGGGGTGAGATAATGCCCTCCAGAAGTCTTAGATGCTGAGATGCTGAACAATTTCGGGTTTCCTAAAGCTTTCATTTTTTGCGGACACTTTCCATGTAAAAAAATTCCGAGGACTATATGCAAACGATCAGTTCGAGTGGGGAGAATCAACTTGTAACCTCTTTCTGTTACGATTTTGCTCACACATTCGGTAGAATTAATCCAATATGCGTATTTTTTCAAGTTATAAAAGTTAAAAGGGAGTACGTTTCAATACCAGATATAAAGGAAATTTATTTAGTAAATTGTCGATCTACCGAGACCTTTGCATTCAGACTTTGTTTCTTCCACTTCCCTATTGATAGGTTTCTTGCAAAATTAAAGAATTGCCTGCCTCTGTGGCGGAGAATCCTCGCCTGCTATTTCATAGGATTGGTTCGATTCCCGACGACGTTAGTTTTCCTCAACCTACGGCTTGTATGGTTTTGATTATAAAATATCTTCCAGTAATTATTTGGCTTTGCACATTTTAATAAAAAAATAAGCCACACACCTAATATGGATATTCCTCTAAGGTCTTATAATGCGTGGGTGCTTCTCGTTTGTGACTGCCCACCAATGGTTATAGGATGGGTACCGTAATATCTTATGATGCTGACCTTGTGTTAGGGTTGCCAAACTCAGTCGCCGAGAGACACTCCGTGGCATTCAGATTTCGTACCGCCTAACGTAGATTGCGCTCCATTTACTGCTATCCGCAGGTGCTTGTATGAACTCAAGGTTTGAGTTACATGCTCCCATTAGCGCGAGGCGATCAATATTTAGAAGTCATCTGCACGAAGCCAATCTCAGGACGAAACTAGATTTGTCGATTAGTTAGATTTCCTTAGCGATTATCCTACAGGCCATTTCAAAAAGTCATTATGAACATGCTTTCAAAACTTAATAATACCTAATTTATTTTTCAAATGCCAAAGTCACTTTTACATTATTATCTAGCATAGCTATTAGAGTTTAATTAATTAACGAACTATTCCACATAGGTTAATGACGGAAGAACGTCGTTCAAGACCTGTGATATCGGAGAAAAATTCAGATTCTGAGATAAGGTACTGATGTATCAATGTTTTCTGGAAGAGTGACTGTTCTACTTATGGCAAATTCATGCAGAGGGTATGGAACACCATTGTATTGTCAGATTCTCGGTGAAACAGGTAAAGATTACCGACCATGACTTACCGAAGCTTACAGAAAGTTCAGATCTCAAGTTCCAAATTGTAATGAATCACATTTAATTAAGTGATACATTACACAGGCCTACAAAAATAATTCTTTTGGTGCCGGGAATCTTTGTGATGATTTTAACTATATTTGTAGAGCTGAATCCAAATATGAAATCTGTTTTTATTTAACAGCTCTACTTTTTTAGATATGGCATTTATAAGTATACTAATTTATAACCACTCTGCGGTGTTCCTTTTATTTTCAATAAACTGTCAATAAGTTTTATGTATATTTCTATATTGTAGGCCAATGAGATAATTATTAATATAATACTCCCATATCATCATGTAGAAGATTTTTTTACGTAAGTAACAACATATCTATATCTTGAAAACTATAGCTGATAGGAAAAAACTAGTGTCATAATTGGATTCAGCACCCCAATTGTTCTTTAAATCAGCATTAAAAGCTCCGGCACCAAAACCACTGTTGGCCTGTGTTATTAATATAATATTCCCATATCATCATGTAGAAGATTTTTTACGTAAGTAACAACATATCTATATCTTGAAAACTATAGCTGATAGGAAAAACTAGTGTCATAATTGGATTCAGCACCCCAATTGTTCTTTAAATCAACATTAAAAGCTCCGGCACCAATAACACTGTTGGCCTGTGTTATTAATAATTATTAATATCCATTCATGCGTAGTGGTGCAATAAATTCACCTATCTGAATGAAACGAATATAATTAATAAAACTTAAAACATAACAGAATCTGATTTAGATAGGCATAGAGATTTACAGCGAATTCTACATCGCGTATCTTAATATCGGTAGGAAATACATCTACATAGCACTCGGCCAGCCACCGCAAGGGAGAGTGGTGGGGGGTGTTAGGTGACCACCCGTAATTCAGAATAAAACTGCATGCAAAACCCTCAAATTCTTGCCAACCCACACACACACACAAAATCGTACATTTTTTTATTGTTAGGTAACCTACCGGTTTAGGTAGGTTTTGGAGGGACAAAATACTAACAAATAGATATTTTATGACTCCTAACAAAATACAATTCAGCAACCTACTCTACTTCAAGTCCCTCTTCATCTCTGTGTACTTCTTTCTTCCTTTCATCCCGTCCAACATCCCTATCCTGTTCCTGCCCTTTTCTCGTTTGCCTAACATTCTCCCCTCCATCACAGTCAACATCCCACTGCCGATCAATACGCCCTTCATCCATTTTCCTTGCCTCCTTATGATTTATCCCAACAAACCCCTCTGCTCGCCCACCATCCCCAGTATTTCCTCATTTGTTTGTCCATTTCAACTTCTCCAATCTTCTCCACACCCACATTTCAAAAGCCTCCAATCCAATCTTCGTCTATCCTCCTGATTCAAGAATCATTGTTATAATTGCTGTACCTTGAGTTCAGATGTGGCGTATCTGATTTTCTCCCTTTCCATAATTTTACGCGGCTTAAGAAAAATAGCTTTCTGCCTCATGGAACCGTGATTCCTACACCACCAAAGCTGTACTAGGTACAGTGTCCTTCCTCTGAAATGGTGAACACCATGTTGTCTGTCCTTTTTCGTGGATTCAGATGTGAGCAGTTGTCCCCCGAACGCGGTGGTCGTTCCGCACCTCGTACGAGATAGGCCACGCGCGCTCGGCTGCAATAGACACACACGACATAAATTTATCCCTTTCGATCCGGCTTCGAAAAGCGAGCGATGGGATGTGCCGCAGATTTTTTTTCCAGCACCTTCCGCTAATACAGCATCAATCCGACGACCCCTTCGCCCCCGCCTCGATTACTGCCCTCCCTTCTCCGGCCCCGTGCCCCTCTCCCGACATTCCCTTCCCTCCACCTCCCCCTATCCTGTTTACCATCTGCTGCCGGCATAATCCTCTCCCCACCCTCCCTCCGTCGTCATTCATCTCCTTCCTGGCCCTCGTACTACCGCCGACGAATGTTTCCGTCCCCGTGAACACACAGCGACCACGGTGCAGATGCCTTAACGAATAAATCGTCGGCATTCTGACGACTCCTGAGCCCGTGACTTAACCTACCTACAGCGTTCGATGAAGCGCCGTCGCACCACGGAGATGGCTTTTATGAGGTAGGCGGTCGAATCAAAGCAAAGAAGCAATTTGAAACCTATCGAGCGGAAAAGTAAGACTCTCAAAAAATCGATGTTTGGTGAGACGCCCATATTACTGTCATGGGAAATAGAGACGGTTTCCCGTAGCCTTCCTCAATGGTGTTGCTAACGCGTCACCATCGCTTTAAATGGACGACTTAATGGGACAGACAGACCCCTTTGTAGCCACCCTACTGTGGAAGAGACGCGGCGTGAACTATCCATCGACCTACTTATCTTGCGTACGTGACCCTTCCGAGAACAGTAACCGTTGCCCCTGCCAGTACAGCTCTGAGGGTAAATCGGAATTCGCGCGCCCTCACACAACATCAAGGTCGTTGTTTATGGAAGGGCGGGGAATCGTATTTGAATCAAAATTAATCGAATAACAGTCGATCTGGTTCATTGAAAGGGGACTTATACCTCGCGGAGTTAGCGTGTTCTGAATACACATCCTTCGGCTTAAAAAAGTCATTTTGAAGCATTTACACCATTCCCTCGGTCACCTGCGAGCAAGCCTGAGTCTTAACTTCTTCTCCCGTGCGGTGCCATTCGAGTGTGATTGGTATCTGTTTGGCGAACTGAATGGAAACCTGTAAACGATCTATACGAATCAGAGCAAAGCAGTAATCGCGACGAATCTAATCAGAGCTGGGAAGCATTTATTTAAAAGTTTAGGAAAAAATTTGTGGAAAAAAAATGTAAATGATTTTTAGCAGACCTAACCGGTTTCGTTACAGAGGCAAGACCTCATGCTTAATAAGCGTTGAATAAGACGGCAAGTTGATGATGCCAATGCAATTTGATTCTGCCAATCTGTCGAATCCGAAATAAAAAAATCATTTCCGTAATATTTGCACGTGGTTGATGAGGATGTAGAAAACGGAACAAATTTATTTAATAGTCACAAAGTCGATTGCCATCATTTACGGTGTGGCATCACAAATTTAACCCTGAAACCATAGGATCGATTTTTTTTTAATGCGAATATAATTAAACTAATCGGGACTAGAATGAATAAAATGGGATTCGCCTATTCGCTCACGAGGCGAGATGCTTGTGTAAAATACGGCCTGCCCATGTTGAGCGGGTGAATGACTCGAGTGGAAATCCCGAGTGACACGAAAGGGTTGGAGAGCTAAACCCGAATGAGACAGGAATACCAATGATGGATTTCTGAAAAGTATTTTTTATTGGGTGTTGAAATCACTTCAGGTGTACCGAAACTGGAATTAGTATTAATTATTGTTATAAAACGGTAAGTTTCAACAGGACATGGTCTTTTTTAACTTCCTTTTAATTTTTTTTGTGAAATACCGCTAGATGGGATTGACGACAAACTGTAAATGCTGCATTTTACGTCCAAGTACTCGACAGGCTTCGAAAACGAGTCGCCCGCGTCCGGCCATCGATCAAAAACATCTGGCGGCTGCATCACGGCAATGCGCCGTCTCACACCGCGCTTGTCGTGTCGGACTTCTTGGCCAAACACGGCGTGGCAACGCTGCCGCACCCGCCCTACAGCCCGGACTTGGCACCACCGGACTTTTTTCTGTTCCCGAAGATAAAGAGGAGTTTGAAAGGAACGCGATACGGGACTTTGGACGCCGTCAAAGAGGCCGTGACGACGTGTCTTCGAGAGCTTCCCGATGATGCCTTCGCGGGAGCGTTCCAGGAATGGGAACGCCGCTGGAACAAGTGTATCGACTCACAAGGGTCCTATTTTGAGGAATATTAGCTTAAGATATGTAAAAGTGCAATACATTTTTTTTCTGAGCTCAGTACACTTATTTTCCGGACGAACCCTGTATTAACGAGGAAAATTACCTCAAATCTACTCGTTGATTAAATCCACAATTTATTCAAGATCATTCGTAAACAAGGCATAAAATATCATCCATCGCATCAAGTGTATGTAATTTAGGGTGTAGTGAGTGCTGTAATATGTTCATTGTTATACTGTATCAGCAAACTACAGATTCTTGTAAACTGAATTGAGCTTTTGAGAAACGAACCCATGGATATTTCTTGAGGTTAAAGAGATAAATTACATACTCGGTAGATTTAAAATTAATTTCAATGAAGTCATTTCTAGAGCGGTCACGTATTAACAAATTTATTTCATTTCGCATAAAATATTCCATCTGCATGTGCCTGTCTAATTGGCATTTTTATCACGACATTTTTTTTAATTTTATTATTTATTTTTTTTAGTTTTACTTTTTCTTGACGAGTGTGTGACTACGATACATACTCGTCAAGTTTTCCGGTACGTTTCTACTCGGTACGTACACAATCTTCTAGTACTTTATGGACCTAGGCGATATAAGTCAAGCATTATTTTTCATTTCCTAGGTAAAAAATATATTGAATATTTTCAAGCGTGTAGACGAAAATGTGCCTAAATTCCCGAGTCGTTGTTCTAAGATAAAATTCGAGTTATGTAAACCCTCGATATATTTCAGAACACAGAAACCTTGACCTTGTAGTGCACAACATACTTGTAGTGCACAACATACCGCGAACATATTCCTGTCGTTGTTTCTAACAAAAGTTGGTTATTGCTGGGGCCTGGGATTTCTTTCTCCTGGAGGCCTGTACGCATTATCATCCCCCTTTACGATCTCCAACGGTTATTCCAATACCTCGGGAGATAGCAGCAATGCGCGTTGACTGACTCCCTACTGGAATCCACCAGAGACCTATCCCCCAGAACTGTCGGATTATGCTCTTCCCCATGGCTGACAGCCCTTCAAAAACCATTACTTTCCACGCGTTTCCCTAAAGGGAAGAGAGTTTCCTTGGTGAAGCAATGATACCACGGGACTGAGGGACGACGACAAAGTTAATGAATGCGGCAAGTTGCTGATGTTGACACTGCTGCTATGAGAACGGACAACTTAGAGCTCTTCGTCAGAATGATGGTCAAGCGTGTTAAATATTAAGTTCAACGTCTCTGTAGTCGGAAGTTACACCGATGTTGACGTAGTGACACAAGGCTGAATGAACATAACAATGTGGAATATTAATTGATGCAATACCTATAGAGTCGTGCTCTCTATGAAAAACATAGAAATGCAGTATGCCCTTAAAAGAGGAAATTTATTTGAAGGAATAATGAACCGAAAGTAAAAGCCGAACACCCATGAATGACGACACACTCAGCCCGCTCAACTGCATTTAAAACAATTATCTAAATTAGTTTCAGTATGCCATAATTGCGGGGATAAAACGATTCCCAAATCCCATAAAAACTCTGTCTTCTCTTTGATGACTTAAACGTTGTCTTCCTCATAAAAGGAGTACGCTGATTACTATTTCAATTTGAATATTGAAACGCGCACATGGGGACGATTTGACCCCTACTACCAGCCGACGACTTTTTACGAGTAAATATGGATTCTCCGAAAGGTGAACTTTGCTCACGTTAGAGTCCGTGTCAATACTCAGGCGACAAGTATTTACCCGCGTCCTTAGACGCGATAATGGGCCCAATGGAACGGACAGGGCGAGAGAAAATAGATAGATTTCTCCTGTTTGAATTCACCCGTCACGTAGCAACGTGTCGATATATTCCGCGAGGTGCACGCGAGCGCGCGTTCGCCGGAATTTCCTTCCCCGTCGATTTCTTTTGTTTTCGCAACGAACTTGGTAATGCGTTCACGGATGGTTGGAAAGTGAGCGGCTCAGCACGCACGGGCGTAGGCACTCCCCTATACTATGTACATACATACCTTAACAACAAGGGGGTAGGCAGCGTGCCATATGGATTGCTCATTCTTTGAGTGACGTGTGATTTTGACGCAACAGCACGCGTCGCCGCGCTTGAGTCACGCGGATGGGGAAGAGAGGTGGAGGGAGTCCGAGGGAGCGTGACTTCCGAGCACGAAGTCTTGTGCTCTCCGAGATGCGGCCCTGACGCATCCGGCGATCACCTTACCGCGCGCGAAGATTTTTTGTGACCGGGACATCGCCCACTCACTCCTTGGGTAGGAGATTCAGAGACTACGGCCCTGAATAATTAACCGTATTTAAAAAATCGCGGCCCAGGGTGGATTCGGAGTGTCGATATTGTCCATAAGTATATTCTGGGAGTAATGCCCACAGGTAGGCTTTATTACTCTCCTGTTAAATCGCGACGATTTCGTGATGTCAATGATTCAATTCTCACAGGGGGTACCCCACGCATCATTAACAGTTCGGATTAGCATGATAAAATAAAAGAGAAGGTATCAATGACGGAATCAAGCGCTCGTTTTACCCTCACACGATACACAGTCGTAAAAAAAAACTAAACCTAGGCATCTCAAATTTTTTAATCCGGAGAGAAAAACTTAAAGCATTACTCGAACACGCCCATTAATGCATGTGTACATGCGTTCATGTATTTTTGCAAGTACATATTCACATTTCTATACATTGCATTTTATGCAAAAATGACTGCTGCTTTGACCCTCGACCCATTCCCTTGCGTGTGTGAATATAAAGGCCTTGACAACAGGTATACGAGACTCGTATGTATATTTAAAAACATACGTCATAAATCCTTAGAAGCATTGACCTTTCTTATAAATTCCGACTCCATATTTAGGATTTCAATGAAAAATGGACCTGAGAATGACGACGATGCGTCGAAATTAGTCGTACCGAATAAAATTCAGTGGAAAGATACATTGCTATTTTTACTTCAGTGATAATGGATTTCCGCAAAGTTAAACCTGAAAACATCGAACATATCGTACCGCAATTTTTTACCTTGAGCCATAAATATAATGCCTAGACTTATTTATTAAAAATTAAGATAAATCACATAGAGATATTTCATTATATGAAGAATGGATCTGTGAAAACCCAAACAATGGAATACGAGTACAAGATAGTTCGAGCTAGCATGATCCAATTAGCTCGGTAGGTAGTGTATTCGCCGGCGCAAATCATTAGTTCACACATTTCTGCGGATATTGTGCACTCATGTAAATGTTTTTTTGCAGAAATGAACTCACGGTACGGCATTACGTCACCTAATAAGGTAACTGAAAATCTCATTTACCTAATGCCAGTACTATAAATATTGAGTATATTAACTTGAAATTATAGTGATTTAAGGCTGAACGTATTAAGGAATGCCAAGGGAAACATTAGTGGATAAAGCATTTTTTGGGAGCCTATTTCCAACACAAGAACTTAACGAGTTCTTATCCCAGAAGTGGGTCATGGAAATGTGGTCAGATCGCCTAGAGAGGTGGATTACAAGGAATAAGAATTCTTCGACCATTTTTTTGTCTTCTTAAAAACCACGAATGGAAATGGAACATATTAAGCAGACTTTTCGAGTTCCATTGCGTATTTGAGTACTTTTTCCATCGAAGTAGTTCGGGTGATTGCCAAAATGACGGACGAACCACCCCTCATTTTTTTCTCTCCCCTCTCTCTTGATGAGTCATCCGCCTCTTTAGTTGTGAGGTCCAACGAATTATATCCTGATATTGAAATTATAATCGATCCTGAGCCAAAAACCGTACATCGAGTCTCAATGTCTATTCTCACTCCTTACTACGTGTTTAAAAAATTAATAACGTTTAGGAATACGTAAAGTTGAGGTTTTTACATCGATTGTTTTAGGTTTCTTGGAGCGATCTCAAAAACGCACGAGTTAAATCAACTTCATCCCGCAACTGATAGTGAACAGTTGTTACACGTGCAACTCCGCTCTAGAGAAATAATTGACAATATTAAGGAAGTGGCATGTTTCATGTTGTGCCTCTTCCGGATTGACTGATAACCCCTAACCCTTAGGAAGAAGCCACGCACCTGGTCACCGTTGTGCTTAATAGACCGAATGATGACTGAGAATTTCAGCGGCGTCAGCGCACACAAGCCCTCCCGTCATTTAAATCATCGGCGAGTGATCTTATTTTTGACCGCGTCTATTTATACAAATTCGAAACACCCGGCGGGATGAAATCAAAATGGAACGGATTTTTTTTGCACTCAACGAAATTAAATGTGACGAAATCAAAATGCTAACCAGTCATAAAACAGTAACAAGTAATTCATGACACGGAAAAAACACCGTCAATCTTCCTTAGCGATGAAGATTGTTGAGTTTTTTTTATTCAAGTTTGCTCTTGCTAATGGATTGACACATAAGTTACGTAGGTACGATGTATATTACCATAGTTACATAATTGGATGAATTTTTATAAAATGTCAGCAGATAATATATCAGTAGATAAATAGGCCGGTAAGAATAAACTTCGTAAGAAATAATATGAATATACTGAAACTTGTTGACCTCCCCAAGTTGTAGCTCTTTCTCACTTTCTCTTTTTTTCATTTATGAATTCCTTCATTTCATTTATTTATTTACTTCTTCATTCGCCTATAATTATATTATTTTAAAAATAATAGTTTATATCCGTCGCAAGTTAATTATGTGATAGTTGTGTCCATCCAAAAACCTACCTTCACCGGTAGATTACCTTATAAAAGTTTACAGGGTTCGTCCGGAAATAAGTTTCCGCCCGCGTCCGGCCAGCGATCAAAAACATCTGGCGGCTGCATCACGACAATGCGCCGTCTCACACCGTGCTTGTCGTGTCGGAATTCTTGGCCAAGCACGGCGTGGCAACGCTGCCGCACCCGCCCTACAGCCCAGACTTGGCACCACCGGACTTTTTTCTGTTCCCGAAGATAAAAAGGAGTTTGAAAGGAACGCGATACGGGACTTTGGACGCCGTCAAATAGGCGGTGACGACGTGTCTTCGAGAGGTTCCCGATGATGCCTTCGCGGGAGCGTTCCAGGAATGGGAACGCCGCTGGAACAAGTGTATCGACTCACGAGGGTCCTATTTTGAGGAATATTAGCTTAAGATATGTAAAAGTGAAATAATTTTTTTTCCTGAGCTCAGTACACTTATTTTCCGGACGAACCCTGTATAACCGTAAATTCGTCAGTAGTTGTTAAGTGCTGATACGTTTCGACTCCTGTGGGATGACCCATTGGATATCCCCATGACAAAATTGAGGCCAATGATTTACACATTCCGCTTTGAATTTAGCACATATTATTAATATCTTCCTTGATTTATGTGACTATTTTTTATTTTATTCCAGCAAAAGTAACTCACATCTATGAAATCTCAATAGGTAACAAAGTTTTCCCCAGAAAGAATTTTTCATTTTTCGCCGATAGTTTCAATGTCATCCATTATTATCAAATTAACATTACGATAATTATATAATTATCAAGACGGATAGTGATAAATTAGAAGGCTGCGTAGATTAAAACAACTATCTTTTTTTAAATACATAAAACGGTTTCTACGCCCAGACTGTGTTATAAGGAATTCGATTTGGCATAAAAAGATGAATTTTGAAATTTAGTTTTCGGAGAAGTTTACGTGGTACCAGCCAAGACCACGTGAACAATCTAAATGTAGTGAAACTCTTGTGAAGGAGCTACTCATTATTTTCGAGAAAAACGTCCGTCAAAGACTTTTCGATGATCTTAGTTTATGCCTAAGATTCAGACACACTCAAAGTTCCAAAGAAATAGAAGTTTTGAGGGCCAGGGTCAGCCTTGTGCCGACTTTGGTGGTCCTTTGTCAAAGAATTACCACGGTCGTCGCCTCTTATTTTCCCAAACGCGGCAACGCTGCACGCTTTAAGATATTTAATCTCTTTGCGGTTAGAGCGCCCCAAATTACGTGACCGGTCACATTAAGGAAAACCTTAAGGTCTTTGGATCTCCGCTTTCCAGATTTTTGCTTTATTTTAATCGTTCACATTTTAAAGGAAAAACAGGGAAGAGTGCAGGTACAGAAAAACAAAAAGCACAACTCTACTGCTTGCAATCAGTACAACCAGAAATACAAAACGCATGGGTTCTTCGAATGCACATATCGTATATTCGATCGTAATTTCATATCCCTATTTAGCTGATCAACTGAAAAGGTGCAACGTCCTTCCAGGATGACACAAAGGGGTTTGTTTTCCGCTTTTTACGTAAATGATCCGAAAAAGTAGCAGTGAATACGATTGATTGACGTAAGATGTGCGACATGGGGTTCAAGATCATATACAGCCCAATTACCGTTCATCTAAAAACGTTTTTATGGCAAACATTGGCATAGAAACATTTACATCCGACTTTGCGAATAACGCTGTAATATTCTCCAAACCTTATAACTGAATGCGGGTACATTTACTCTGAAAACTACCCATTTAGGTTTAACGACTAAGAATAAATAGTGTGACCTCAATGTTAAACTATTGGCCTCTACGATCGTACGGTAGAATTATTTGAGATCCTTGAATAAAGGAATTCTAAATCCAACGATGATTTAAAGAATTTAGCCCGTTTCAGAGAGCAATAAATTCGCTTCTACTAAAAGAAATGACATAAGGGATGGTTCTCACCGTGAGGGAGTTAATTGCATTAAATAGAAAAGTCTGACGGCATTGAAATCGTGATAATTAAATACTCGACCACTTCCGAACTCCAAAACCTTAGATAGGGAATACAACCGCAAAATCAACCCGAAGTTTGGTTTGGTGGGTGGACTCAGTGCAAAGAATAATAGAAAAATTATCAGCAGCGTCACTAGGCGATGTGATTAATGCAGAGGATGAATTACAGTATCAATATGCTGATTCAGTTTGGATTAAGAGCACTCGGTAATGTATGTGGTTTTTTTGGACTTAAATTTTATTTTTGCTCTGTACAGATCCGAAGCTTACAATTCATTCAGTCAACAAAACATCCAAAATGTGCAAAACTGGGATAACATTTTGGAGGTCGTCGTCCGAATTGAGTACGTAATGTTATACTGCAAACGTACAACAAAGCAATATCGAAAAGGTAAGCCATGAAGGTCCACGGAACTCAGAAAAAATTATTTGTAAAAAACCCTAAAACACTGTTATAGAGCAAAGGAGAGAGTTTATTTTAGTTTTGGCAATCTTAGAATACGGATTATCTTCTGAGAACCTTAAAGCAAAAGTTTGGCTTGAGAAAAAGGAGAAAAATTTATAGAAGAGTCTTAAGATTAATGTTTAGGAAAATATGGTAAAAAATGATCGGTGGGGGGTGATGGATATCAAGCTTGAGTCGGGAGAGTTTGCAGATGAGAAGAACACAACCGGTAAAAGCAAACTCTTTGAGATGCTCACGGAAAAAGCCACATATTCGTATTTAAAAGAGAAAACACAATGGGGTTGTGTATGGCCATAAATAGAAGTTGCTAGCTTAGAAAGTGATGCAAAAACATCCTTTTTTAAATAGAGGTGTCATGGAAATAAATGGCCTATTCAACCAAGTTTTTGATCATTTTTCTAAAAATGTAAAATTTTATTAAATAATGTTATTAATATTATTAAACTAAAATATTAGGAACAAATAACTTTTTATACAGTTCCACGGGGTTTCTATTATGCACAATCAGTCTCAACGAGATAACCATATCGCCAGGTACATCAACATAAAGACGTAACGTTGAAACTGGTCGCGTGAAATAAAAAGTGTGGAAATGGAACACAAAGTTCTTTGTTCCTAATAATATTTCCATCAAGTGACAGCCGCGTCCACTCAGTTCAATAAATTTTATAGGTAATATAATGCGTTACTCTCAATATTCATTAAGTCTTAATGATAATGACTTGTTTTTGTCAATAAAACTTCTCGTGTATCATATCTATGAACGTGGTTATCTCTTAACTTATTTCCCCCCGGCCACTTAGCTGGCAATTTGCACTGCACTTTTAAATAAAGCAATTCTCTCCCTGAACTTGTATCTACGTTTTGGTGGATCGATTATGTTACCCGTGGAAACGTTTGGAAAACACTGCAAGTTAGGCCATAACGTCGAATTCACGTTCAGAACCAGTATTCATGTTGCGCCACGGTCTCTTGGCTTGGCTGTCAATTTAGACTGCGCAACAGCATTAATATCGGTTAAAAGTTTGTTTCCAAGCGGGATCCCATCCAATCCCAGGAGGGGCGACTAAAAAATGCTCCCGTGGCACTCCCCCCTGTTTGATTCGGGTTGACTGCTCAATTCCCGTCCTCTCCTCCATTCCGCGGGAGTCGCCCGTACACGGCGAGGCCTCTCTCTAACCGCCGCCAGTGCCACAAACCGACGCGTCCCGTTCCCCCCATCCATCCCCCTTCCCCTGTGACTTCGACGTGGGTGGGAGTGAGAGGGAACCAAACCTAAAGCCATAAATCACGCCCGCGGGTGAAAGAGAGAGAGAGAGAGAGGAAAAGGAAGTCGCCCGTTCGGTATTTCTTTATTTTGCTATTTTTTTTAACCCAAGGCTGTCTCGCACTCGACACCATAGAGATTCCCGCGGAAAGTGACAAATTTCAACTCCAGGATGGCAACGATTAGCGACGGGAGGGCCCCGGGTAGGTCGACGCTCCGGGTGAGGTGAGCCCGATAAAAATCTCGGTCCATCACCTACGGACCTCCCGTCGCTTCTCAGTCGCTTTCTATCATGAGTGAGTGCTCTCCCATCATCTATGGAAGCGAGTCAACGCCTAGACAACATCACCATCCCCCGCTTAATCTTCGTCGCTGAGAATCTCTTACCAAAGGTGACGGTGTGAAGGAGTACGTAAGATCGGTTAAAGGCGCTCGAGATTGTGCTTCGTTTTCCACGAAACGAAAAGCGACACTTTCACCTACATCTACGGAATCCCCCGCAAGCCGTCGAAAGGACGTGTGGCAAGGGCTGGTAGGTCACCAGCCATTCTACCTGTATTCCCACTATTTTATCATGCACATGGCACCTCGCGACCCACCTAAAAACTACGAGGAAAGGGGACGACCGAACATCATGCATGCAACATGTCTAAATATATTACTAGTATTATTTGGTTAGCAGCTTTCTTGTGCGTGCACAAAGAGGACATGAAAAAATATTTAATGACGGCATGGCACACAAGTAATTCAGACACTTTTTGCCGGTTAGTATTCTACACGTTTCGGACGGACAGTTCACAAATACAATAGACTTTATCCACATTCACCCACACCCCACCAGGCACAAGGGCGCACGTCGGGGGGGCGTTAGGACACCAGACTTGGAGAGAGTTTAATCTTGTACACCCCTACTTTCGATAGTGAGCATACCTGTTACTGTCTTACGTTCTCCTTCTTTTATTGTTGTCGCGAATAGTGCGCGGGAAAATAGAATGCTTGAATCAATCCGTTCGAGGTTCAAACTCTTATTTTGTGACAACTGTCGGCCCTTCCAATATAATTAGGGGGCTTTATTACATCTCCAATTTCGGATCACACGATTTATATCTATTTAACCTATATGTAATGCATGGTATCCTGAAAGCCATCACTGGGGTGTGTGGCAGGGGGTGATCCAAAACCAGGCATTCAGCATCAAAAATTAATTAATTAAAAATTGTCAAATTACCACAAAATAAAATTTAATACGAACGATTTCAATGTAACGAGATCATTTCCTGATGATGATGTAGTTACGTTTGAAACCGGTCGTATTAAATTTTATTGTGTGGAACATTCCCAATTTTTAATTAAACATGATATTCCACCATATCACGCCTGAAACCTCTCTTTTTATCAAAAATTAAGTTTCCTATTAATTTTTGTCACAACATATATTTGAAATAATTCAAATAACGTAGATCATGATATCTACAGGCACATACACTACAGTATCTAAGTGAGATATAGTCAGTCATACGACAAGAGCCAAACAACAAATAAAATATCCATTAAAGGTGGGTTTTTCCATCAAAACTCAAAGCAATAGTCGACAGTAGTATTTGTGGAGCAGCAAATGAGTATATGGGAAACAAACATCGCTCATTGAACGGTGCTTACTAGAGAGGGTGGAATGTGAGGAGATGGTGTTTTTCCAAGTGTCTCTATTGTGGCAACGGGACACGTGGGCGAGGGGCAAGGTCATAGAATAGCAAGGTGGTCTCAAGCTCGATGTTTACGTTGTGCAGGTGACGTCACGGTAGACATCTTGTTCAGTCGCAAGCAAGGGATAGAGGGTTCAAGCACGATCATTTGATCCGAACAAGTTAAGCCCCAATGTGGACAGTGGAGAGATCGGTTTAATTGTAGAAAAATAACAGGAAGTATCATCTGTCAATATATTTATTACGAGTGCACTTAATCTAAGTTCATAGTTTCATAGATTTTCGTCCTAATACAAATGCAATATATTCATGTTTTATCCATTCATCATTAGGATTACCATTTACCTATTATTATTGGCACCCTAACGGTTAAGAAAGACTTTGGATGAAAATATTAATACAACCATAAACACAGAATTCAACCCGAAGGTCGGTTCGGTAGGTGATGGTAGAGTTCACCCAGCACTAAGCCTGAAGGCATGTGAAATTTATGAATCAGGGTAGGGGGCCAGTTCCTTTCCCTGTGCCGGTTATGGTTTCCCAGGAAGATCTGGTGCCCGAAAAATCACATAGTTAGAGCTGCAGTTGCCCAGAGTACCTTGCCCGTGAATCGAACCCGAGCCCTCCAGTCAGTAGTCCAACGCTCTACCCCCTGGACTACCGCGACTCATGATGAATATATGTATATATATATATATATATATATATATATATATATATATATCTTTATATATATATATATATATATATATATATATATATATATTAGAAATTCATCAAGGCTTTGTACAGGGATTAGTATCTTTGAATGTATTTTTGTTTCCCGTCCCGTGATAGAAACAACATGAAGAGCGTGGGCACTTGTTAACCCCAAAAGAACCCTTCCTCGTCGAACAAGTGAGATTATTCTATCAGCGAGAGGAAGTTTGATTGCAATATTGGCGGATACACGAAGAGGCAGTCGTTTCCTATTTCATGATCACAAGCAAAGACGTCCCCTTTTCGATTGAAGTAGGCATAGCCTAGCAGACAAGCGAAGACGGGCTAAGAGGCGTGCATGAAGAAGAGGCAACGGCTATTCTCAAAGAACCTAACAAGGAAGCAGTTCATCAAAACGTTCGTGTAGAGCACGACGCTCTAGGGATTATGGAAATGGAACAATCGAAAAGCGGAATAGTGAAGAGTGTGAACCTTAAAAACAAAGTGTGCTCGAGGAGAATTCTGAAGATTAAAAGGTCAGACCAAGCGAGAAACGAGGAAATATAGAGAAGAGGAGGAAAGTATAATACGGAGAACTTCAATCCATATAAGAACTCGATAGAATGGACTTACCCTGACGACAATCGATTTGTTTGAAGATTAATATAAGGGAATTTTGAAGTTCCCCCGAAAAAGACCAAGAAAATAACATAAGGTAAACTAAGAAAAAAGTAAAAGGGAGAAGATATCAAAGGGTGAAGGACTAAGTTAGAATAAAGAAGGACGGAGGGCTTCAGTACTGTTCGACTACCAATGTTAGGGTTGAAATGATGATGGTGATGAGTATAGGTTAGGAATTGTATTAGCAAAGTCAGATTGTAATGAGGAAACGTCAGTCCCTTGTGACAGGTGAGAATATGGGAAACATCCATATTAACAGTGACTGATCCCATCTTACCAAAGTCAATTCTTTCTGTTTTTTATTAGGTGCTCTTCGATTTCCATGCGCCATGAAAACGCTAACAAGGTCTGAACAAGCTAGACCCTTCAAGGTAAAACTGGTATTTGTATCGTACACTATATACGTCATTCTTCATTGCGGTCTATGAATATGGAATCTAAGAGATGGGGATGGAATATATTTTATAAAATTTATGATTGAACAGAGGAAAAAATATGAATGAAAAAATAGCAATATGAACTCTTTATGAATTTGCATTTTTTTTCATTTAATTTCCGTGTATCCAAATTGACTTCCTTTTAAATCAGTACCTTATTTTTCAAGTTTCTTCACAATTTAAATATACAAGGAACGTAGCTACGGTCGTGAATCAATGTAAACAAAAAAAATACCGGGACTGTAAACTTGATTGGCACTAACTGATAAGACACCAGTTGTTTCACTTTGTTTATCACTTTTTGCCAATCAAGTTTACGGTCCCGGTATTTTTTTGTTTACAAAGATTCTTCACGTTTAGGAAAGGAAATACTTTCATTGCAATAGATTCAGTTTCATCCATACATTTCGTTATTTTTCAAAATATATCCGCACTGATTGTTTTAAATCGTCTAAGATGGAATACCTGCTTTTCCGGGTATGTTTTTCTTTTGGACATTGTACATGTTTTTGCTCGCCACTAAGCCTTAAAATGAGCGTTTCCTTCCATATTAAAATTGGCATAACGCGATTATGCCTAACTTCCCGAAATTAACGAAATTCCAACCGATTCATCATAGCTTGTAAGCAGCAGTGACCATTACCAATCAAGATCGAACAAGTGGAATAATAAGCGACAAGTAAAATCATTCCCTATTAAATAAGGCCGTATAAAGACCTTAGAATACATACTCTATAATATTAGAAAGCGTCAAATTCATCATTTACCAAACCGTTCCATTTACCAAAAACGTTCTTACCGCAATGAGTGAATGAACGAACATTCGATAAAAAGACAGAAGTCGCAGTTCATAAAGAACATTACGATGATTTCGGTAGTCATAAAACCCCCAATCCAACATACCTTGTCATGCACCCTTCCCATTAGTCGTATCGTTGATTCCATGAGCAGATCCCCTCCTGCAACGTGATATCTGAATGTCGGTGGATTATTCTCGCATCAAGTCATTTGTGCGCCAAAGACGATTGAAACGGTCCCAAAAATAGGAAAACATTTGCGGAATGGGATTGGAATAAATTGCTGCCGCAATATTCACCTGGTTGTTGTGTCTGCCACGAATAAAAATATCTGCAATGTCAGCGCCACTTAATAGGGTAGGAAAGCGCTGATGAGTCACTTAGTTCAGCCGTGTCCATTCATTAAGTCACAGTCAGCCCTCCATCTTATCCTACCCCACATAAGTACGCGACGCCACCATTTGCGGGCGACGCCATGCCCCTTGCATAGCGATGCCCTGGGGTGGCGGAAACACCAGTTTTGTGGCCGCCTCATGCGTTCTCGGATTCCATTAACGTTCATCGATGTCAATGAGTCAGTCGTATGACTCGTACTGTCACTTGAGTATGCACGAGTGTGTCTCAATAAGGACGAACTGGCGTCGGGATCACTTGCCAACTCGATGATGGGCGCTTCTCGGAAAAGAATGAATAAACTTGGGTCAAGCTTTTGACTTAACAGCGATGGACGAAACTCTCTTGCTTGTACAAGTCGCTCCCCTTGCACTCGCGCACTTGTGAAGTACACGCCCGTCGCCTTGGGAGTAAATAGGCCTCGAAACTATCAGTTACAAACCAGTCCGCCATGTCTCGTCGACCTCAGGTGATCAAGGATTCCGCCACAGTACCATGTAGGTGGCAGAATAGCTCGCGGAACGTCTTAATTTAAATGCAAGATAAACCACGGCGATCACGTCATAGGTGAGTTCAATGACAAGGCAAATAGAAGGACTCCAAGCGACCTTGCCAAACCTTTCCCACACACGATAAGGCGTCGAGAGAGCTAAGTGATTGATTATAACTTCATTCATCCACCAGGGTCTCTAATTTTCTCAAATCCCTTCGCAACGAGAAAAGCGATGAGTGAAAGACTATATTGGAATGATAAAGATCTGATTTTGATTTAACGGTATGATACATATATTATTAATAGAACAATTAAATTAATTATCACGGAGGATTAAAAGAAAATTCCGTTATAAATGCATGTAACTTTCACCTGAAAACAATATGAGTTATTCGGTATTTGAATCTAATTTCATTTATATCACGATTAATAAATTAAAAGATTAATAAATTTAAAAAGTACATTTAGTAAAATATCCACATTGAAGGCAGGTTTTAAATCCCACCACATTACAACAAAAGAGCGGAAAGATGTGCTGATTAATCAAATTTATGATGAAATTATTGTAAACAACTTTATTCCGAGACCATTTTGCAATTACATATAACCATCATCATCATCCGCATGAACTGGAATTATGTCCGTCGACCAAAGAAAACTCGTGGATTTTTAGAAGTAAACTTTTCGAATCCCAAAAATCTAGGTCAAGCACTGTTTTTTTTGTGAGCGCCATAACGTACATAATTAATCAGTTACAGTACATAGACATATCGTACCTAACCTCTTTCTTCCTTTTCATTTCAACACACCCCCTCTTAGTATCATATAAAGTGGATGTTGCTCATTTTTATTCCTTCCTATCTAATATACCTGAAATGTGGTACATAAAATTAACGTGTCGGAAAAGAAAATACTTTCTTCTTCCACATATAGTTTTTATTATGCACGACCTAGGTTTCGACTTGCAAAGTCATCATCAGAATAATAAAAAATATACGTGGAAGAACAAAGTATTTTCTTTTCCGATGTGAATCGCTTCCACAAAGTGACGACTCAAACCATTCTCAAATAAAATGTGTTTAAAACTAAGTTTGTCGCTAGCACGTGTATATGCGTGCACAACCACACGCACGTCCTTTCCAGGGATTTAAAGAGGATGTTTTTTCCCTCACCCCTTAAACACACTTCCTCTCCCTCATCCCTTTTCCCTTTCCACTCCGTGCCTGCACCCCATGACACACACCTTTTTGTTTGATCGCGGCGTATTTATGTGGATGTAGATAGGTTTAATCCATCGTGATCGCGCACCCGACCGACCGATCCATTTATACGATCAAGTCAAATAACGTTTTCATAGCGAATCTCCATTCATTAGGGAATACAAACTGACGTGGCTTAGAATAGATTTGGCGCACCATTTGGACGAGACACCTGGCATTTAGTACCACTCCGCGGAGATCGACTTTCCCCGAATGTATCACCCATCTCTCTGTCGCTTAGCAAAATCGGAGAGGAGTAACGGAATGGAAATGCCAGACGTGGCGGCGCCTGGGGAGCGCGCGTTACGATGCAAGTGGGGCGGGACTCTTTCCACCCGCCCCCCTCAGAGCCAAGGTTTTCTCCACCCCCCCCACCAAGCGGTTATATTTGCCCCTGGTTACCCCTTCCCTCAACGCTCTCGACCGTTTCCACGGCCGGCACAACCCATCCCTTCATTAAACTGAACTTCCTCTGCTCCTCCTGAGATTATGATATCGCCCCTCCCCACGGTTCCTGTCATTTTCCCCGCGCACACTCTCTTTCTCTTTCCCCACCTTGACATTAAACCATGCACACCGACGTGGACATGGTGGTGGCCAGAATGCGAGTATTTTTACAGAGAAATTCTGGTTGGAACACTGCATACTCACGGAAGTCGAAGATATTTTAAGAAAAACTCCAACCTATTGTGATGACCTGTGGTTAGACTACTAAATTTTACCCAGCTTTGCTATAAGTGCAAGATACTCCACCTTTTTCCAGATTTTCTCTGAAAACAAATTTTTTTCTGTCACGGGTACTGTCTTATGTGATACAATATATCTTAAGCATGTCAATGTATCGAGCGAAAAACAGAATTTCAACCCTTGTAAGTACGAATCGGAAGGAATGATAAATTCTATTATCCGTGAAAACAAATAAATAATGAGGTTACTGCATATGCATTTTATATTATCATAACACCATTATAGTACCAATTATTATGCGTCTTTTTAGTAATATAATTTCTGGGGTACAATTTTTATTTCTCGTACAGCGTCCCTCTTGACAAAGTTTTGATATATTTATGCTGTACATTATAAAAGACATGCACTAATTAATAATTAATGGCGTCCAGTTGTCTAGAAATAAACGGCGAAAGAAAGATGCAACTTAAATGGATCGTTTAACTTTGTGAAATAACTGAAAATTTTGTACCATAGTTATATTTCTTGAAAAAAATCCCATTTTATAATTCATTATAAATAGAAAATTTTATTTAGTAGTTAAAAAATATCTGTAACTTCAGGGCGAATAAGAAAAGCCTTCTTTCGGATCTGACCGTAGATTTCGTCATGAATACATTTTTATTGTCTTTTTTATCCTCCAATTTCGAAAGATAAGTTCATCCTTCGCTCGGACTTCGGAGGAAAGCCGAATTTTCATGTTCCGTTTGGATCGGCCGTAACTTTTTCGACGAGAGGACGTGTAGAGAGTAGTTTAGAATTCTTCCTCCGTAATATCTATCTCCAGTAGTTCTATCTCCGACACCCGGAAGTCAATTAGCATCGCGACGTGTTTTCCCGCATGTGTGACTTTCTAAACCAAGGAGGATGTTTCGACTTAAAAAAAAAGGTCGCGAAAACAACGACTGCATTCCTTAATATTTTTCCGATTTACGTCGTGTGACTTAATATCCATGGGACGAGACAAACAAGAGTAAGGTACGTTGACGCATGAATCTAGTCCGGAAATCAGTAAACTTAAATCTCCCAAAAGCATCTTTATGTACGTCGTCGTCGTTTGACGGTTTCAAGTACGTGTGGGGCCAGTAGCCCTGAAGAATGACTGCGTCAAGGACAACGTGCAAAGCCTGAAGAATATAATACGTAATATAAATTTGATTCTTGATCCTTGTGCTTGGAATTCCTGTCCCACTTGTTCTCGCTCCCGTACTAAGCTTTTACTTCAATCAAATCCTCAATACGTAACCGTCTTTATCTGTCCTATTTTGTACTCTCTCTTCGTAGCATGTTCATCTTCGTCCTGTAGCACACATTCTTACCACCAAAGAAGACATTTACGTCTTTAGTAGTCAAATAATAGGTCAGATTTGGAACAAGAATGACTACATTTTCTATGATAGTTTTCGTCCTGTTATTCTTCGAAATACGTTAGCTTTGGCAACATATAGCACGAAAAGAGGACCGTGGAAATTTCTCAAGGTGCTGGTAGATTACGTACCACTTTCCCTCGCGGATGGGGAATATTTTTTTACATCTACATCGTACCATGCAAACCACCCAGGAGGCGTTTTGTTTACATCTTAACACTCTCTTTTGCCGAAGTTATCCAAGGGTTGGGTGATCCTCCTCGCTTTCCTCTCATGTTCCCGCCCTTGATATGAACACTCTCTGCCTCACGATTACGCTATTTTACCAAGGCAGAAAGTTAGGCTATGAATATGCAAGCGCCTACCCTCCCATTCCACGCTATCCGACTTCCACCTTGCCCCAACTCCCTCCCCTCGTCCGCCCGACCCCGCGTGACGTGTTTCAGTCCTTAGTCGCCCCACTCCGCACGGTTCAGATGATGTGCACACACCGCCCCCTACCACGCCCCCCTCAACCTCCTCCACACCTCATGCGTAACGGAAGGACTCGGAAATTTTCCCTAAATAGTGCTCTACGTGACGAAAAGCGTGAAATTCCGAGCGGGATTGGTTAATTAGCGTAAAGCTTAGCCTTTCAGGGAGACGGGATTATTATGTGTCCTCATCCACTTTCGTCGCGACACGCGTTGCTGACTGAGTTGACGTGCCTGAATTGCAACGGGGAAGTCCACATAAAGTCTACTCGTCTACAGAAGATAACGTTCAGCTAGTTGTTAGCCATGATGATCCCTATTTTGGCTTCGTTTTACGGAATGAATCCAGTGAAAATATGAGCAGAGGCCTTGTTGCTTGCAAATTAAAAGAGTATTCCTTGATGTAGATAGATGCACGTATCTAAGAGTTTGTGTATTTTTGTATATGGAAATATACATTTATATTCATGTATGAGTGAATATTTCTACATCGTAGGTATTATAGGTCTGGGTCCTAACACAATTCCGCCGCAAGGGCGTGTGGCTGGGGGGTGTTAGGTCACCATCCGTAATTAAGAATAAAACCGCATGCAAATCCCACAAATTCAGGCCATTCCACACACACATAAAATCGTAAAAATCGTGAAGGAGTGATGAAATCGAGCCGAGCAAGTGAAAAGCCCAAGGGAAAATACTTATCGGAAAGTTGGGTAGTATGCGATAAAAATTACTGAAAAACCGCGCGCCGGGTACATCGGACTCAAACCACTAGCAAATACAGACATTCAAGATAACTGCGTTATTATAGACATTTTAGGTCTGTTCAAAAAGTATCGCGAATTTTGAATTTCCGCGGGTTACGTATATTTGATTTTCGATATTTTTGTGGCGTTATGTTGGTACTTATGTCTCTCACTTATGCCAAACGGTTCGGCCATTTTGAATGTTCAGTTAATTGTTGATAGTTGTTTTGCTTGGACGTGTTTTGGCTTGTCTTCGATTTTTGCCTGTCCCAAAAAATGGATCAAAGAAAATTGTATCAAATTTTGTGTGAAAAACGAAATTAAGTGCGCGGACGAATTCCGAATGTTGACTGTGGCATATGGAGATGCTACCTTGGACCGAAGCAACGTTTATCGGTGGTACCAAATGTTCTCAGAGGGCCGAGAAGATGTGAACGACGAAGAGCGTCCCGGACGCTCGACCACATCAACAACAGGCAAAAATATTGATGAAGTGAAGAAAATAGTATTGACCAATCGTCGAATCACCGTTTGAGAAGTTGCTGAGGACCTAAACATATCGATTGGCTCGTGATCGCATCGGCATTAAGTTGCATTTTGTATTTTAATTGAAGGTATTTAATTCAATTTGATTATGCATCCTCTTATTTTATAATTTAGTAATTAATAATATCAAATTATCAGTCAATAAACCAATTAGTTTATGCTCATTTACGTAATTTTTTAGCTTGTCTAAAGACGAACTGATTCTCCGCAATCGTTCTTAATCAGTCTGTCAGGTTGACAGCGCATTTCCTCAATATATCCTCAATGTTATGTGAATCATTAAACAATTCTGGTAGATATTTCTGACTATCGATCCCAATGAAGGTGATTTCCCTAAAGGCCAAGGAAATTGGAAGTTCGAAAATCTCGTATTTTATGACGCACTTAAATATAATACTAGTCCTAAAGGCAATGGCGATGAACTTTCGTGATCATTATTTTTTATTAATGGTCACAACGCAAATGATCCCTGAGAGGTAATGAGTCTTGCAGCCACTATGATGAATTTCTGAGTGACATGATGGTGATAAGCAATGTGATCCCAAGAAGATCATTAAACGAAATTAAATTAAAAGAAAATCATTAAAGAAGATTAAATCAACTCTTAAGAATGTCCCTAACCTCACGGGTGTGAACTTCAAAGAGTATATTCATGTTGCCCGAAGATTTTAACGGTGAATCTTCAATTCAATCTGATCAAATGCAAATGTCACCAGTGCGGTACCGCTGGTAATCGGATCGGTAAGCCTTAATTCGATTTATCAAGAGGGTATTATTAGTATATAGAGGCGACCCTCAAGGTTACTGTAGATAGAACTTTGTAGATTATATGACATGTTTATTATACCGTCATGTGCCCTTAAATATCAGATTTATGACTCGTTGAAGCCTTCATGGTGATATTTGTCTTCGATAATGACATCCTAATTGTACCAAAATTGCTCAGCATTTGGAAATTTTTGATTTCCTCTCACCTCTTGGTACCAATATGTACCTCCAATATGGAGTTCAGTTTACGGTGTCCCTACGAATATATTAATCTCCTTCGATATAAATGCATGCCTAAACATCGATATAGAAACAAAATTTCAAAGTTTTACGTCTGGCATGAGATGGACACGGCACATACGTAAATATATGGGAAGTAAAACTCTCGCTTTTTCAAGAGTAGTAGGTGTACACCAGCCGCATAAAAATTTCCAAATTAAATTTTTTTCCTACCTAATGAATGATAATTAGTACGGGGGGGGGGAGTCAAATGATAATCTTAAAAACTAAATGTGTGTTAACTCGTATCTTCTTGAAAGCAAAATGTTCTTACTTATATTCACGTTCACACAGCGCGTAACGGACGTGTTCCAGCGCAACAAGAGTTCTCGGATACATCTAAGAGAACCCATGGCTTTAACTCTGTAGGCCTCTGGGGTCACTACACAGTTTGCCTGACCCGGTCAAGAGGGCCGTTACAAAATAAGTTTAAGAACTTCCTAGTCCACTGCTGGAGTGACGTGTGCAATACCATACTGAACGTCCATTCATCGATAAATTTGGTTACACTACTATTTAGATAATTGTTCAATCAACGAATGAGAGAACGCTCTTCCGCCGCGGTGCATGTTGCAAGCTTGCCCCCGTGCTTACCACTATTGCTGCGTAAAAAACCTTCTGGAATCGTGTGCTGCCCACTCTGGACAACAACTAACAAACCATGGCTATCACAGTTACGTTACTTTTAAGATTCTCATTTTAATGCCCCTGCATAATGAATGAGGGTTATCAAATGTGTGCTCAATAAAGCTAACCAAAATCCGTTCTAAACAGAAAGAGTTATTCATTGAAGACGTAAATTAAGAAAGACTAACTTGCCAGATTCCACTAGAATTTTTATTTTTCACGATCATAGTTTCGTCGTAAGGATACATCATTAGGCCAAGTTAGTCTTCCCTCATCAACGCCTACCAGGAAAGACTTCCACCAAGTAATGCCTGAAACATTATCTTAACTCAGTAAAAATTGGCATCTATTTTATAGTGGTTGGATTGTATTAATGCTCAGTTGGCTTAGAAATCACTCTGTATTGTATGATCACTATGTATTTTGCACGAAAAAAACATCTTCCAATAACAGTAGTATCTTAAGGTAATTAGCGTACTATATTTTAATTAAATAAATTAACTGGCTTAACATTATCGACGACTATAGCATACCGATGATGCATTGATATTCATAACCAGAGAGAGTAAAGACTTTCTGTTTCCATTGCTTGTATTTTACACTGTGTCTGGTTAAATTAAATTCTGGCTTTCCAAAGTGGTTCACCATTTATTAAATACCTTTCCCTTAAGTTTCATCAAGCGTTAACGATAACGCAAATTGTTTCAAGCCTACAAGAATATTATGCATGAGTAATCCGACTCCCTGTTGCTATATATGTTGTAACATATTATTTGGATTTCATGCTCTGATGAGTAAATTTAAATAATGCCTCTCTGACATATTTCGCCCATTCGTTACATGTTCACCGTCTCCCTCAAATTTCATCTAATTTAAACGGTCTCGAATCCTCGTCTTGCAAATTATTTCCGGGCCATAAGAAGATAATGCATCGATAATCCGAACTTTGCGCCATATACGATACTCGTATCACGAGTTTTAGTACTAGTTTTGACATTCAAAATTACTTTCCTTTAATATTTAGTACATCTAAGTGATTAGAGGTTCTCCAAATTTTATAATAAAGTTGATATAATCGACATTATTGCGATTATAACCTAAATTACTCTTCGTATTGAGAACATTTTTACAAAATGACCTTCTGTAAATCTCATGTCTGCAAGTCTTTACCGATAGACTTCGAGGTGTGCAGTAACATCAGGCATAACACGGATAAATCACGTTAGCAATATATGAGGGCCTGGATCGTGTTAATCAAACGTATTAGTAGGAAATTATTCGAATGAAAAAGTTAAGGGGTTGCTTTGTGTTGGTTAGATTTCGTATTGAATTCGCGTCGAGCATTCGGGGCAACTCAGTTAGTCCTAATTTCTGAATTCATCAAGATACAAAGAAAGCTGACAATCTTTTTGAAAAATCATGACGAACGGACAGAAAACATCACATCAAAAAACTAGGATTGGAAGCTACAGGAAATATGACTATTGTATTAACAACAACAACTACAAGATAACTGAATACAAAGCGGATGAGTTGATCATTGACGCAGAGGGAATAATTCAAGGTCGGCATTAGGTAAAATGGTAGGTGAAACCACAACGGAAATTTACTGCAGAACAGACGGATATAAGGAATAATTTTTTCCTTGGCACAATTTCTGAACATAACGCGTAGTAGAAAATAAAATTATTCTTCGCGCTAAAAATCATCAATCAAAAAAATTTCTGGAGACCTGAAACCCCTTAGCACACGCCCTCATGGAAGCTTTCAGGATATTATGTGAAATAAGGAAAGCATATAATCACTGGCCCAACTACTGTGAAACATCACTTGTTAACAAAATGATGATGGAAAGATATATTAATTTAAAACGCATGCATTTGATTCTGAAGTGAACAAAGTAACGTACAATATTGCAATAGATTGAAGCACGTAACAAATTTAACAAAGGAAAAAAGTTACTTGCGGGGAAATCCTGCCAAGAGAGTGACGGAAGGGTTCACTGACCATTTTACTAAGAAATATATTTTAATGAGTCAGTCGTCCGGTGCTCGTCGACCCCAGACTAGACCTCAAAACTTCTATTTGTCTATCAACTGCGGAGCCCACTCAAAATTACAAGAACTTTCGCGGACTTTGTGGGCAACCAAAAGGGGTCCATCAATTCAATTTCGTATTCATTGAAATCCGACGGGGAAGGAAAGAATGGGTTCTTGGCATTAAAAGGGTGAGCATTAATAAAACCCTTTCTTTGGACACGAAGTAAATGATTACGTCGGCCGGCCTAAGGGGATTGCATTCCTCGGAGCACCTTCCGGGGGCTTCAGGAAATCAGAGTTAAACAAGGTTGGGTGCGTAAAAAGGACTCCTGAATCGTCTTTTGTCTTAGCTCCGCCACTTTATCTTTTCTCCTCCAAGAGCACGTCTCCAGGCATTCAATGAGATGGACTGAGAGGGGAGGTTCAGTATCTTATTCTCACTCTCGCGTTCTCATTTGAAATCTCAACGAAACTTAAGAAAGCAATGAGCACCGGTTTATTGATTCAAGTCATAACTCTGGATTTCCTCAATTATACCTACTCCATATGATTACTTCATTAGACTCGTTATACTTTTCCATGAATTTCACACTGAGCTGTGATCATTTTAGCGAAAAAAAACACTTTAGGGAGAGGAGAGAACAAATGTACTCCTGTTACCTTCTCTTGCAATGCATAAAATAAATTCTTTTCGGTTGGGATTCATTTGAACTAAAACACATCAAGGGAAAATGAAATCTACCGAAAACATCTATTGAAAAAATTTACCATATTTTCAGTGCAATTATGTAGTTTTTGCACAATGCAACGAAGGGATGCGAAGGAGGAAACGCCATATTGGCATCTTAAATGCTCAAGTACATTGGTGAAAATATATTTTGACAAAAACAGTACATTTTCATCAGTACTTGTCCAATCGGTGACCACTGTTATGGCATGATGCATTTACGTTATATTTCGACATTTTATACAATTTGGATGCACAAAAACCAATTTTATGGAAATCACTTTGAAATTAATACTTTCATTTCACACTATTATTTTTCCCCTCATGCTCTTTTCTACAAATAGATCATCCTGACCGATTGTATAGTAGGCAATTACGTTTAGTATTTATGTGGGGAGATTTTTCGGCAGATTTCACGAAAGAGTAGCTTCGAACAGCAAGGCGAGAGGTGCGGCCTCCATCCAAGTTGGGGCGCGTCGATTCCCACAAACCCTGTGGGGAGAAAAAAATATTCACACGGGCATTCAGTGCACCGTTGGCCTTTAGGGGTAATGTGCTGAGTACGTTTTACAGCTTGTGGGAAATGTACGAAAACTGAAAAAACATGAACCCCCTGCCTCGTGCCCCCCACCGGCTCCCATTCGTCACAACTGAGGGCTCCCCTCATTACCGCCTCTGTCAAGATTCCCACGACCTTGGTTCTCTCGCGCTTCGCTCTCCTGCCATCTTCTTTCCACCTGGAATACGGCCCCGGGTACACTCTGGAGTTGACTAGAAAAGGGTCGATTTTTATCGAATCGAATATCGAATAAACTAAAATAGGAAGGCGGATAATGTCTACTCGTACAAAAATTATGCAGTGGTAGTTACAATTCTGTGATAGAAACGCTGAAACCACCTCGAACAGTCTGGAAGCATAAGATTATAATGGTTTTGTCGTGAAATAGTTAGAATAGAATTACTCAAAGCACTCTAAAATGTCACAAAATTAATCTATCCCATTGAAATGAAATTAAATTATTGACTCTGTAATTCCACACACCTTTAACAGCAATTGCAACTAAAACACGTTACCACTTGAAAAACAAATTAAATTAGCATTAAGTAATATTTTCCCGATGCAAACTAAAATCTCAGCCAAAATCTGTAAAACGCTTGGCCCAAGACATCCTGATTAGAAGTAACCCGAAGCTACCAAAGACCTGGTATGAATTTACATATAAATAAATTTAAAAAATACATTTTTAGGAATAGCTTATGGTGCATTGTAAAACATATAATTTTAAATAATTTTTCGCAGCAATGGATACTAATTTCTTCCTAAAAACTAGACTTTTCCTCAGCAAGAGCAGGTTCGATCATGTATCATCAATATAATTAAATTTGATGATTTATGCCTCTACAATACGTAATTTTGTGATTCATTGACAGTTAAAAACATGATCTTTCAACTTTAAACTAATCAATATAAATTTGTTAAGCATAAAGCCAATCAATAGAGTAATCATACACTTGGGGAAGCCCGAAAAACTCCGATTATTGAAAAATTCAATGAATTATTAAATGATTTGAAACTCAAAGTATGCATTAAATAAAAATTAACTCTGCTGTTCACAATATTTTTCAATCCATTTAGGACGATTCCATATAAAGAATCGAAAACTTGGACGAAGACTAAAACAACAGTCACTCCATTCAAGTATCGACCACGAGGTCGTGATCAACTTTGAGCTGGAGTGAGTTATGATGCACGTAAAACTAGATCTTCTACGGGATCACATCTATGAATCAACTGCTCGGTTGTCGTCGCTTTCGAGGGATCCATTTTGCAATTAATCGGCTGTGACATGCATTCGATGCCAAGCCTCCAAGGAAATAAAATTATCTATTTATGATAATCATTTCGTATTGAAAACATACTTAGCGAAAATCGACTTCAGGTATTCTATCTACACAGATGCTAAGCATCGAAATGATAATGATATTGATAGGGAATAGCAATACTATGATTCCTCCTTATACCTGTATAATTATCAAAAATATTGGTACCCGGGTTGATGGAGAAGCCTAGGGTATAGAGTAGAGCGTTCGGCTGTTGACCAGAATTTGGCACCCGATGACTTTGCGCATCACAGACTTGAACCGAACTGTAAAATTTTCTCAGGAAATATTCCTAGGAAACGGCTGATGACAAAACGAAACGAACTGGCCTCCAAACTGATATTTTGGTGGAGTATTGCGGTTTTTGATCCACATCGATAATACATGAGTAACAAGTCTCTATACTATACATATCATTCATATGCAAAAATTCTCCATCAAAAAAACCAATACCGAGATACGACACGGCGGAGGGGGTTACAAATGTTTAAAATGTTATTTGTCATCAACCCATGCGGCCATATGATAAATGCAATTTTGAGTGATGTAACGTGATGGCATCCTTTTCCATCGCGATTTCCAAGTGCCGGCGTCCAATTTTCGCCCACACACCTGGATATGATCGCTCACTCTCCCAATTCCGATTCTTTCACCGTCGCGAGGCCAACTGCCTCGCGGCTGCCTCAGCTGCAAGCCTCCCTCCTCTCCTCCCCTCCCCTTCGCCCTTTCTCCGCACGGTTCCCTTTGCTGATCACTGGGGCATTAACGATCTGGGGAAGGGTGAGGGCCATGGAAGAGAGAAAGGGGAGAGGAGGAGGAGAAAGTCCGAAGCGTGGAGGATGAGGATCTGGATATTGCCTCGGAGGCAGGAGGGGAGGGTGGGGAGAGGTTTTTTCCCCCGAGTGGAGACGAGGGAGGGACTGAGAGAGGAGGGTGCGCTCGGGAGGGAGGGTTGCAGGGGGTCGCATCTACGGCAGAAGAGAGGAAAGGGAGAGAGGTCGAGGGGAGAAGTCGTGGAAGGGATGAGGAGCAGGTGGTGGGTGGGCCGAATGAGAGACGGGGTGACTGGATGTTTAAGAGACGGGGAGTGAAGCTGAGGATTTCTATAGACTCACCGAGGAGCCCGGGGGTAACGTTTAGCAATGCGGAACGGGGAGGGGTGGATCGGTGGTGGAGGGGTCGGAAGAGTACCGAGACGAGAGGGAGAGAGAGGCAGAGAAGGGAAGCCTGCTTCACTGTTGGAGACGAACAGAAGTGTAGGAATGCATGGGAAAATCGTGAATGCGTAATAAAAAAAATAAAAGGGAAGGGGGACGTCACACGTGTGATCCTCAAGTGTAGGCGTGTTGGAGGGGGAGGTATAACGAGGCACTGCTTGCTGTGTGCTCTTCAAAATAAAGAGGGCGTTAGTTTGAGAGACGAGTAATGGGGGGGAGGGGGTGTGGAGCTTACACACGGACGGAGATTTTTTTTGGGTAGAGATGGAGTCGGGGAAGAGGACTTTTTTTATGAGGGCCGTAAAGGAAGGGATGAAAGGATGAGTGGGGGAGGGGCGCGTCTCCCAAGCTGTCTACTCCGAGGGAACTCGCAAGACATCAGACTTTTACAGCGATCCCTCGCCTACAACCAGTCTGCTGAACAGCAGACGCTGAGGGCGAAGGGAGGAATGGAAACTTGAGAGAGGGAAGCTAGCGCACCACTTATAAGATTGACCTCTAAGGGTGTTGACATAGGTTACTGCCGCTGTCGGCGTTTTACTTCAAATCTTAATTTCATTCAAAACAACGAACCCTTTTGAGAATGGAAGGGCATTTTCGTCTTCTAAGGGTTTGATTTTAGTGCGCAAACAAATGTCACTTATTCTCTCCAGCGATACTGGGTTTACCAGAGAAAATAATTAAAACTTTTAAAAAAATAAATAATTTTTGTTATTCGAAAAACTCCTGATTTGCCCAACGATTAAAATGCAGGGGTCGCCACTGATTACTTTCAGAATCAGGTCTGAATTGATAGAGGGTAAACGTTTAGTGAAAGAAAAGGATCTTATTAATTATACATCATATATTCGAATTGCATCAACAACCACTCTTTTTTTCCACAAGCTATTAAAATGTAAAATACATTAACGTGATAATTGGGACTGAAAGCTAACGTTTTTTAGGATTTTGTTTTATTTAAAGGCTTAGCTTACATCATAAAATCCATTTGTTTCCGATCGCATCACGAAATGCAAATTAATGCAATTGTTTCAAAACTAACTAATCTATTTTTAAGTAACAGTATTCTTCCACGCACAGTAAGTCCTAGGATTCCATCAAAGGTTCTTTGATAGTACAAATTTAGAAAAATCGACATTGAACATCCATTAATCGCAAAAAAGAAATCCATTAAGCCTGCTTACTCCCGTAAATATCCTGAAGTTCCCATCAAATATCATAAATTAACCCTCTTTTCCACTCTCCACATTCTTCCAAAGTTGCTTACACTAAATGTCACGTGAGGTAACAGAACCTTTAGAGAATATAGGTAGGGGATGGTAAGAATCTTTTTAATTAACGGTTTATCCAAAGTGGAGGATGTCTGTAAGTAACATTCTGCACGTATAGTCCCCCGGCTGAGTAAACAAAAAGACTAGAGATTAGAGCAGAAATTTCTTGCTCTGTTTTTGGCGATATTCTGCCGGTAATATCTCAATAGGATTTGCTAATTAGCCACTCGGAAGCACTGAAAGTGCTCACGACTAAGCTCACGTTAGAACGGTTTTTTTCTACGGCGCCAAACGGCATATGGCGTGAATTAATTAAGTATTTTGTGGGGAATTTCCATTAAATCAAGTTCTCACGACATATATATATACAGGTATACAAAACTAAACAGTCGTTACGGATCGTTCCAAACCTACCATTGAATGCATAAAACATCTCCAATAAATGCATAAAAATTCTGTTGCTCTTTAATTTCATATGTTGGAAAAATTAGTTAGGAATTTATAATATGATTCCAATGATCAAATGAGGGATTTACATCGGATTTACTGTTGTTGGTGTCGGTAATTTAGTTAACGAGGTACTTTTACAAGGTTTATATTCCAGTTAAAAGTATTGTTTACTTTTTTATTCAGAAATCAAATTTCAGTTTAACGTTAGAGTTCACGGTCAACGAGGATACCACGTTCACTTTTTACCTGCTATTTCTCTAAATTATGTCTACTTCCTTTCCTTCCGTAAAACTGTGGTTTCAACAAGACTAACAGGCAAGGTCTAACGTGGAAAACTGCGCACTATGTCGTAAGAGGAGGGTTAAAGTACGATGGAGCTGACTTTTCAAGGCGAAAGACTATTAGGGTGACGCGAGTGAGTTGTCATTCCCGAGGAAGAAATCGGAGCGAGATTCGGCGATGAACGGAGAATTGAAGACAAAGAATCTCCATTACCGAGAGTCCCTATAATGGCCGTCCAATTGCAACTCAATCAGCTGCCACTTACCCCAATTCCCGACCCCATATGGATCGTTCTTTCCTTCGACTTCCTAAAGGTCTTAAAGTGAACCCAATGTCTTTTCTATAATCTTTCACTCCATATGGTCCTCAAAGTGAATTTCGAAAAGCTTTCTACAATTAGACGTTCCCATTGCGAGGGACTGCCAAATCTGGACCATGATTATGGCAATTAACCATAAAAATCAACCTTCCCGGTAGAGATGATACATATTGTGTGGATATTTATTCATCGGTTCAAGAAACTAAGTCACTGATTGCCCCAAAAGCAAATTAGGCATTTATCATAGGATCAATACGTATATACGTATTCACATCGGCAAACTGATACCCAATTCTCCCCTCGTAAAAATGAAGATAAGGCGTACGACCTAACAGAACCACTTGCTCTATGTCCATTAACCACACATTTCTACCAGCTATAAGACAATTTTCAGCTTCAATGTATTTCTTACTTAGTTTTTAGTGATTGGTTGCTCGTATGAGTCATTCACTTTCATCAACAGGAGATCTGTATACTTCCTACACCCAGCATGATCTATATTCCATATTTAATAATTCAATTTAATAAATAACGTGTTTTTATCTTATGAGAAATAGAGCTGACGAGGGTTACTCAGTGGGTAACCAATTTTTACAATAGCTGAATGCATTACCTAGCCAAGACATATTCGAATCCCGCCGCAGGCATGGATGTAGTAATATCTGGTATTGGATTTTGTATCTATACAATGTATGGTGTGATTAACCCTTAGCCATTAGGGTAACATTAAAACGTAACTTCTATTGTGTGGACGAGAAGTTAGTCTACTGTGTGGCGTTTACTATGCCTACGGGAAATGATATTTTTTTCATTTTAAAAGTTTCTCTAAAATTAGAATTTGCTTCGTTCCATTAATTTTCAGCCGTTTTCATTCCTTTATTCTCAGAGAATTTTTAATCACCATCCTCCCTTGGGAGTGTTTCTCGAAATAAAAGATTAAGGAGAAACAAACGGTGGCTTTCATAGATTTGAGGAATTAATCTCCGCTTCCGAGTAAATTTTACAGTCCCTTATAACTTTTTTTTCAAAGGGCATGGTTTCAAGACAGATTGGTACGAAGGGAGACTTTCTCCAAGCCACAGTACGTGAATGATTCTGACTTCCGAGGACAGCTGTGAGCCGTCAAATATTTGCTTTGACCTACCCTAATGCCGAAATGTTGCGCAAAAAAAGTCAACCCCAGCCGCATGACCAAGTGGCTACAACACAAACATCATATGGCACCATCTGTCGTCTCGTCGGTTTGTACAGAGGTCGAACCTTCTGCATTGCAAGTTCTAATATACAAAAACAAAGCAAGAGTCCGGAGAGGGTTCCACATACAGCATACGCATGGAAATTCTACTTCCGAAACCCCAACAGGTTTTTGCCAAACTAAAGCTGACACTACTTATCCTTCCGAATAAATAATGTCATTTAAACAAACAATAAAAATGTGTAGATAATATTTTTAAAATTTTGCTGGGAACTTAATTAAATTATTCAATTAAATAGCTTGCTAAAGATAGTTGTATGAGGGGCAATCAGTTATGCCTATTCATGGAACTCTGACTGGTTTTGTAAACATATCGGTCATTAATGGTCCTTCCTTATTTCTTCCTACGTAATTTATTTGGTTACATTATTCCAATTTGCTAATGAGCAAAAATATTGTAATACGATGTATTTAATTTCTTCCAAATTTATGGCATATGGTCATCTTTAAATTGCATATTTGTGCGGGATTGACTTTGTTTTTCATTAATTTTTTTTATTATCTTCTTTATTATTCATTTCTCTATTCACAAATCTCTGGAGTAGCCCAAGGGTGAAAATGGAGACGGCGGTATTTTTTGCCCAAATAATCATCACTCCTTTTCGAATGGGGAATTAAAATACTAAGCTCACGGATATGCTGAGTGTGATATATTCCGTAATTTACTTAAAGCTCAAAAATAATGATTCCACGCCAAGTAAGCAACATACATATTAAGTGTTACTTAAATGTCAGCACATTACGGTAGTCACCAATTCTATAAAATTCTAATAGTGAAAACAATTTTTTCAGCAGCTAGATGCACCAAGGTGTCTAAGTTTAAAATACTTCTCTGTGCACGCGAGACCATCTCCTAGAACGAAGAATAACAAAAAAGGATTACATAAAATACTGACGTCGTCCTAGGCTTCTTAGAATATTATTCCCCCTAGAATTGTCCTTCGCAGTAAATCTTAAACATATTCTTCCGCTTTAATAATGGATATAAAATCTGAAAATAAAATCAATTTCTACACTTGATCTCTACATTCTTAATTACATGATCTGTTCAACCAGTATGATGGAGCTAATACAAGCAATTTATTTTTAACATCATTGCAAAAGACACACTTTGCCAATTTGATATTTTGAATTTATAATTTAACTTGCGCTCCGAAAATAATCCCCAACTCAGTTCCTCTAATAACCTATATACGTTAATCAATTATCATAACTACACTTTAAAATTCTAGCTCCTTTACTCTGCACGCGATCTAATTCGGCATTCATTCTACGTAATGAGGAACCCATATCCTAGCGAACGTATTCTAAATGAACCCTTAACAGAGAAAGTTAGCAACGCTAGTAAACTCTCTCTGCATATTTCCCCAATAATCTTCCAATAAATCCTAATTTTTAGCTTGCCTGTCCACACATTCAACGTATATGTTTCACCCAGGAGAGATTGTGAATAAGGTTTACGACTTTTAAGTATTTAATCTAGTCCACACTTTCTATTTAGGTATTTTTTATGTAGTAGGCCTTCGATAAAAACTACTTCTATTCCAAAAAGTCATTACTACACATTTCCTCATGCATAATTCTAATTGTCATGTGTCGTACGAGAGCTGTATTGCTAATGTCACTTAATTCTCAGTACTAGAATAACCCCTTTCATTTCTACCATCTAAAAAATAATATCAAGTTACCCTGAGTGCTACCCAGTAAAAGGCTATATATTGTCCTTAATTGGCTAGAGAGCAGTAGTCCAAAACTTTAAGCTTCCTATTTTTTCTCCTGCGTCGATGATTGAAAAAAAAATGTTCCCATTTTCCTTTAAGGCAAGCCAATTAAAAATGCATTACATTTATTAACCGGTAAGAGTAATTGCGGGTGAAGGATTCAAACAAAAAGTTTACCTTTTCTCGTTACAAAAGGCGTATCCGCCATCGCATTTCGAATCTTTTTTTTGTCTAATGAATTCTTACGCTGATAACTGGTGTTTAAAAGCATATTATACACTTTACGGGAAACTACGCTCGTACACACCTCGAGAAAATAAGATTGGATCCGATGGTGCAATGACCTAACTCGGGGAGTGTGCGGATTGAATCCTCGGGAGCTCTTTGTTTCCCCGGCGCCTGGCCTCTCTCGAGCAGCGACCACCTCGTGTTAACATGCACCGCATGCGGACTTCCCGCAGGACATGTTCAGCGTGACCCCGCGGTGCTAGGAGAGCCAGGGGCAAGCTGATGCCGAAGCCAGGCTTCTCTCTCCCTCTCTCTGCCACCGAAAAGGAATTTTGTGCTCCCCGGCACGAAAAGCAACCACTCCGAGGATTCCCGTGGACTCTTCCGCAACCGAATTCATGAAATCTAATCTCTTCCACCGGCGCCAATTGATTGCAACGACAATTGAACATCCCAGTACCCATGATGTTAGATTTGGAAGCGGGGTAATCAACGTGAGCCTTAACCGAGATCAAAAACAGGGCAAATTTTTTATCCGTCGACATGCGTCACAGGCCTTAGGCCGTTTACCACGATATCACTTTCATTGTCCCTTAAATTGGATTTTACAAGTAATTATATGTTCCATGCTTCTTCACAGAAATAATCGTAAATGTTTTTCATGCAATCACTTAACGATATTGAATTATTTTCTAATGCATTTGAAGGCATTACAGAATTGGTACGTTATTCATGGGATTATAATCAATTGTAAGAAACCGAAAGCAATAATGTTCATAAGAAAATGGCTAGATTAAATCAAACATAAAAATCGGGTGGTATAAGTAAGTTCAGGTAACACACCTTTTTTGAATATGTTTTAGATGAAAATGGGCCAAGTAAGACTTCGTAAATGGAAGAATTGCATGAGGTAAAATCAGCACTCCTAAATGGGAGGGAGTTGATGTCATGAATCCTAACCAAGATGTCGATCAAATTTTCATGAACACCATGAAATATAGGGAAGTTATTTCATTTTAAGACGTGGTAGGCTCAACGGCAGTTATGGTCTTTTGTAGAAAACCTGGATCATCGTTTGCATCTTGGAACAAGTCCCCTGCAACGGCAGCACGATATACTTGATGTCTCCTTGCGTTCATAATGATTTCCATAAGATGACACAGCGAGAAATAGTTCACACATAAATCTAGTGCCAATATAAATATCGCCGACAAAGACATCCAACAGGTTTAGCCATTGATTCGTTCTGCGAGGGCTGGGGAACAAAGTGGGCGAAAATGTCGCAGTCACGCCAAAATACAAAAATTATAGCTTTTGTCCACTTAATGATTATCTTTCCCCTTTCTGGTACGCAAGCCAGACGACTTTTTCCCCAGACCCATTCTCCCTCGTACATGTGAAGGGTTGATAAATTGGTTGAGTACTTTGCAGACTTGGCCTCAGGAAGGCTCTGCACTCTTACCAACACAAGGTAAGATGAGAAGGGGAGAAGCAGCTATCAATTATTCATGGAAACCAAACATGTATGAGTTGTTGTTGATGATTCATTATTTCAAGTTTCCCATAAGTTAACTAATTTGGCTTGATGGAAAAATTAAGGAAAAAATTTTTCGAGTTGGCAAATAGTCATTTGAATATCGAGAGGCAGCGCGGTAACCTATGGTATTTTTCCTATTTTGTACCACCAGAAATTGTCGCACTGTGATTTAGCGTATCGCTAGTCCTTGTATCCATTTCTGCGAGAAAAATATTTAAATAGGTAACCTCCTACGTAAGGTACATTATTCGAGATGCACAGTAGTCTGCAAATGTGGATCATCCAAGTTGAACATACTATATCTCTCCTTCGGTTCAAAGTCGTGGATTACGAATGGCTGAAGATTTCTCTAATTTCTTATTTAAGTTGAAGAGACTACTCCATACCATAAGGTACGGGAGCAGAGAAAACCACATTCTTACCACATTTCGAAGTTGAAAGAAGACCCAAAAAGAAAAATTGAAGAATACATGATTTATCACGAAATCTTGATTTTTCACGGAGTTTTAAGTAGGAGTGAGCGTTGGGACGGAACTAACACGGACACTTGAGAGAACAAGGAAATAATTTTATCTTTCTACTACGTCTTTTCGACCCTAGGAAAAAAATTTCTCATCCCAATTTAATTACATGGTACCATAGTTCCACACAGTGTTAGGTGAAGGAAACTCTACCAGGCGGAAAACTTTGCGTAGCGCATTTTTGAGATAAAAGATGAGCTTGTTTCAAACACAAAAGAGGGCACGTATGATATAAGCGGTGCATTTAAATTTCAAATTCTCCTAATATTTTGCTAACCTCTCACTGCTGACCACTCACATCGTAAAATTTCTGTTCCTCGTCATCATAGTCCTATACACATTTTGACAGCTTCGACGCCATGATTCCTGGCCTCCTTAAAGGGTTCCATAAATTAACTCGAAAAACTGTCTGGTTCGTCGTCCGGGGCTTCTAGGGGTTCGTTATCACAGAGGATGCTCGACCTTCTTTGAACTATCACACTCCCAAAACGTACATCGATAACATCACCATACGTCTTATTCATTGGACGATAATTTCGACGTGCATGTAATAACGGAAGTGGATGATTACTTGATGTCCTTGTGCAGTAAAGGCAGTCATTTTAAACATTGAAAACTCTTCTTAATCTAGCAGCAGCTACATAAACCCAGTGCACTCTACTTAGCAGTCTTGTATTGATAAAGTGAACCAGAGTATTTTTAGCTCAGCCTTAAGATCAACATCTGGCACTGACAAAAAATGGAGTAACCTTAGAACTTGAACGCACCTCGTACGTATGTTTCCGCAACGCAATTTCGTGTCATGGCGAATTTACATTGCAGTTATAAAATCATTCGTTACCAACTAAAGTCTCGGTATCGAATCTTCCTTCTGCAGATACATATATTTTTTGCAAGGGTAAAATATTTATGGATGAAGTTTTCTCGGGTCTTCCACCGGGTCAGGGGTTCCATGTTGGCCGACGTTTCGATGCCCGACTCGTGCATCGTCCTCAGGGTTGATGTCAACCCTGAGGACCCTGAGGACGATGCACGAGTCGGGCATCGAAACGTCGGCCAACATGGAACCCCTGACCCGGTGGAAGACCCGAGAAAACTTCATCCAGCAAATACGCCGGGAAAGCACCAGATCCTACTAAAATATTTATGCTACTCGCATTACTTTGCGAGATCAACTTTCAGCAAATAATACTTGAGCATAGCACTGAACACTTCCAGTGTTATTTTCAGACCTTACTACGAATGATGGGTTGGAGAGTGCAAACATCACCCAATCCCACTTTGTTATTAAAGTTTGCCTGAGATGTCCGAGATCGATATTAGAATGCGAACTTCTGGACATATTGAGAAGCTACTTTGAAATAAATGGAGGTCCTAAAAAATCGCCGTTGAAAACAATATGGTATGGTCATGTGTACATACCATACCAAAAGTAGAATTGCTGGAATTTATCGAAGGTTAAGGAAGTTACATAAGGAGTGTAGCCATCCATCACTTGACATCAACGAGCAGGGTATTCCTAATTGAAATATTTTGGTCGCGGTGTTATCTAAATAGATAGAATTCGCCTATCACTTTCCCTTACTTCACCAAAATTAAGCTGTAAACATAAATAAATGTTCCATGGCTCTTCCAATATGATCAATTTTAAGGTTTCTGGGAAATGTTTTCATCAAATTTTTCTCATCTTAATTCCTTCGTTAGTCTTCACAGTATCGTCCATCTACCGTAGTTAATTTTCTCCAAATGAACTGCTTTGCATTTGTATCTTGTCTCCGTCAAACGTGCTCTTTTAATTTTTAGATTCGGCAAGGCATTCGAGTAATGCATTGATTAGCAAAGGCGGTCGTAGTTATATGAGGATCGCAAATATCTTAGAATTAGAATTGATCGAGAGACAAGGACTACCGCTCACGTGATCAATAATGAAAAAGATAAAAAACGTAAAATTAGAAAAAAACTGATTTTGCCATGAGATCAGCAGTTTTTATTCAATCCAAAATGATACATAACTCAGCGAAATAACCTCCAAAATATCTAGGCTCCAAGAATTCTTCTGGTATATAGGCCATAACCCGGGACTGAATCGAAAGTTATACTATCCGAAAGATGTCAAATAATAAAAAGTATAATAAAATATTGCGGAAATGAAGTCAATATTCTTCACCACTAGCAAATTACGATCGGGAAAAATAAGATTATTAGCATCGGCGATCTTAGTGATAAAAAGTGTAAACAATTATAAAAATACGGAAATTTGAATTTGGTCCCTATTTTTACAAAAATACATTAAATATAGAATTAAAGAAAAGAGAAAATATGTAAAATGTAGTTTTCCTGTCAACGAGGAAGCCTTGAGTTCCGGTGGAAGTTGTTATATGACCCTCGAGAATCAAAGTTCATTCAAAGCCATAACGGGGCAAAGCTTCCAAAGAGCAATATGTAAGTTATGTCCATCAGATTAATATGTTTTCCAGGGTCGGAGTCGTATAACCCACGATAACATGCTTTTGTACTCGTGACTCTCAAGGACTATATACATGTTCATGAGAGTTGTTCGTTTCAGAAAATTGTTTTCCCTTCAGCCTTGGATATTTCTGCTGTTTCATTTCTTCAATGCAACGCTTATTCGTTCGGCCGTTCAATGTTTTCTTAACTTGACTAAAGTTTAACAACAAATACAGATTACAATTCCAAAATTTCAAGCTTAAATAAGATATATTAGACGATAAATTAGCCATTTTATATCAATATACTTTATAACCAAATTGATACAGTTATTATTATTAGGTAATCTACCGGTTAAGGTAGGTTTTCGGATCGACACAACTGTCAAATAAACATTTTGTAATTCCAAACAAAACCCAATCCAGCAACCTAATCTACATCAGGTCCCTCTTCATCTCTGAGTATTGATACAGTATATGAATATATTTTTCTTGAGAGTAAAAATATGCTATCTTACGTTGAACTGGGGACGTCATATACAGCGGGATGAGATCTTAAACATGAGATTTCCTCGACAACATACCCATATGTTGTAAAAGAAATGTACCGGAGGAATTTCATAACGAATGGTAACTGGTTGTCGGTAAAGAATTTTGAAGACTGGAGCTACGGCAAAAGTTTTCGAGTTACACTCCCTCTAAGCTCTTCCCCTTCGGGAGATATAAAAAATAGATTAAAAAGTTCTTTCTCTTTTCATTGAATTTTTACACGCCTGCACTTTCACTTGAACGAGGAAAGATAGTTCACGATAGACATAAAACGCTAAAAATAGAGGCAAAATAAATCCCGGCTGCACATTTGGGAGGCCTAGGAAAAGTGGAAACCCTATTTTTTTCCGGTTTCAACAACTTCTTTGTGGAAATTCATAAAGTGGTTCTTAAGAAAACGTTTTTTCGCTCTTTTCGAGTGCATGCCTTATTGTTCTCTTTAGCCTTGTCATCGGACCTTCTGCGGATCGGAGTATTGTACGTATTTTATGGCGAATTGGTTGGATATTTTCCATGACGTTTGCTCGATTTATACTTGCTTTCTTATGGTAAAATAACTCATAAAGAAAGACCGTCAATTTAAAAGTGGTTCGGAGTTCTGGAGCTGTAACTCCAGCGAATGAGTGCCAAGCAAAAGAAATTCATGAAGTATATTCTCATAACTGTGAGATCAGCCTCTTTCTTCCGTCATAAAGGTGTCAGACACTTTTAATATCATCAATCAATTCCACGCAGATTTCAATTTTTTTAACTCTGTTACAAAAATAGCATGGAAATTTGGTCTTTTGCATTTGCATTATGCATGATGTGTTCGTCAAAAATCTACACTTTTAACTTCTAGGTTAAAAAAAAATCCTCTTGTGCACAGCATTTCACAAGTACCTTCGTTTTCCTAGAACAATTTCGAAATACAGTACTCTTGGTGAGCCCAGTAGCATCTTATCTACTTCTAGTCAAGTTACCTTAGGTAAGAATATCAATAATCTTTGGACTAATACTTAAAAAGTCGACAATTTGGAATCCAAAGTACAGCGTGCTCAACAGATTTTTAACTCTGGGAACATGTGTGACCGGGGTGAGGGAACAATAAAACATTGATCATTAATGTAGGACAAGAGAATCTAGGCAGGATATTAGTATATATGAACACTTTAGGGCGTGAATAGGAGGGGCAAACGCCTGATCCTGAAACGATAGGTCTTCCGTCATCACAAAAAAATGTTTCCATTTCAATATGGGAACGGATAAATTTTTAGCACTAACTACCTCGTTCCTCAGTGTCACCCATTTGATTTCACACTGCTGAGGAGGATCCCAAATTGATCAAGTTCTAAAAACGTACGAAATAGATTTACAATTCAATCAATCGTTACTCCATCATTTTCGTTTCGTTAGGTGGTTGTTTAAATATTTTCTGACTAGTGCGATAAAACCTTAGGACAAGTAAAAGAAAACAATAATCTCTGGTTAACCTCATAATTCGTAACTGATCGACTCTTAAGGATGGTAGGGTACATGTTCAGAACCGAAATCTTTCGTAATTTTTGTTCCATATTAAAAAAAGTAGGTTAAGCGTTTTCGGAAATTTGATCTAAATATCTGGCAAACTGTCGTTTAAATATTTTCCTTTCGTCCCGAAATGAAACGATCCTTCCGCTCTCGTGCAGTTCGAACGTCTGTCCATAAAACGGCTGCTAAAAAGTGTCGGGCCGTCCACATTTCTCTTCCTCATCTTAGGTTGCTGATTTGCTTTATCTCACTCTCATGCGAGAGGACACTAATCGGGCTTTGACGCCTCGGATGGGATGACCGTGTGGTCTTTAAATGAAATGGAAATCGCCGCGAGCGCTATTACTCTTTCTCTCTCTCCCTATATTTTCCCCCTTCTTCCCCACCACTTTCCAAGGGCAGCATATTTTCGTTCGACCGATAAAAAAGAACTATCCACAACCCCTATCGTTTCGACGCTTGTCAGCCTCACAACGACACCCGTCCGGACTGCCCACCCTTTGTACTCTCTCAGCTCACACCTTCCGCCCCAATTCTTTACATTTTCTCCCACGCACCCTTCTCTCTGCCACACCCTTTCTCCTCATTCTCCCCACTTCCCACCCCATCCCACCCCATCCTTTCTTCTCGCTCTCCCTCTTTTTTCTTCGCCTTTCCACTCGTCTTTCTCCCACCCATCATCCCTTCTCTTTTCCCATTCTCTCCTCCCCACGGGCGTGTGCATTAGGGGACGACGGAGCGGGATGAGAGCGGCCGCGTTTTCGGTCGCAGTTGCTGAACTTTCGTTGGATGCCGGGCAAGAATTTATCGCCGAAGGCTTTCTTTTAGCGATGAGAGATGGTAGCTCCGGCGCCAACAAAGGAGCGTCGAAATGGGGCTGGTGGCCAAGGAGCGTGAATTCTCCTCCATTGAGAGAGGTGCTCTCTCGCTCTGACGCCCTCCTCCATATCCCTCCCACCTCTCCTCCACCCACAACACGCTCCTTCCCCCACCACTCTGTCTCTCTTTTATCTTTCCGTCTCTCCTCCTTCACGCGAGATCTCTTTCTCTCTCATCCCTTCCACTACGATCCCAACGGCCCGAAACCCCTACCCCCGCGCTCGCCCCCACCTCCCCCTGTTCCTCCCGCGGGTGCGTTTTCACGCCCTTCAAGCATCTCCCTTTTCGGCCCCACCTCCGCACCCTGCCTTCGCCCCTTCCCCCCATGAACCCTCGCATCACCTCTCTCTCAACGGACTTCTGACCTCTCCCATCACCACATCCCCCTTGCCGGGTTCTACCGCAGCCGGCTGTAATCCTCCGAAAAATGTATTTTTCTCTTCCCCTCAACCCCCAGAGGTCCCAAACGGCCGGAAAAATCTTCGGCGCGGCCTTCTCTTTTTAATATTTTTTGTCGCGCCCTTTCTGTGTGTGTGTGTGCGTCTTGCTTTTTTCATAGTTTTTCGGTCCAGGCGCATTTTCTCGCTAAACGCTCTCGCATCCCCCTTTAACCCACTTAAAGGAGCACGTGAATTACGGTTATGGAGGCTCAATTGATTTGGCGCTGGATCGCCTCTTCCTTCTCCCAACCCCACCTCCCGTTCATTCGGCTGATGAGGTACGCCTCCCTCTACACATCCGCCTCCTCCACATCCATAGCTCCACACGCGTGATGCAATCCTAAGACCGCTCTCAATCAACCTCAATTAGCGCGCGGCTTTTTAAAAATATTTTCCGTACTTCGAAAGACTTCGTGTCATTCATTGGGTCAATCGACAGAATGTGTACACTTTTTAAGTACGCATTGCATTTAGGAGTCCCGCTAATTACTCTCCATGACTTTCATTTCTAAGAACGGAATGAAGCGTTGAACGCGCGAACTTGAAGTCAATCCAGTTCTGATGTTCGTAGTGGTTTCTTTCCACATGAAAATTCTATAAGGACCATGACAAGAAACATTCAGGATTTTATTTAACATTTGAAGTTTAAACTTAACTCATTGGTATTTTTAAATAGGTTTGATTAACGTATACTCAGAAGGAGAAAATTTCTATATATACATGTATACAATTGAATTTATTATGATTTGCATAGAGCGCAGCCCATATTACTTTCAAAGTCCTTTATGGCGAAATAATATAGGAATACACTATAAAATTCTCATATTGAAAATGGGATTGAGATAAATTCCTCAAATCTTAAGGATTAAACCTTTTAGAAGTTTTTTAATGCAGAGGATTCGTTTCCCCTTGCGAGTGTTCCGACAGCAGCACAGACTCGTGCAAGTGAGGCAATGGAAAAGCAGTTAATTAATCGAAAAGGGTAATTAATACTGCGATTGCAACATGATACGCTCGTTATTGACAGCGAGCCATTCTTACAATATCGATTCTGAGGGTGAAACTATTTGATGAATTACGTAATACGTACGCATTAAATAATATGAGTCGTATGTCGCTTGCTCGAGAAAGTGAGTGAAAGCAAATAGCTAATTGGTTCTCTTCGGGTCCTCCTAGATTAAAAAAAAATGAATTGGAGAAGACAAAGGTGACTTGTGATGGAATTGAAAATTAATAAGCAATTAAAAAGTAAAATTTTACAATGGAATCGGTATTGACTATGAAAAGTAAAGAAGATGAAAAGTCGGAGCGGGATTCATCTCTCCACTCTTTCTTTACTCTGCACCAATGAGTTGACAGCGAAATTGTCAGCTCCATTTCCCTTTATCATCGGATTTCATAATTTCCTTTTTATTCTCCTACCAAAAATTATCAGAAACAATCTTATTTCATTTCTTTCCAAACATAGGTTTTTACAAGTGATTCAGAGTAGGTAGACCACTCTAATGAACTGATGAAGGTTTTCAGGTTTTTCCTATCAATGAGAGAAAAAGACTATGTTTTTATTATTTCTTTGCAAAATAACGTTAATAATCATCACTTAAATAATAAAAACCATTTGTTTTATAGATATTTTTTACTTTGATACACCTTTTATACTTTGAGAACATAAGATTATACTGAAAACCAATTTCATAACCGAGAAAATATGGTCATTTTTATTATTTAAAAGATGATAGAGATATATCAATTAATTCATTTCGCTATATCAGTCTGATTAATAGTGTATGGGTGTGTATACACAGAATGTGCTACGCTGGAGTTTAAAAAAATGTAATATATCGATTCTTAACTAATCTCAACTAAGGAGTCTCGGTGACTCTCATCTCCATTTTGAAGACGTTTATTAAGTTATGTACCGACCTCAACTGGTATGAAAATATGCACATATAGAAATCAAATATTTTAATCCCCAACTAAAGTTACTATTTCATGTTCCGTCATCCGTGACCCGAAAAAGGAGAATGTATTATCGTAGCAGGACTTCTATTCCCCGTTCTGCCCGAAGGATTCGCAATAATTCTTCAGAACCTACGTATAAGACTCTTAAGGTAACGGGCTATCGAGAAAAATGTCTTTTTTAACAATGAAAATATCTTGTCTTCAGATTCCCATTCTAAGAAGACCAGCACCATAATCTGTCTGGAGTACCGACTGCGACAACGATTCTCCTTCGCACACAAACTCTAAATCTCCTCCTACGTACGTGTTCGGCCGAAAAGGTTCTGCACCTACATTCCTATTCTCAGCATAGGTAAAGTTCATGGAACTCCGACCCTCTTCTATTGGACCAGAAAAAAAAATGATGGTGACCGTTCTCTGCCTCTCGTCTTCCCTCAGGGAAGCTGTGGTATTTTTGTGTTCAGTAAATATTCCCTTTCGTGTATTTTTAAGGGAAAATTACAATGTAGCAAGTATATATTTGTTTATGCGTACTAAAGGAGCAGACAGGTGCCAGTAGACATCTCCACAAAGACCAAGTTCCGAATTTAAAATTCAGGAAAATATTTCTCAAAGGATACTCATTTTTACGAAAATGGTGAATTTCCTCTGATGAGAGGTGGGTTAGAGGAAACGAAACCGTTTTTTCATGAGCAAATATATTTCGAAATAATGAAATTTGGAAGTAGGTTCCACGGAAAGGCAAGCCTTTCATCAATTACTTGTAAAAATGCCAGGGTATATGTACCTGATATGATACTTAAATTGTTTTGAATAGCATGAAAGTGAATTGTTTTTTGCTAAAGTCAAGTTCTAAATTTTCGCACTGCATTTAAAGAGCTAAGTGTTATTCTTACAGACCGGAAAAAGTGAAAGTATGTCCTAAAACTACTCGTTCGGGAATAACTACTCAAACAATGTATTTTTATGCCGAATTGCTGTTTGAATCTATGATTCCAAAAGAATTCAATTATTCTATACAATTTCCCCATTAAGTTCACTTTGAGGCAATAACATTTCCTCTCGACAGCATCTAAACGAGAGCGCTGCATTATTCGTATTCGCGAGACCCATTCAAGGTATAATCGAACGGAATGTTTCCCCAGAAAGCCAAATGGCATCTGGAATTAACATCGCTGAAAACTAAACGATATGCCCAAGTTTCTCAGCTTTTCATATATGGCTCAGTGTACTGCTTTTGGAGCATTCGGCGAGCGAACCAGTTTTTACACAACCAAATTGAACCAGGATCTTCGCTAGATCACATTGACTCGGCTTGTAAACAGTTGAATTTAGTGTATTTAATATCCGATTCAACATCACTTCTTAAAAATGAATATTATTTTGACTTTTATCTCTACGTTCACGCGTTTATTCTCCGCTAGGCCCTCGATTTCAATTTAACCTCAGGGAAGTAGTGGAAACTAATCCGAATTCGACTCTGACGCGAACCATAATCATTACATGTGAGGTAGCAAGGTCAACCGACGCCTGATTTGGAAATGACCACCCACGCCGAAGTGAAAGAAAACGTTCGCGTGCTTTCGGCCCACCACTTCTCTCCCAATCTCTCTTTGCGCTGCGAGGTCTTTCGCCATAAAATTATTCGAAAACTCAGGGAGAAGGAGGAGGACGTGATTTCTTTGGACCGCCTTCCCGAGTCCCTACACGGGCCGCCCGCCCTCGCAATCGCCCCTTCTCCATCGCATCGTTTCCGACTCAAACCCCGCACTTCGACCGGGGCGTCGTCGCCTGGGTCAACTGACGGGGGAGTTGGTCGGAAGGCCCCATGTGGGAAGGGGACGCGGCTCTCCCATAATCCCATCCGATACCCTTTCCACGACGCCGTCGGCCCAAACTCACCCCGCCGTCCTCCCCGTCCCTCTGCAAGCACGCCCCATGGGAAGCAAATCTGCGAAGGGGCAAAGCAAATCTCCCAACCCCTCCTCCTCCATGGGGCGGCCGACCTCCACCGGCTTCCCGTCGCCCCGACCCTTATCCCCCGCCCGGTCTCATTCTTCCTCTCCTCCCGCCCCTTATCGCACAGTCTTGCCCTGTCCCTGCCCCACCCGCCCTTTCCGGAAGGGGTGGGTGACCGCTGCCGCAGGTGTGACCGAGTCCGCCGCCCGCTGCAATCCCCTCTCCTCGCCGGATTTCGCCCACTTTGGTTCGGGCGGAGGAAGAGGATGTGGTGGGATGTGAGGCTGCTGCGCGATATTACGATATATCGACGACGTGCCGATGTATGGTACACATCTAAAGGTAATTGCATAATTTCATCAGAAAATTATTAAGTCGATTTAGCTCTAAACGCAATAGTTCCCCACAAAATAGTTAAATACTAAATAGTCTTTGGGGTTTTTTCACCGGGTCAGCATGTCAGTTTCCGACGTTCCGATGACTAACTCCGTAATCTACCTCAGGGCATCAACGCCCTAAAGACGATGACGGATTTTGGTATCGAAACGTCGGAAGCTGACAACATAACCCGGTGGGAAACCCGAGGAGACTTCACCGCAATCGTGCTCCAGGAAAACGCAAAATAATAGCTGACACACTAATTGGTGCCTTGCAGAATCATCGTGACGGGTATGGTATGAGAATTAATCGTAAGGGAAAGGAGGTAAGGAAATTCTCAGCGAAAAACAAAACAAAAATAAACAAGTTGGGAACAAACTAGAACTGATAAAACATTTCACTTATTTGAGAATTGTTTGCGATGATGATGGGTAGGGTTGTGGGAACTCTAAAAGAATAATTGCGTTCCGTAAAGAAGCGTTCACAAAGAGACCGAAGATGATGGCATGCATCTTTAGTCAAGATGTACAGGAAAGACTTGTGGAAACTCTAATGTGAAGCGTAGTGCTGTTTGGTTCGGAAACTTGGTCGTGTAGGAAAGTGGATACGCGTAGAATTGAGGTATTGGATATATACACAAACGCCGTTACGTTTTTAGAAGAGTGTAAAGGAAAAAACGAAGTTCTAGGCATGGTAGGGGAAAAGAGACAGCTGTTGGGAGAAATTCGTTGGGCGTTTCATGAAAACTGCTCTGTTTACTGGTTCGATCCGAACGATTTAATCGAAATAATCGAAGTTCCTCGGATGGCCATCAGGAAGACAATTACCCCATCAAAATATCGAACTCGACTTCGGTATAATCGTCGCATAACGAAGGTCAATATTGAAAACAATATCACAGCCTAGATATATTTTTTGAATTCATATATTAGAAATCTCTGTTTCTTTGTCTGTCTCAAACAACAAAGTCTTTGTCTCAAAGTTATATGATTGAAGTATTCTGGCCAAGGAAATTTAATGTATCATACCTGTATCGAGCATTAGGAATTTAACCTAGATCCTACGATTATGTTCACGATTAATAATAAAATCAAAAGTGATTACTTTTATAAATGAAACAGTTTATGGCGTAACTTGGTGGAAAATCTTCATATTGAAATTTGAAAATTAAGCAACTTGGCTTTTTCCTTTTAAATTTTTTTATTCTCACGACCTAGGTTTCACTATGGTACACCTGATGTTGTTATACCATAACAAAATCTAGGTCGTGAGTATAAAAAATTTTAAGTGGAGAATCCAAGTTGTTTAATTTTCAAATTTCAAGAAACTGCGGGAGATGCCGCAACAGTAACTTTTAACGGAGTCATCCGCTAACGTGCATTTCATTGCAAAAATTTCAGAGCGTAAATCCCGGTCAAGACGAATGATTTTTACGCTCTGAAATTGTTGCAATGTAATTTTCAAATGTCAATGATTTCATTTTTATTTAAACATCAGATTCAATTTTGACAGTCGTAAAGGGCTTTGTTCTAATTCGTATGCAGTATGCATAGAGATGTGAGCTGAATATCTCGTCTTAGGTCCATCGATTTTACGATATGAATGTCCTACATCCAATTGCATAGACCCATAGTATGAGAAAAATCACCCACAATCGCCATACATTTCGATTAGTAATTTTTTCCATTTATATTACAGAAAATGCGCTTATATTTTCCCATTTTTTTCAAAATTGTCATGATAAGAGTTTTTCGACTGGAAATTTCCCAATTCCTGTGGCACAGAAGCCACCGGAAATCTTCCGAAAGACGGCGAAATATTTCAGAGTATTTTGACCTAACTCCGGTGGGTTTGCAAACGCCGTATCATAGTGCTCGGCCCAACTAAAGTATTTCGCCGAATAGAATTTTCGGTGACGTGGGCGAAATTGCGGGTGTGCTTCCGCTAAACCCACACTCCACTCGGAAGCCTTTCCTGAAGAGGAAATGTAGTCACGAAATTTCGATCCCGGTAGGAAACTACGTGGCTCTATGAAAGTAAACCTGAGACTACGACGATACGATGTGACATGGATGATAAATTATTTTCTCATTTATTATATAGCATTAAATTATTAAATTCATTATTTATACATTATTTAGAACATTTCCTGTCATGACCCATTGACAATATTATCACCAAGAACTATAGCATGAAAAAATGCATTTCATTAAATTAATTCCTATTTCAATTTGAAACTCCCCTAGCTCAACCTCTCTAGAAATTAAAGCTGCAAAAACCAGAGTTTGAAGACTTGATATGTTTTATGCTGCTATTATCATAATGCCATGCGTCAATCGGCATCAAGTGTAGAGATGTTGCATTGAACCTCTCACAAAACAGACACATATAAAATCAATAGATACATATTACACATCCTTTTCTTCCTGCGTCAGGATCTCAACATCAATGCCCGTTGGCTATCGCATGATTACCATTTCAAACTACGATAGTATTTGCAAGAATTGTAGACCTTTCCCTACTATCGGAAAAATATACTTAAAAAAAACATGCTATCGCCCACAAAACCGATTGGAGGTTTCAGAAGGGTTTTCTAAAACGGCTTTGAATTTTCTGTCACGTGACCCCCTAATTACTTCAACACGAGGAACAAAGATCCGGGCGCGTTCCAGGAGTAACCCCGATTTTTTTCATTTAATTATCATATTCTTCTTGTTTCTTAGTATATCTTAGGGAAAAACATTGTTTTGCCACCATTTAATGAAGTAATGGCTGGTAATTTTTCTGGGTATATATCATAGTATTAATTCCATTGTTGATTAATGAGGAGATAAAGACTTCCGTATAAAGGCCGACTACTTGCAAAGCATCTTCACTTGTTGCGTAAAAATGTGTTTAGACGGCTTTGCAGCAAAACGGCCCAATCCTCCGATTTGAAAGGAAGGAGTTGTTGTTGTATCACGGAATATTGAGAGAAGAGGTGATTGAGGGATACCGTGAGATACCGAGAGAGGAGCCACGAGGCACTTGCGAGACAGTATTCGGCTGATAACCACAGTGGGGAGAAAGCGATGAAGTGACGCTATACGAGTATGTAGGTAGAATCTAGATCGTATACCAGATATTATGACATGTATCAATTCGCGATTTAATTCAGGATGGCCAATAATTTGATGGATACCCATTTCCCGATTTTCTTGACAAGCCCATTCTTCCGAGATTTTTCCCCTAAAATTTCCGAAATCCGGTTTGATATTTTTTTCTGTGTATCATCTAATGCTTCGCGAGTCAATGGTATGTGTAACTGAAATATATCATATTATAGTCTCAGTTTTGACCATTTCATGCATTTGTGATGGTCATACGGCAAACACAAACTAATCTCACAACAAAAAGGAACGTCATACTCATCATGAACATCCGATTTCCAAATCAGATTCCCGATCTTACATATCAAATTCCCGATATTAAAAAAATCGACCAATCACATCAACTAATTCCGAATTTCCGAAGAAACAACAATTCTTTCCATTTTCCCGATTAAGTGACCACCATGCCATCAGAAAAAAGAGAGAAACATTAGACGGCCATAACCTTCCACGTTTTTCCACTAGTCTATCTGCTACGGATGATATCATAACACCCCCTGCCGTAATAATCTGTGGGAACATAAGGGGACATAGTTAAGGAATGCTTTCGTAACACTGATACTAATGTATCAGGGCGTCGATAATCCCCGAATATCGCATCCTTTGGGGATGAGGGAGAGAAGCCCCAAAAGTGGAGACTGCGGGGGTAGGTCGATGCCCGTTCTCCGCCTTCTCCCGGGGCGCACCTCGCGCCCTCTTTCGTCTTCCCCCGCACTCCCCCGCGAACCCTTCCCCAATTTCCCGAGGCCGAACGAAGGAGCCCTCTTCCCTTCCGGTTCTCGTACGTTGCCCGATCCTTTTTTTTTGCTAACCCCTCCGAGTAGTTTTAAACGGAAAGAGTGCCGGTTGACTTGAAAAAAATAAAAGAATCTCATCGAAATGAATGCTTTCACATTCCCGTTTTCCTTACGATCGCTTCATTCAGCTCGGGAATGAAGGTTTCTCTATTACGCCGAGAGGCGTGCATCGCGGCTCGGCACCGCGGAGAGAGAGGGGCTGGAAGAGAGAGAAAGAAAGGAAAAAATAAGTGTTTCCGGCCGAGATTGGAGGTGAGTAGGAAATGTTGGTGAGTGCAGAAGCGACCGGTTCGCCCCAACCCCCTCCCTCCCCCGCGTTTCCCGCAACTTGGGGCAAATTTATTCGGAGAAAAAATAAATTTTCTTGCGGTAGTCCCAAAGGAATCGTGTGACCGAAAAATGACGCCGATCTTCATCGACAACATAGTCACGTTCAAGTGCATAACTGGATGAGCGCACTCGTCAGACTGGTGGGTCATTGGTTTTTCTCTGCCTGATTGCAAAGAGAACTCATCTTATATCTCGTTGGCGTCTGAAGTAAAACTAAAGCATAAAATAATCTACAGAAAGCGTTGTAGGCGAAATATTGTACCTCTTCTTTTTCTGGAGTCCGTGGAAAAGAAAACGTGGATAGTTAGCAAATTGTTAAGGAATTCCTCCTATCTCGGCCCATTTTTCATGCCTCAATTAATAATTCCCGATCCGACCTGTCCGGTATAATTGACATGTTCCCACTATGTTCGATTAAGTACCATCAGGGAGCGAGTAAAAACAGCATATGATTTTTCAAATATAATCCATAATAACGCAAAAGAGTTGTCACAGTATAAAAATATATAAAAATAAACATGAGTACATATCGATAATAACTCTGTCAGTTACCGTGACAAAATAATCAGGTTCTATCATCGATATAATAATTTCGAGCATATATTATCGCTGTCATTAAGTTTAATTAAGCTTACATCGCTACAGTTGATTGATTCTCTTACCTTTGCAGCCACAATTCGTTCTCCGGAAAAGATTTCCTTTCTCCGAAGTATCCAATCGATGTAAACTCCTGAATGGGACGTCGATGGACCTTTTGCAGAACTATCTCGGAAGAGACTGAAATAAGAAAATTCCAAAATTAGAGTAAAACAAAGATCCCCTCGAACCAGAGAGTTGGGGAATCGTAAGGGTTTATTCAGAGACCAAAGTTAGGGAATCAAAGTCTTTACGATCCTATTGCTCCGATGGAGTCATGAGGAGGGATAAAGATGAAAAGAGTGGAGTTAAGAAAAAAGAAAGGCTAATCAAGTTAACTCGAGTGGAACGAAAAAGGAAAAAAAAAAGATTTCTCATTCATACTCATAGTTTTTCATAAAGACGCATAATATTTGAGAAATTATGCAGCTGGCAAATATCCACACCAAAATTAATTCGTCTCAAAATAATCTTCAAAAAACTTCGGCTAGATTTTCGTTCATCGGGCCAGTAGATACCTTCTGATCTTTTTATAACTGCCGGCATCGTTGACGAGATATTAGTGTTTTCATGTGCTTCCTAAAGGTTCTCCATGATAACTACTTCCCGGAGAGATTGTAAGTTATTTTCCGTCCACCGAGTAGAACGAATAGCGGCAACGCATTCAAATAAATTTTATTTCTCACAGGAACATGAAATAATAAATCCGAGCCATGCGCCATGAATCGCGGATCCATTAAGAGATCTTGATACGCACCCGAATAATGTATCGCAAATTACAACAATTTTTTCGGCTTAGAAAAATTATCTTTAAAATATTCTCGCTCCACTGCGTGTAAAATCGGGGCGCGAAGTTGCATGAATTTACGAGTCTGCAGCAGCCTCAACGGAGACTGAACAGGAAGGGAGGGTGGGGGAATAGACAGCTCATTTTGTCCATGGACCACGTGTTTAACACACACACACACTCCTGACACACAACCTGCCCCAAAGATACCCCCACCTCCTCTCGCGTCAAACCCATGTACCTTCTTGATACCCTTTGACGCGCGTCTTCGGCTCGTAAAGCTTTCCAGCCTCTTCCACCGCGCCTCTTTCCTCCGTTCCTTGAACTACCTTTTATCCACTCATCACCTTCCAGCCAGCAAACAATCCACTCCCTCTTCTGCTTCTCCCGAAGGACCTGAATACTTACTCCTTGGAAACGCTCACATTCCTCCTCAATCAAACCGCCTTCCGCTCCCCCGGGCCCATTCACCCGCACCCTCCAATTACAAGGCCCTCCCCTCTCTCTATCCACCACCAAATCCACTCCGTTGACTCGCGGGAAGGAGTGCAGACAAAAGGAGGAAGAATAAAAAGAGAGAGATTTCTTCCTGTTCCTCCCTCATTCCACCCCGTCCGGGACAACTATCCCCTACTCGCCTAACCTCTCCCTCCTCTTTCGTCATTTCCATCCTCGTTTCCTGTTGCTTTTGTTTTGCGAAGTGGAGCTGGCTCCCCACCAACCATTTGACTCGGATGCTGCACTAGGATCCCGGGCCTAGGATTCGATTCGGCTAAGCAGAAAAGCTCTCCGGAAAGCAGGGCGTGGGAGAGAGTGAGGAAGGTGGACGAGAGGTCCTCCCCCTCCAATCCCAGGTTCTGCGTTTCGGCTCTCTAAAACGCGCTCGTTTCCCCTAATGAGATCTGGTTTACCTGCCCGTTGAGGTTCTTTAGTTTTCAATTGAATTGTAGTCATTTGACACGTCGCATCTTATTATTTCGTAGCTGTAGATAAGATATTACAAAGGAAGCACATCCATGAATCAGTCGGCCAAAGACAGAAATAAATACATGATTATATTGACGTCTCTTGTGTAACTTATGCGTAGAATTATAAATTATCTGGTCGTTTAAGTCGTTCTGCCCCAAGGTCTATTGTATATTTAATTAGAGCATTAGCCTTAACTCCTTTCCAAATTAGATATCACTGCAACCTATTTCATTGTAGCCAACACATCCCCCAAAACCCCTCACTCCCTCCCCCGTACCGTTCTCCGCTCCTGGCCTTCACTTCCCCCCACCTCCATGGACCATCCACAATAATAGAATAGTACTCTTACGATTCATCATTCTTCTGCTGTAGAAGGATCCGCCTATTGGCCCCGAAAATTCCGTGAGTTTTACCTGAGTCGTTGTATATTTTTCTGTGACTGTCTAAAAGTGAAAAACTTAAGGCTGGAAACAAGGAAGCAAGCCGTCAAGTCTTTCGTGTCGAGCATGGCACTCTATGGTTCCGAGACTTGGAACATTGGAAAAGTGAACCAGAGAAGAATAGAAGCCTTTGAAACATGGTGCTGAATGAGAATGCTGAACATTAAATGGACAGACAAAGTAAGGAACGAGGAAGTATATAGAAAAGCAGAACTTATGGAGAACTGTACGGCAAAGAAGAAATACATAGATTGGACACAAGTTGAGGCACAATGGATAGATTAGGAATATAATAGAAGGAAAGATTCCACGAGGAACACCAAGAGACATGTGCATAGGACAAATTAAGAAGGACGTAAAACAGAGAAGGTATCAGGGATTGAGGGAATTGACATTAAATAGAGTAGAATGGAGGGCTGCAGTAAACCAATCCGAGGATTAAAATACTGATAATTATGTCTAAAAGACTTCCTTCCGCCGAAAATGGTGGTTGTGAACCGATGTATTAAAAAAACAACATTTTGAGTCATTGTTTGTGTTTCTAAGATTTCTATGACATCTCGCGTATGACCAACTTAAAATTCACTTTGGTGAACATTTTTCATATGCATAAGTATACATTTCACATATATAAAATTTTTTTTCCAAATATATTAATAAATAGCCTTTCTTTATCGAATTCATCTTTTTTGTTATCCTATCGTAGTGGTTTTGTTCGGTGGTGTGTTTTCGCCATCTTTTTTTTAAACTACACCATTCAAGTGAAATGTCAAATGAACCTGTTGGCCTCATGGTGGAGTTTGAAATATTTCTGTAACATAAAGTTGACAATTCCACCCGTGCTGAAAGTTTTAAAGATGCTAAATCTTGTAGCATGCCGACCTTTTTCTCAACTTTGAAACTCATGCTTTCTTTAAGCACTCAAAATTTATTTAGAATTCTATGTGCAACATGCACAAAAATATTTTCAGAATATATATTCATAGAATACAAAAGGCTTTTTTAAAATTCACAATACCGTTTCTATTAGCAAAAAATGAGCTACAGCAGATTAGCTCTGGCTATTTCAGCAAAGTTTTACTCGCCTGTCCACATTTACTGATTGATATCGATCCACTTCATAAATACAGAACTTTTGCAAGGAATTTCTCAATTTTCTCTGGGTTTTCTCGATTGCTCAATTGACTTTTTTGATTGAATCAAAACATTTTGACGAGAAAATATTACCATATTGAGGATATTTTTCTTTTTCTTAGTACTATGCAAAAGCGGATGTGTGATACCGGAGAAAGGATTTCCTTTTTTCTAACCGCTAGAATGAAATTTCCAATTGTTCCCCACCCCTATGTTTTTTTCAAATTCGCGCTATCATCCTCGCACCTATCTTCTACCCTTATTTCTTCGAACACGGCTCTCCCCGGGAACTAGGTACCCTTCCTTTACCCATTCATCTCCCTCGTCGGATGGCCGACCAGTTCCTCAAAACGTCGCCTATCATCTCGATCGCCAATGTCGCCTTCGATTGCATCCTCCTCCGACCTCAGGGCGTGCGCGTGCGGCATAATGGGGAATCTTCTCGGGATCGAAGCGTATTTCCGGGTAATGAGATTACACTCAAAAGGAGTGGCGACGACCTCGAGATCATTACGTCCCCTCCCACCCTCCAACGGCTCACATCCCGATAAAAATACAGCAATGCATATCTATACATTTTATGCTTCGAGTATATCCCAGAAAGGGTTATGAACGAAGATTTTTTTAAAAAATTGTTAGTCCTCCTAAATAAGGATCCATTACTATTCTAAATGTCTCGACATAATGACTCATTCATCTGAAGGCGATACAAAAATATCAAAATCTAGACCGCGTATTTTTTCTCTTCATCCTAAATTATGGAGTAGTTGGTTCCACGAGTCGAAGCTTGAAACTGTGGTTTCTCTAACGAATAAATTTAACAGCTCATTTCATTACAAATTATTTGTAGATGAAACGCAATATGTTAACTTCAACGCCAATAATTTAGTTTTACAACATATAGTGATACTTTTATGACCCCATACCGTAACTCGGAAAAATAAATAAAAGAGGGAGAATACAAACTTGCCTACATATTCCCATAAATTCAAGGCTATCTTTACCAATTGAATTAATTCTTAACGAACTGACGAAAGATGACTTTAGTTAGTGAGTTTCATATTGCAACATATGTTAATAGGGATTTATTTTTAAATATACCTTGGCAAGACATATTTTTTTCATTTTTTCTAGAAATACTATAAAAAATACTCAGACTGGTACGTAGAATTATCTACTGGATAGCCAATTTGTGTACGTTTAATTTTCACTCACCTGTGGCCAACTTAGGCTCAGTAAACGTTGTAATTTGACGCATTTGTTAACGTAAAATTGTAATCTAGGCATTGTAAACGATACTATGCAAACAGCGTCATTTTCGGCGAAGGCTACCTGCCGCAGGAGATTTCTTTGTCAGCGCTTGCGCTTCTTACGTCAGAGATCAAAGTTGTCGACACCATAAAAAACCAGGTGGACGAAGCACAAATGCGGGTTTGCGAATATTCGCCTAATTTTTGCGTAAGAATCACGAAACTAGTCCGAATCGTAACATTTTAATCCAGGAAAATATAACCGCAATCCTCAGCATTCATTCAAGAAATCATGGACAATCTCACCACAGCTCAATCCACTTCCCTCCTACATCCGAACATGGGTTTGGGAAGCGGACACAGGACTATTTCAGCGTACTGACCTTACCCCACCACTTCCACTTTATTGCGGTTATGTTTCGACGCTCATCTTCCCAAGGCCATTTCACTACGGTTGCAATAAGATAACCTCGTCGTGTGTATAGTATTTTTGGCTGCTTATCCGGTCTGTTTTCACTCAGGAAAAGTAATTAGCATGTGAAATTTCGACAAGGGATTAAGTTTCTTCAAATATTGGAAGTGGTATTTTTTATCGTGCACCAGTCAAAGTATACTTTCGAGACGCAAGAACCATAGTTTAGAATAAAAGCACTAGATGCTATAAACAGGTTTTTAAACGCTGGTCCTGTATCACCAACCTGGTAAATTTTATTCGAAGGAAACTGTGAGAAACAAGACTGATGTGAAAGGACTGTATCAGTAACAGATAGGTGTTGATGCGCAAGTTAAATAAACGATGAGTTTTTGGAATCCTTCGCATTAGGACTTAATTATGACACTAATTAGGATACAAGTAAAAGATGGTGACGACCATTCCGCGATGAATCCTTTTGATGAACGAAATGCTTCACATTATTTTTTGATACCCTGGCGTCGGGGAAACTCTAAGCACAAATATTGCAGGCTCCACTTCTTCTTTTAGAAAAGTACAAATGATTTGACTGCTGACAGGGAAGAATTAATCTTAGGCGCCGTATTTCGAAGTCGAAACCATGCACCCGTATCTATTCGCTTAAAGACAAATGTTTAAAGATTCAGTTATTGCCTAAGTAAATAATATTTGCACAAGTTTTTTTTAATTTGAGATATGTATGTGTGTATGTGTATATATATATATATATATATATATATATATATATATATATATATATATATATATATATATATATATATATACACTCATGTGTATGTATACATATATCTGTGTGTGTGTATTCAATGTATGAATAACCATATGAATATCGTATAAAATATATATGTATATATATATATATATATATATATAAACCATAAACACAGTAATCAACCCGAAGGTCGGTTTAGTAGGTGATGGTAGAGCTCACCCATGTACCAAGCCCTATACGGCGTGTGAATATTCACACATCAGGGTAGGGGGGCCAGTTCCTTTCCCTGTGCCGGTTATGGTTTCCCAGGAAGACCTGGTACCCGAAAAATCAACTAGCTTGGGTGGAGCTGCAGGTGCCCAAAGTGCCTTGCCCGGGAATCGAACCCGGGACCCTCCGGTCAGCAGTCCAACGCTCTACCCGCTAGACCACCGCGACCCGCATATATATATATATATATATACACACACATATATACGAGGGTCATCCGGAAAGTAGTACCCGTTCGTGAAATAAAGACACAAAAGTAAATATTAACAAACATAAAAAATTTTATTTGAAAGAGGATACTTTAAACTACTTCTCAACATAATCTCCAAGCAAATTAAGGCATTTGTCATAACGTGTGACAAGTTTCTGTATTCCTGCTGCATAGTCCTTCGCCGCCAGCTCATTGAGATACAGGGTCACTCCTTCTTTAAGTTCTTCATCGCTGTCAAATCTTTTTCCTGCCAAAAAGTCTTTAAGCTTTGTAAAGAGATGAAAATCTGAAGGGGCCAAGTTCGGGCTATACGGTGGATGGTCGAAAGTTTCCCATTTGAATTGCTGCAAAAGTTTTTGTGTTATCCCAGCTGCATGAGGCCTGGCATTGTCATGAACGAGAATGACACCAGTAGACAATAGACCTCGCCGCCGATTTTGTATTGCCCGCCGTAATTTCTTTAATGTTTCACAATACGCATTGGCATTAATAGTGTCTCCACGGGCCATAAAATCAATAAGCAATACACCTCGTCGATCCCAGAAAATGGTTGCCATGAGTTTCCTGGTGGACAGAACTGTCTTGAATTTTTTTGGTTTGTTTGGTGAATGAGCATGATGCCACTCCATTGACTGTCGTTTACTCTCAGGTGATGCATAACAAACCCATGTTTCGTCACCAGTAATTATGCGAGTCAAGAAAGAGTCTCCTTCATCAGAATAACGTCCCAAAAACGTCAGTGCTGCAGCCATACGCTTGGTTTTGTGCTCATCTGTAAGCATGCGAGGGACCCTTCTTGCACAAATTTTTGCATAATGCAGATGGTGTTTAACAATTTCATGAACAATTGTTCGAGAAACATTGGGAAAATGCTCACAGATGTCATCAATTGTGACGCGCCGATCGTTCCTCACGAATTCGTCAACTGAGCTCACCAGTTGGTCTGTAATGACAGACGGTCTCCCCGAACGCTCATCGTCGTGTGTGTTCCCCCTCCCCATGTTGAAGTTGCGACACCACCGCCGAACAGACGACTCGTCCATTACATTGTCTCCATACACCTCCTTTAATTGGCGATGAATATCACATGGGCGAACGTTTCTTGCATTGAGGAATTTAATCACTGCCCTCACTTCACAACTGGCGGCGTTCTCAATTTTTTTAAACATTGTAAACAATCACAGAAACAACACAGGCAATGCTAGCGTCACGCAACTTGGCTCAGAGAAGGCAGACAAGCCACTGAAGCTATCTGACCTCGTCCAGCGGCTACTCGCGTCGTCAGCGCTTCATGCGGCACGAACGGGTACTACTTTCCGGATGACCCTCGTACTTATATTATTGTGTATACACGTACACATAGACACAATGTGTGTATATATATATATGGTGTACATTGTGTGTACATATATTATATCTGTGTGTGTATATACCCACACAGATATAAAAATATATTTCTATATAAATATTAAGAAATATATATATATATACATATATATATATATATACATAAACACAGTAATCAACCTGAAGGTCGTTTTTGAGCTCACCCATGTACCAAGCCCGACGGGCGTGTGAATATTCATTCAATTCATTCATTCAATTCAATTCATCACTCAGGGTAGGGGGGCCAGTTCCGATCCTTATGGTTTCCCAGGAAGATCTGGTACCCGAAAAATCAACTAGCTTGGGTGGAGCTACAGATGCCCAGAGTGCCTTGCCCGGGAATCGAACCCGGGACCCTCCGGTCAGTAGTCCAACGCTCTACCCACTAGACCAATGCGACCAATGCGATCATGCATACATTACGAATATCGTAATGTATGCATGAATCGCTGGCGCCCACCGGCACCCGCCACACGTCCTTACAGCGGCTTGCGGGATATTACGGTATTATGTAGATGTAAATTGGTATACGAGACCACAGCGAAAAGTTAAGGAATATTGACTACAGAAACGATCGATATAAGGAATCACTTTCATTCACACAATTCGAGGCGACAAGGGCCGCCCAAAGAAAAACCTTTCGACAAATCAATCAACAGATACTTGAATGCTATTGACCTAACAACGCCTGCCCTGTGCCCTCGTGGCAGCTGGCAGGGTAAGATGTACATGTAACTTAGATTCCAAATAAATTAATGCATCGTACGAAACATTTCGTGCGAATTTTAAATACACCTATCTAACAACAATTTATACAACTTTCAACATTAATTTATTAATGTTTTCTGTCATACTCATCACAGAAAAAAACTTGCATAAATTCGAAGGCCGTCTCTTCAGCAGTGATGTTGAAAGTATGTTATTACCCATATCGTACTACGGTTGGAGAGATCACGTCAAAAACATTATAGAGATAAAGTGTAGAACAGATAGATTTAAGATGTCATTTTTTTTCACGAACGATAAGGGGTCAGAATAACATTGTCCGACCGTGGTAGGGGTAATAATATACGAGCCAAAATTTGTCTTGTGTATATCAACCCCCTGCCATACACTCTACTAAATATCTTTTTAAAAACGTTAAAATTCCTGAATATTATTCTTGACAAGTAAAGGTTGAGCTCACCGCGAACTAAGACTTAAGTGCTCTCCCTGTAAAACCAATCGGATTCCCATTACATTTCAAGTAAATAGAGAGAGGTACATCTTGGATTTTAGATTGGGTTATCTGAGATCAGGATTTGAAACCAGGACTCTGCGGCCAGTAGCCGAACGCTCTAACCATTGGGTTACTGTTTTGTTCCACATAAAAATGGCGCTTGGAGGAATTAGGTTGTGTGCACAGCGTGGAACAATGTCACTCACATATGATCATCAAATTGCGACATTGACAAGCCTAATGCATGACTACTACAAATACAAAACCACAGCTTCCCTATTTGGCTTAGGGCTTAAATCGCACAGAAAGTTTTGGTTTCATTCCAACTAGACTTCTTGAGGTGACTCACAGTAAGCGTGATAACCACACCCACTGCTATGGCCAAACGGTAAATACTTATTAGTAAGAACTCGTGTTGTTTGAACATTTTTTATTACGGATATGAAATGATACTCCCCACCAGAAGTGTGATAAAGTATGCGTAATGAAGTAAATAGAATTCTTTTTATACAAATGTTGTTAGAAGGAACAAGTGAATTCAAATATCACACAACAAATTTTACTTATCTTTGACCCCTTGCTCAAGGAGCCTACTTATATCCAATGCAGAGGTCCCCGAATTAAACAGTATTCGAGATCTTACGATAATTTGCCTAATCACCTGGCACACGCTAGGTTGTGATTATGATTCATGACACGAAACAGGTGAGCAAAGAGTACTACACTGTAGTAGTACTCACTGTACTTCACTACACTGATACCAACTTGCGCATACTTCTGTAAAAGTAATTATCCATTCCTTCGTGCAAAATCCGATGAATATGTTCACATCATTTTTAAAACAGTGAACTCTGCTATGGATGACTAAGTTTGTCGTGTTCTGGGCGACCTCTGTGAGAGGAGAATGGGGTTAAGTCGATCGTGGTGGAAGTCATAAGACCTCCAGTCTAATCACCACAAAATGTGATTCCCAAGCGAATCACCCTTTAGTTAACCACCCTAATTTTACACAATTCCGATTTATCTTAGATTAGTGTTAAGAAGAGCAAATAATTACACTCTATAAGCAGTAAAAAATCACTGTCTTCAAAACACTCCTCGGAGAAGTGTACATAATGATGACTAAACGAGAAATTACTGAGATCTTAAAATGAATATTGAGCGATCCTCTGCTTATTTAAGGGTGACTCAGTGTAAATGAGCCCTAAAATCAATAAATATTCTTTAGCTGGTTAATACTTGGGAATTATATTCAATATTTATAAATATATACATTCCAGTATTTATTTGATGTTTCATACGTATTTCAAACATATTATTTAATTTTTAATGGATGAAAAACGAGGAAAAGTCTGAAAGTAGTGTTATTGACAAAATCAAAATAATTCAATGAGTCAATAATCTGCTTGAAACCTGTCATCGCGTCTGTTACTTCAAAAATGTTTTCAATTAACATCTTCAAGATGATTTCCTCACGACTCCTAATAGATGAAGAAATCAAAACGTAAGACCAGAGGAAAGAAATGAAACGACAGCGATGAAATATTTTCGGGGGAGCAATTCATCATATCTGAATGCATAACTCTCGGTGAGTGGCGACTCCTTTGAAATAAGAATAATCTTTTTCTAAACCGAATTCTGATCCGTGACCTTCACCCTCATCTTCCCAGACGCACAGCGAGTAGATAACGTGAAGCCTTTTCAGTGAGTCATCGACGCTACTGAAAGGCATCGATACTCGAATGCTTCAAAACTTCACCTCCCCATAAAGATATTCCCCGCTCCCGGGAGTCTCCGGGGTGAGAATGACTAATGAAAAACTTTCACGAGAACTTGTCGCTTGTTTTATCCCGCCCAGCGGGAGTGAATGGAGGAGGGGGAAACATATAAAAAAAGATTCCACGATCATTCAAACAGGACGTCTCCTCTGGGCCTGTGGTTTCTTCGAGGTGTCCGAAATATCTTGAACTGAGAGTGAAGGGATGGCCCTGTGGAATGGGCCGCGGCGTCCCGTCGGGAGGGAATGGGGAGAGAAAGGAGAGAAAAAGAAACAGGAGGAAGGAGTGTGGAGGAAAGGGAATGGAATACGTAATGGAAGAGAATCAGAAATATATATATTGTATATTGACCTAGGGCCGAAAATTTTTCAATGGTAGATGAAAATTGCTACAATTGTCATTGCACGATGATTGGAATTAAAACTTTTACCTAAATGACGATGTTATGAATGGTTCCCGTGGAATCTGCAATAAACAAAAATATCGTCGTTGATATCGATAATCGGAAAAATGAGGGGTGCTTTTTAAGACTTGTAATTGGGAATCCGATCGGAAAATAGTACAAAGAGATACTTGAAATAGCGTTTAATCATTCGAAAATGAAAAAGGATACATTAAGACAAATGCACAAAAAGTCAAATCCATCAATCATATTTTCTCCACATTTTTTCATAATATCTTGTACGAATGTCGTCACATGCTCACTTTATATGTCGAGCTAATAATTCACAAATAATTAAATCAAAACAAAGGGTTATCAGAGTAAGAAACTAGAGGAAACCCACGGGATACGGAAATTCAAAATAGTTGGTACGGGACTGTTCAAAACCTATATTAATAGATAGGTGTCGTAACGTGCTTCAGCACTTTATGTAATCATGTAGTTATTATGTGGGTCTCGGTAGACCAGGAGTAGAACGTAGGACTACTGCCCGGAGGGCCCGGGTTAGATTTCCGGACAAGCCTCGCTGGGCAACTGCAGCTCCACCCAAGCTTTTTGATTTTTCGGTTCCCAGATCTTCCTGGGAAACTATAACCGGCACAGGGAAAGGAGCTGGCCCCCGCATCGTGATGTTTGAATTTCACACGCGTCAGGGCTTAGTATTGGATGTACTCTACCATCACCTAATAAACCGACCTTAGGGTTAATTACTGTGTTTAACGTTTTTTATAGCAGTCAGTAACCGTACATGTTCTACAATTCTGTACTCTGTTACTTCCATATAACCTATTATTCACTTTTATTTCATTTATCTACGTTTACATTTCAATATTTTCGAACAACCTGTTCCACAAGCTTGCCTTTGCACTAAATAGCTTGCTGCGAACCAATGCTCTCCATTTTTCTAGTCACTCTGGTAATACTTCCACATATATATGACGATTTACCAGTTATAATTGATTAACATATATAAAATTCAGCCAGAGACAGGGTGATTCAGTTGATTATGGTTGAGCTATAATGTTTCGAATTAGGGGTCCAGCGAATCCCGGCATTTTCACTTTAAAAAATTCTAAAATTTCTACTTTCTAGATGCCTTTCTGAATGACTTCAAAGAAAACTGTAAGTCGCCAAGAAAATGGTCCCAAATACCTACTTACTAACTTTCTCTTCTTGTTATCATTCTGTCCCTGCAGAGATGGAATCACATCACATATGGCAACTATATGACTTGAGCGCTCGACTTCCTCTACCAAAGGGCCCAGGATCGATTCCCGGAGACTAAGGGCACTCTAGCTGGGGAATTTATCCGAGATCTTCCGAGAAATCCGTAGGAAAAGGAACTGGTGGTCCCTAAATGCCCACTGTAGTACACACATGACAATGAGCTCTATGTTCACCTTTTCAAATCAACCTTCGCATTGGTCATTGCTATTTTTGTTTGGAGACCGACGGAAAGAAGGATATAAATAAGGGAGGGAGAGCAAAAAGGTGACTCGGAAAGGCAGTTGGAGGAGGAGAGAGAGGTACGAGGGGGGGATAGGGCAGAACTGGAGAGAAGGGGATGAATAGGGAGAGTGCAACAATCACGCACACTGTGTGCGGTTTCCATCGCGACCGCCACCGACAAAGAAGCGAGAGGGGTGGAGTGAAACGGGGCATCCGCAACACATGTTCCGCTCCATAATACCGGAAGCCCAAGGAGGAGTTTTCAGACAAATAAGCCATCGGGACTTCGGTCACGGGGAAACGGAGAAGAGATGAGAAACGGGTGCTTATGTGTGAGCCATTGTGTGCGTGTCGCAACCCTCTCCTTCCCCCCTTACGCATTCATTTCCTCCCACCAATGCTGATTGCCGGAGGGAGAGGAGAGGTTGGGGAGAACGCGTGTACCTTTTTTTTGCCGGGAAATCTTAAGCGTCACTTGGTTCGGGATTCTCCACGACTCCACGAATTCGTTTCCCCACTTCCCCCATTCCACCCGAGGCGGGGGAGAGAATGTGCTTGGCGGCACCGGCACGTGCCGAGCGCTCTGCCAGCCAAGATCGGAAACGTTAGGACGTGCGCATTTTTGCAATCGCTCGAAACGACCGAATCCCTTGTTTGCTCGCGTGATGGACTACGGAAGTGTGTCACTACGGGAATCGTTTTTTTTCTTTAATCTGCCGCGTGGAAAATTCTAATGCATGAATCATGAATAGCTGCATACATTTATTAATCTGTCTGCCTCATCGAGTATGGAAAATCCACAAATTAGGAGAAAATTGTTTCTCGATACACGGTTCCCGCGGTGGAAATATTTCCCAAATAGTCCCAATAGACAGACGACTTTCGGTGACGAAATGACTTCCATAACCCCTAAAAGGAATGAAATGTTCAATTAAAACACCGGAGAAGCGTACGTCTAAACAGTCGTAATTTGAACATAGCCATCACTGATTAAAAATTAATAATATGTTCAACAGTCGAAAGATATTGAAAAAACGGTGGGAAAAGTCACTCGCCTAGACCAGGATTTCGGGAGTCCTTAGCCATGATGAGGGTGAAAAAGCAACTTTGCGCTCCCAAATTAAGATCTAATACTTCACGACCCTGGTTTCAATGCTGCGCATCATCACCTGATGATGATGCGCAGCATCGAAACCATGGACGTGAAGTATTAAACCTTTATGTGGAAGTGCACTTTCTTTTTTACCCTCATCATGAAGGAATTCCACAAAGTTAAACCTGAAACTGTTAAGTCCTTAGCCAGTTAAGATACTGAGATTTTCTAACCTTATACGAATTTCCCAGGTGTTGTAAATGAACATGATGGCCGTCTGAAGATTTACCTTGAAGCTTATATATTATTGCGGAATTTTCCGCAGTTCTGATGCTCAATTAATCGGTATTACAAATCCGGAAGTTCCATATTTGAACCCCAGCAATGGTAAAATATTTCAATGATATCCAAATTACGTGTACTACTTCGTTGTCGCTTGGAGAGCATATTAAATGAATGCATTACTCCTTCGGATGGGACGTTGAACCATGTGAGTCCTTTTCTTTTAGAGTAAGCTAATGCCTACTCCGTATCTCTCTCTACATCTCCCTAATTACAAGTTACTCAACTACCCCTAATTGCGCAAGTAGCCTCAGCTGTGAATCTATCATAGCTAGTACCACTTTAATGTATTCCAGGTCATTCCCAAGCAATTTCATGGTCTTAGTGACACATACAAGGCTTAATTTTCGTATATATTATCGTGTTTTCTTTCTAAGTGGAATGTGAATAATTGAGGAGGGGAAAATGATTGGAAAAATATATATACGTGGGAGGGTTATTCATGAATGAGGTGTATAGGGAATTGAAGGAGTTCAGTCAACAAATACATATCGCGCAGATATCTAATATTTGTATTTTAATTTACAGCCGTATTCATCTGAGCAATTTAAATTCTTAGACTTTTGTTGGGGAATTTTTGAGCATCAAAGAAATAACTAAAGACAGGATTTAGTCTATAACCAGGACTTAGTCTATAACGAGTCCTCAAAAGTAGGCGTGGCCGTACTTGCTGGCTCAGATAAACGTTTACTCACAATCCAAGAAAGAAATGTTTAGATTTACTTCAATGTTTGTCCAGTAATTTATTTGCTCTTATTTAGGGCAGTAATTTGGTGGTGTATGGGCTGGAGTTATCGGTGTTGCCTCTACCCATTTAACCATCGCCATGTCAACTGGGGTAGTAGAAAAACCTTAGCGGTGGCTTGAAGGGTACCATCTAGATGTAAACAATTATCGCGATTTTGGCAACTTTTGTAAACAAAAAATCACTGCATAGTGTCACTGTAAACGGCTACATTATAGAGCAAAGGGTTGATCTTTTATTTGTCAACAAAATGTTTGTGAAAGATACTAGGATATATGGAGGGAATAGAAGACGTGCAAACGCCCACCAAATGGTTGTTGGCAGTAAATTGAGAATTTTAAAAAATTAATGTTTGTTTGCAGTAACAGAAATTGCAGTGCGCTCCTCTCCATATTATCATAAAGTGGTGTGAGTTTGATATGAATGACTCATCACTCTCCCAATGACGCTGAAACGTGCTCCTTCAGACTCTGAAACAGCAGCAAACCCGTATTTTTTATCGTTCTTTGCCCCCATTGAGTGCTTATACAGTGATAGAGCGACATACTATATACACGAACGAAACAAATGCCACTGCAAAACTTACCCCAGGCCACGATATACCATACAATGTTGTTCGTCAGGATAACGTGACCACCAAAAACAATAAACATAAAAAAGGAAACACACTAAAGAGCAAACTTTCTAAATGGGATTGTCCTTTTACGCGTTATCTATTTTATTTTTATGTTCTATTGTAGCGTTCAAATGTTATATTGCTCTCGCGAGTGCTTCCTCAACATCTACATATATTCAAAGAAATAGGGACGTAAGGAGAATAATTGCGCTAGGCAAAGAAGCTTTTACATGGAGGAGGGAGTTGATGTCGGGGACGTTGAGTAAAGATGTTAAGAAAAGACTCATAAAAACTTTGATATGGAGCGTAGGGCGCGGAAACGTGGTCACTGATGCAGGAGGATAGACGAAGATTGGAGACTTTTGAGATGTGGGTGTGGAGAAGAATGGAGAAGGTGAAATGGACCGAAAGGAAAACAAATGAGGAAGTACTGGAGATGGTGGGTGAGGAGAGGGGTTTGTTGAGAGAAATCCTAAGGAGACGGGAAAAATGGGTGAAGGACGTATTGATCTGCAGTGGGATGTTGAAGACTGTAATAGAGGGGAGAATGTTAGGCAAACGAGGAAAGGGCAGGAACAGGATAGGGATGTTGGACGGAATGAAGGGAGGAAGGGAAGTACACAGAGATGAAAAGGGAACACAAGGAAAGGACACTCACATATGTAGTTTTGACGTTTCGACGGACGGCCGTCATGATCACAGCCGTGTGAGTGTCCTTTCTTTGTTTTTCTATGTTTTAAAAATCTACATCAGTGTTTCCACATATTTATGTAAACATATATTTCTATATATAAAAATACACACACACATGTTCACCTATATCAAGTGGTCTGTGGATGTCTCCCCAAGGCAATAGTTCGCACGCCGGTGGGCCCATCCACCCTTGTTTCTCCAACTCCCACAAGCTTTACCCTCTCCTCCCCACCCGCACAGACTGCCCCGAGGCACTTCCATGCCTCTCCCTCGCTCCCCTCAGTCGTTTAACTCCCAGAGTAGCAGGTAGGTATACTGTATGTAGTCGCCTCTTAAAAGCGTGAAGAGATATGGGGCGGGAGGGCGAGGTCGTGGGAGGGAGACACGGGAAACGATGGACGGAGTAGAGTCGGGCAGCCGCCCCTCGAGTGGATGGACGCGGGGCAATTGAGAGGCGTTGGTGACCACTTGTGGCGAATTCCCCGTCGAGTGCAGCGGCCAGAGACCGGTCTCACAGGAGCTTTCCCAGCCCACCCACACCTCTCCCCCCCGTTCACTCTCGTAGAGTGACGGGAAAGTGCGAAGGGGGCGGAGAGGGCATTTCGAAGAGGACATAAGGAAGAAGTGCTGGCGTGTGTGTGTGTGTTTAGGTGAGTGGCAGCGTTCGCATCCTCTCTCCTTCATTCGTTTCTCCTGGCGTCGAAAACGGAATGCGTCGTGACATCTGGACCAGGAGTGTGTTTTGCTATATGGTTTATATAATATTTTCCTTTGGCCGCTCTTCTACGGAGGAAACCGAATGAGAACGTAGGAGTGGGTCAACAAAATATGTGCCCTGGGAGGTATAATGGGGAAGTGCTTTTAAGCGAGTCTTTCGGACACTCGTCACAGTTCTCTCTAAGGAGTTTATCAGATAAAATCATAGATCATTCATTAGTCCCAATTAATTTGAATCCCCAGTATCGTGGCAGCCAAATACGATAGAAATATTATAGTATTTGAAAAACGAATCATTTTACATGTAACGAGAGTACATATTTTGACATGTATGTCAAAATATTCACACTAAAGGCCTCCTAGTTTTGCTTTTGTTAATTTGTATACTAATTTGCGTGGTTGAAATTATTGATTGATTATTGATTAAGTGGCCTTAGCGTTCTATTTATTGTCATGCTATCTGTAAATTAGGACGCTGTCTGCGTCCCATTTTCAAAATAATTATTAAAACAATATTATTTAAAATTTAAAAGCATGAAACTTATCAATTTAGTAACGGTATGTGTCCTTCACGTTCAAGTACGTCAATATATCAAGTTCAATTTTTTTAGCATGATTGTGTGTTAGATGTTATTGTTTAAAAATATCGCATATGCTACCGCTTCGTTGCATTGTTTTCTCAGTTGAAAGTTTATGAAAAGATTAATATTATTTATTCATTTATAATGGAAATTAACTTCTGCAAAAGTTGTTCAAACTTTACGAAATTGTGCCATGAGGAGCGTTTAATGTTAGCGTAAAGAATCAGTTAGCGTTGACCGTGACAGGGTTTGAAAACTGCACTGGAAAAAACTCAAGAGCATACCTTGAAACTGCTACTATCTATCTTAATATGAAAAGTCTCCGACCATTTTTCATATAGGGATAAAAAGGGAAAAATACAGGTAAACTACTACTGCTTACAAAAATTCCATTGGAGAAATAGCACAAAGCAGAAAAGAAACTGCGGAAGTAATTATGCAAGAGTTACTGAGACAGCTTTTCTTCGATGATAAATTCCAAAACCACAAGGAGAAAGAACTCGGTGAGAGAACGATCGTGACATGGCAAAGTGGGGAAAAAACTCGCTACGAACAAAAATAGAAATACCGACCAGTGAAACCACAATGATCACTTCTCAAAACGTTGCGCGGTTCGTCTTTCTGTTACCTCAAGATATTTGACCAAAAGATATTACAGCTAGAATCACCGTCAATCACTTGGCAAATTGAACCTGTTACAGTATATTGCAAATGTTGTTCGCAGTAGACAGGTCGGTAATCCCTTTGAGGATTGATACAGGAACCACCTAACTCGTTTGACCACATGAGTGTATGACGCACCAGTATATCAAATAAGAAAGAGATAAGATGTATACACCGTCGCAGACAGACTCAAGTATTTGTTCTTCCCTCGCATGATACGCAATCTTAACAATGTCGTACCCAAGCACCAGAATATATCCACTTTAAGATAAACATCTGATAATGTATTCAACTATTGCATGATGCATACAGAAATGTATGCGTGCACATTTACCAGTGTTTTTATATACGCATATAACATGCATTATAATGTATGCATGAAATAATAGTTTTGCTTGTATGGCTGCTGCCCTACTAATCCCTCGCCACACGCCCTTACGAAGGCACGCAGAGTATTGTGTAAATGTACATGACAGCAGATAAGGACGATCCAAAGGTCCTAATGGTCCATCATTCTTGCATATCAAGTACAAAATAACGTAAACCAGGACGCTGTCATAATTGATAATTGAATTGAAGGACTAGAAATAGCATAATAGCGCACCTTGTAGTCGGAAGCATCTAAAAAGGCCTGGAGAGTCTGAAGCACTCCAGCCACTATCCTTCAGCACCCTCCCAACGATTTTCCACAACTTCCAGATAGACGAGAAAGTTACATCTCGTGAAGCATGATGGGACCCCCACGAGAATGAGCAGGCGGTGAGCAGAGAGATGAGTTTGAAGAGGGCAGGGGATGAGGGTGGGATGAGACCTATGACAGAAGTCAGGGGAAGGAGAGAGGGAAGGGAATTGGGGGGCCTGAGGGCGGAGGGGGAGGACATGGGTTAGACAACTGCGGATGCGAGAGTGGGCCGGGGCGGAGGCTGGGGGACTAGGAGAGAGAGGAATAGCGGGGGGGAGGCGCTGGGAAGCGGGGAGGGTCGCTGGATGTGCGGGGTTGATCTACCACTGTGGGTTGGGGCGTTTTAAAAATCGTGCCGCTCGCGGGAGGGGGGGGAAAGGGCGCAGGAAGTGGGAACGGGAATGATGGCCATGAGGAGCGCCGTTGCCATCCGCTAAGGATATTTTTTACGGGGGATATTAAAAACATTCGTTATGACATTTATTATGCTGCGAACATAGTTCTGACGTATTCCTAAAAAGCTTTGCAATTTAGTCCATTTTATATTATATATACATACGTATATCTTGAAGGAAAGTCTCACGGATGTGAATAATAATGTAAGCGAAGAAGCGAGATGGCGCTAGCGAACAAAAACACAGAGAAACACACGCAAATGAAACTCACTCGTATTCTAAATTTTCGGTGGTCAAACCACCTTCCTCAGTTCCTTCTCTCCTTTTATAAAGATGGCTTGGCCACCAAAAATTCGGAATTCGAGTGTTTCTCTGAGTTTTTGTTTGCTACACATATACATACATGTGTGTGTATATATATGGGCACCTTTTGATGCGTGAATTTCACACGCCATCAGGCTTAGTACTGGGTGACCTCTACCACCACCTACCAAACCGACCTTCGGGTTGGTTACTGCGTTTATGGTTTATGTTTGTGTATGTAATCTTCTAACTGAGATTTATTTTTATTTTCACTGTATCTAGAAGTTCGGCGTTCAATATCCTCTAAGGTCATACTGTATTGGCGAAGTCCATGTACGGAAAACAATATTATTTTAGGCAGGATATTATGGAAGTTAGTAATTATTGTGTTACCAGCATCGTTCTAAGAGTTTACTGCAAGCTCTTTGATGAAAAACCTCCAAAAATGTATATTACATACTTTCTTCATCCGGAGTTTTGTCAGTCTATGTTTTATCACTCATTATATTAGAGACGTTCACTGTTTAAGATGTTCAGAAGTAATATTAAATTATGGAGTCCACATATGCAAATCAATTTCAGAAGAGCACAACATCCATGATGCGATGCTCGAACAGGCTATCCTCAAGTTAGTCAACAAACGCGTTATACAACGAGGTGCCGTCTAATATACGGGGATAAATGATTCCCCATATAGAATTTCCGAACAATCAAAGAAATTCCCCTCAGCCAACACATATCTTGTATTATGTTGAATTTGTGACGTATGGAATTAGCTAAATGCCATATTGATAACTTCATTCACTATATTTCTATAAAATACACGCGGCTAGATAAATCGTCGTCAGGGAGAGGAAAGGGCAACGTTGGATATCATACTGCTTTCAAAGATACGACCGTCGCTTTCCGAATACACCATCACTTCTTTCACCGTTCTACAGATTTTGAGTCCTGCACACGCTTTTTTTTACCTCTTTCTTGTCCATTTGTCTAACTAAAATATCCATTAAAGAAGAAAAGGTCAAATGAATTATTCGCAAATTACCCGCTTCTCAACTAAATCCTGGACCCGCTCATGCTGGCAATTCTCTCTTGTCCCAAATATCCAATAAATTAATAATTTATGGCAAGATGGTTAGTTGTTGGCGGAGGAGATTTAAAGGGTCGAGGGGCATTCGCCACTTCCGCAACAACTCCTGCATTTATGTGCGATTGCACATCCAGCTTATCGTGAAACCATTCGATTCCCCTGAGTTTAGATGTAAAACCTTTCATTAAGAATACAATTAAGGCATCTAGAGAAAATACGTAACAGCGAAACGTTATATTGGGATCGCTAGTACGCGGACTTCACGATTTTGTGAAGCATATAGAACATTTTCTTGGAAATGAAACCTATCGCACTGTTTTCGGCGATAATTATGACTCCGTACCCATATTTTTTACGCCATTTCACGAAAACAATCCCCGATCCCGAAAACAAAAAAAAAGGATGAAGTAAAAACAGTTACATGCTAAAATTCATATAAATTTAGGACCGTGGAAGATGGTTTTACCAATTCATTGCACAAAGAATGCGATAGAAGAGAACATTATAAGAATAAATTACTAATATGAAATATTTGTATGGATATTTGTATTAAATTTTGAAAACTTCTCAACAACTCGACTTATAATTTCGGTATACACATCCAATTCTAGGACTTGTATCTTCACAAATACGAGTACTCAATGGCATGATTTCACCAGTAATTTCGATGCGTGGCGGTCAGTGTTTCCACAAGGGGGTAGAAGATTACTAGGGGTTGAGCCCCACCTCGGTAATCGATGCAATTCAGAATTAATCAAATTTAAATTCTTCGCGGAAAAAACACAAATTAAGTACAAAATATTCCATGAAAATTATTCAAAAAAGCTTTCTTTCTAATTATTGCAGAAATTCCCAATTTCGCAACATCTTCCATCAAAACCTCAACTTGCTACCGCGATAAACCAGTTTACCTTAGTTCGTAGCACTTATTGCCATATGACAGGCTGAAAGAATGTTTCATAAATATTTATGTTTACCGCAGTGGGTGTCGTATGTGATTCCGTAGAAGTTGCCGATATCGAGTGAATAAAACGCCTTCAAACTTTTCAGTTTTATCAACACACCCTGGGACCAATTTCAAAATAAAATGCCGTCTCCAGGAACTTACTGAAACATGCATTCCAAAACGGAGAAGCAGCAATGGAGTAATAATTTTCCAGTTGACCCACGCATTCTTCCAAGCTTCAACCACATTCATTTTGTTCTACTACTAAGACCGCGACTGTGACGCACGGGATCTTTTTCAATCCAAAGCTTGCATTAGTCCTCTCACTCCACTGTTATAGGTCAAGGGTTAGCCCGTTCTCGTATTGCCCCTCCCCTTCCTTTTACTCTATAATAAACCATTCCATTCCCCCTCTATCAAAAATGAAATGGCTGGATTCATAATGTCATATCTTATAGAGAATAAACATATCGCAGCGTGTTGATAGAACTGTGTAAAACACGAAGAAAACATTAATTTCAATGGCAAGAGTTCAAGGTCAGGGACTGTATTAAAATATTATGGGGTTAAATTGTTACAGGCAGTTTTACTGTTTGAGAAATAATTATTTAAAAATATTAGTAGGGATAGTAATTGGTCCAGGGGTCCACAATATAACATCCCTTTCGACGTACGGTGTACTCCACTTAAAGTTCTCAACATATCACCCCAATAAGGGATTACGATACCACTGAATAATCCTGCCACCACCGGTACTCTAACCCTGGCCCTGGGGTGGGAAGCAAGTGACTTAGCAACCACGCCAACCTCATCCCCACGCGATGATTATAGGCAATTTCCGTGGATGACTTACTTCACTGTCATTCACGATTCTCTATGCTCGAGACGGCTTCAATTTCACATAGCCATCAATTTTTTAAGCCCTTGTTTTATTTCAACGCAATAGCGTAGCTTAAAGTGAAGCATGATAGCAAAATCATGACGTAGAGTTGAAATAGATACGGCTTAGCTGTTACAGGAATGTGAATTCATATTTCCAAGGGTAAGACTTACGAAATGACTCATGGGAGACAACAATGTCATTTAAGGATTGCCTGTATGACACCGTGGGGGTGGAAATTTCATGCGCAGCCAGCACGATATGGACAGGTAGGTACGTCGGCAACAATTTTCGCTATTAGCCCCCCCTCGACACCTCTCCTTGCATCTAAGAACGGCTGGCTGAGCGTATTGAGTGGGGGGGCGGGAGCGGGAGGTCGGGAACCCTTTGGATGACGAGGGAAGGGAACGGCGAACCATCCTCCTCCTCCCACCGACGTCCCCTCCGAAGCAGACACACTGAGTTCCTCCACCGCCTCTACCCCTTTTTTCCCTCCGCATGAATGCACGACTCTCACTCGCATACGCACACGCACGCACGCACGCTCCACCCCACCCCATCCTTCCCCACTGTGTTTTTCCTTCCACTTCTGTCGGACTCTCTGAATGTTCTGATGATGAGAGGGAAGCCACCAAAGGGGGGGGGAGCGAGAGAGAGACGGAACAGAAAGAGGGGAGACTTCGAGGGGAGGGGAGAAATAGGGAAGGCACTCTCTTCCCTCTCTCCACGGCCCCCTGTCCTTCCTCCCAACCCTCCCCGCGGACGAGCACGACACGACACGGAGAGGAGGAGGAAGAGTCGCTCGCTTAGGTCCCAACGGCGAACAGAACGGCCGTGTCAAGTTCAGTGCGTGCGGATGGTGAAGTGGACCGGGGAGTGTAAGTCGTCTCGCCCGCGATGCCCGGGTTAGCCCCCGGTAGGGAGGCGGTGTCGTGCAGGGTCTCTACACGCCCCCCGTGGGGGCGCGCGAGAACGTGACGGATATTCCGTGAAGGTTTCAAGGACCGTGGGAAGCCTAGTGCTCGAGGAGAAAGGAACCGAAGGATTTGTCGGCGTGCAGGCATACGACGCGGATCAGTGATCGAGAGAGGTGAGAACGCACATCAGTGTCAATTTTTTTGCTCTGGGCAAGTTTACGAAATCCTCCTTTGAATCCAGATAAGTCCCTGCTTGCCATCAGATGGGGCTGGGTCGGTGCGGTAGCTAGAGAACTGGCTTACCAGCCATAAAGCCCGGGTTCGAACCCAAACGTTGTTAAAACTTTTCACAAGTGCTCCGATCCAAGTTGGGTGCCGCGTAAAGAGCACCTCAAGTGGACTCCGTCCGTCGGATGGGACGTTAAGCTGTGGGCCACAAGGTGTCTTTCGTTTTTATTTTTTAAAATATGTACCCTGCAAGCCACCGCTAGGGTGTGTGGCAGGGGGTGAATACACACCAGACTAATTTTTATCCGAATATGACCCTAAAGCGGCCGAACAATGTTATTATGATCCCCTATTATTCGTGGAAAAATGACATCTTAAATCTATCTGTTCTAAACTTTTTCCCTCTAATGTTATTGAGATGATCACTCCTACCGTAGTACGATGGATATTATAATACATTTTCAACATTACTGCTTAAGAGACGTCCTTCCAATTTATTCAAGAGCTTCAATCTGTAATTTAAGCTTCGCTCCGTATATACCTGTGTGGGGTCAACTATAAATCGGGTCGCCTAGAGGATTTGGGGGAAGGTTCTTCTCCTTCAAGTGATCCTCGAAAATGCTAAGTAACTGCTAAAAACTAGTAAAGGTGAGAATATTTTAAGAAAATCTCTGTGGTCATTTTTGTGAAATAGCAAACTTTTAATATTTCCTTTTCATGAAATATTTTTCATCCTGTCACACCTAATTTTTCAATGCTTAGTGATAGTTATTAATCTCTTCGGATCACACACATTCTACACGTCGTGGCCTCAAATCAAGTTCCAATTTTTTTCAAGAAAGAATATGACGGTCCCATTTAAGTACTTTCGCCTTACTGTACCTGTACTCTGGGAACAGGGTAGCATTATATGAACAAAAAATTATTCTGGTGTGTAATCACCCCCTGCCACACGCCCTGGCGGTGGCTGGCAGGGTATATACAAATAAATAAATATGCTAACGTTCCATCGCTTAAAACTTCCTAAGGGTGATAGGGTGCCGACGCACCCTATGGTACGCGTCACTGTCTCCTAGTAACCTACAAGGTTGCTTCCTGGCTCCGACCCCTGAAACACCGGGAATTTTACGCGAGCATGACCCTACCGCTGTCGAATAATGTTATTATGATCACCTATCATTCGTGTGAATCATTTACTTCTATGACAAGTGGAGATGAGTTAAATCCGATGTCTGTTTTGTTCCCACTAAAGTGTAAGAGCAAGAATTTCCAACAACCGTAGCAGATAAAAAGAGACGTTTCAGGCATGATATGGTGGAATAT